>CM039513.1:1361529-1838841 GCA_022432975.1 Begonia masoniana | reverse complement strand
TTTTTTTTTTTTTTTTTTTTTTTTTTTTTTTTTTTTTTTTTTTTTTTTTTTTTTTTTTTTTTTTTTTTTTTTTTTTTTTTTTTTTTTTTTTTTTTTTTTTTTTTTTTTTTTTTTTTTTTTTTTTTTTTTTTTTTTTTTTTTTTTTTTTTTTTTTTTTTTTTTTTTTTTTTTTTTTTTTTTTTTTTTTTTTTTTTTTTTTTTTTTTTTTTTTTTTTTTTTTTTTTTTTTTTTTTTTTTTTTTTTTTTTTTTTTTTTTTTTTTTTTTTTTTTTTTTTTTTTTTTTTTTTTTTTTTTTTTTTTTTTTTTTTTTTTTTTTTTTTTTTTTTTTTTTTTTTTTTTTTTTTTTTTTTTTTTTTTTTTTTTTTTTTTTTTTTTTTTTTTTTTTTTTTTTTTTTTTTTTTTTTTTTTTTTTTTTTTTTTTTTTTTTTTTTTTTTTTTTTTTTTTTTTTTTTTTTTTTTTTTTTTTTTTTTTTTTTTTTTTTTTTTTTTTTTTTTTTTTTTTTTTTTTTTTTTTTTTTTTTTTTTTTTTTTTTTTTTTTTTTTTTTTTTTTTTTTTTTTTTTTTTTTTTTTTTTTTTTTTTTTTTTTTTTTTTTTTTTTTTTTTTTTTTTTTTTTTTTTTTTTTTTTTTTTTTTTTTTTTTTTTTTTTTTTTTTTTTTTTTTTTTTTTTTTTTTTTTTTTTTTTTTTTTTTTTTTTTTTTTTTTTTTTTTTTTTTTTTTTTTTTTTTTTTTTTTTTTTTTTTTTTTTTTTTTTTTTTTTTTTTTTTTTTTTTTTTTTTTTTTTTTTTTTTTTTTTTTTTTTTTTTTTTTTTTTTTTTTTTTTTTTTTTTTTTTTTTTTTTTTTTTTTTTTTTTTTTTTTTTTTTTTTTTTTTTTTTTTTAACATTTATGAAAATTACTGTTGATGAGAACCACAGGTATATCAAACCCGAGACCATTCAATAACGAGGAATAGAAATTCAAGAACGCCTTTAAAATCAAGTATAAGGAACTTGACCTCAAATAAATCTTCTCGACGGAATCAAAGTTATCAAACAAGAAGCTTGACACGTAACTGAACACGTGGTTAGAACCAAAACTATCCAGTTGATCTTTCAAGTTTTGACTTGAAAAAGATCTAGTTCTTCTCAAAGAACCAAAAAGAAAATTCTCACAAAGAGTAACTCAAAATCTTGTATATTGATTGTATAATGTCGTAAGGTTTATTCATTTTAATAAGCTACAAAATATTCTACTGTAAGAAAGTAATTAGAAAATATTTAAAGATTAGAAAACTTAACAAATTAATAAAAGAAAACTAGAATAAAACAAAGGCTAATTAGGTAACTAAATAAAAACAAACTTTGACCACATAATAGAAGGAAACTTGGACCAATATAATTGATGAATTTTATGGCTCTCCTTCCTAAATTCGTGTCCCACCTTCCTTCAAGAATTAGAAAATAAGTGCTTACCAATTTGATAGGGAAAAGAAAACTCTGCATGGATTTTGCATGTGCATGTTTGTTTGTCACAAAAATATCTTCTAAATACTCAAATAATTTTGCTGTCTTTTGCTTCAAAAACATCATCTTCAATACTTAACAAATTTATTAATTTCAGCTCTCGTTGAATAAAATATTTGTCTTGGATTTCTAGAATCAAACCATGTAAGACTTCATGCATTTTCTTGGTTATTAATCTTGTCATTGGACCTTTAATATCTTTACATGGATCTTTAACTTTAGGCTTGAAGTTGGTTACACCTTGATTTACATCATTCACTCCCTCTTTGAAAATATTCGTCCTCGAATCCCCTGCATCATATAAAGATAAGTCACTAATATTAAAAGTAGCACTTACATTATCATATTCACTAGGTAAATCAATCTTGTAAGCGTTGTCATTGATGTGTTCCAACACTTGGAAGGGACCATCTTCTTGAGGTTGCAACTTGTTTTTTCTTTTGTTGGCAAATCTTTCTTTCCTTAAGTGAATCCAAACCTAATCTTTGAGCTCAAAAATAACTTTCACTGAGCACTTGTTTGCTTGATTTATATAATGTTCATTTTTTTCGTCAGTATTTTCTCTTACCCTTGCATGTAGTTCTCTAACAAATTCGGCTATTTTCTTTCCATCAAAATTAACAAACTCGTTAGTAGGCAAATGTAACATATCTGTTGGAGTTAAAATATTAAAATTATAAACAATTTCAAATGGTGAATTTGATGTAGTAGAATGAACAACCCTATTATATGCAAACTCAACATGTGGTAAACACTTCTCTCGTTGTCTTAAGTTCTTAGAAATAATAGCCCTCAAAAAAGTAGAAAGTGTTCTATTTACTACCTCAGTTTATCCATCCCTTTGAGGGTGTGGTACGGTTGAGAATAAAATTTTAGTTCCTAGCTTATTCCACAAAGTTCTCCAAAAGTGACTCAAAAACTTAATATCTCGATCATTCACAATAGTTTTAGGTAAGTCATGTAACCGCACAATCTCTTTAGAGAATAAATCCACAACATGTGTAGCATTATTTGTTTTCGAACATACAATAAAATGTGTCATCTCACTAAATCTATCAACAAAAAAAAAAATATTATCCTTTCTTTCCACTTTGAGTTCTCAGAAAATCTATAACGAAATCCATAGAAATATTAATCCAATGTTAAATAGGTATTGGGAGAGGAGTATACAGTTTGTGTGGTTTGATATTCGATTTAGCTTTTCTATACTCAATACATTTATCACAAATTAGTGGCGCATCATGTCTCATCTAAAGCCAATAAAAATGCTCATATAAAACATCCAAAGATTTGCTTACTCTAAAATGTCCCATAATATATCTCCATGAGTTTCTCTAACAAAAAATTCTCTCCAAGAACACTTAAAAAATACAAAGTCTATCTTTCTTAAATAGATAACCGTCATACTTATAATAGTGTCACCATATGCAATATTTTCACATAATTTCTAAATTTCACTAAAATCTGAATCTACTTCATATAATTTCTTAACAAGTTCAAATCCAAGCAATTTAGATTGTAAGAAAGTTAGAAGTACCTACCTTCGAGACAATGCATCGGTCACTACATTTTTCTTACCTTTCTTATATTTGATCACGTATGGAAATATTTCAATGAATTACATCCATTTTACGTGTCTTTTGTATAGTTTTCTTTGCGACTTCAAGTGCTTCAAACTCTCATTATCAGAGTGAATAATGAATTCTTTTTGGCTACAAATAATGTTGCAACGTTTGAAGTGCTCGAATTAAGGCATACAATTCATTGTCGTATGTGGGGTAGTTCAAAGCCGCTCCATTAAGTTTCTCGCTAAAGTAAGCAATAAGCTTCAAATACTGCATTAAAACACCACCAATACCTTTTTCCAATGCATCACATCAATCTCAAAAGTTTTATCAAAATTACGTAAAACAAGTAATGGTGTTATGATATTAAATATTTGTTCATGTAATTTAGTCCACTTGAATTCAACATTTTTCTTTACAAGATCATTTAAGGGAATCGCAATTGTGCTAAAATCTTTAACAAATATTCTGTAAAAACTTGATAATCCATGAAAACTTCTTACTTCATTGGCGTTCTTTGGTCTCGATCATTCCTTAATTGCCTTAACTTTTTCTTCATTCATCGATACTCCACTTGAACTAACTACAAAACCAATAAACACTACCGAATCCATGCAAAAGGTGCACTTCTTTAAGTTAGGGTATAGTTGATTTTATCTTAAAATATTAAAAAATTAATTCAAGTGTTCAACATGTGCACCTTGAGTTTTTATATAAACTAAAATATCATCAAAGTACACAACAACAAATTTTCCAATAAAAGATCTTAATACATGATTCATCAATCTCATAAAAGTACTTAGTGCATTAGACAAACCAAATGACATTACTAATCATTCATAAAGATCATATTTAGTTTTAAAGGCAGTTTTCCATTCAACTCCCTCTTACATCCGAATTTGGTAATATCCATTATTTAGATCAATTTTTTAAAATAAACATGCACCATGTAACTCATCAAGCATATCATTCAATCAAGGAATAATGTGTCGATACTTTGCTGTGATCTTGTTGATAGCTCGACAATCAACACACATTCGCCAACTTCTATCTTTCTTCAGAACTAAGATGATGGGAACCGAGCATGGACTAAGACTTTCCTTTACAAATCTCTTCTCTACTAGTTCATCCACTTGACTTTGGATTTTCTTGGTTTATTTGGGATTAGCTCGGTAAGCCGATCGATTAGGAATTGATGCTCACGGCATGAAATTTATTTGATATTCAATCCCTCTCAAAGGAAGTAACCCTCTTGGTAATTCTTCGGGAAACACATCCTTAAATTTCTGCAGAATGGAAGAAACAACACTCGGAATAGAATGAATTAGTTCATTAGTCGCGAGATAAACATCTTTGTACAATAGTACAAGTACTTCTTGCCTCACCATCATCACACTTTTAACCTCACATTTTCTTGTCATTCCACTCATTTTCTCATTCTCCTCTTGTTTTCTCTCACTCTCGATTTTTCTCTCCTTGCACTCTTTTTTCTCTTTTTCACTCACTCTAGTATATTCTTTTTCATGTTTTTGCTCACTCAATGACTTTTTTCTTATTTTGAATTCTTTTGCAATCCTCTTTTTATCCTCACTAGCCTTCACAGTTTTAGTAGTTTGAGAATTATCTTCCTACCATTTTGATCAAAAGAGTACTCATTCTTGAAATTATTGTGTTTGACGTTTCTATCGAATTGCCATGGTCTCCCCAAAAAGGATATGTGTAGCTTGCATGGGTACTACATAAAAAAGAATCTCATCTTTATACTTACCAATTGCAAGTGCAACCTTTACTTGCCTAGTCAATTTCACTTCTCCACAATCACTCAACCATTGTAGTTTGTATGGCCTAAGATGCTTCAGGGTTTTCAAACTCAATTTTTCTACCAAAAAAGTAGTAGCAACGTTAGTACAACTCCACTATCAATTATCAAACTACATACGTTGTTATTCACATGACACCTAGTATAAAATATGTGCTCCTTTTGCACTTTATCTCCATCATACTTAGCTTGAACGTTGAGTACACATCTAGTGACCAATAGCTCTCCCCTCACAGGTTCCTCTATATCCACATCGTTATAATCTTCTAATGGTAGCATTTCATCATCTTTCATCATCACTTGAACTTACACTTGCTATATCAACATTATCTAAAATAATCACACTTGATATATCACCATTATCCGAAATAATCATAGCTATTTTATTAGGACAATTAAAAGCAATATGACCAAAACCTTGACATTTAAAACACTTAATCTCTCAAGACTTAATAGGTGTGGAAGTCTCGATTTTATCTGGGGTGGTATTTGATGTCTCGCTTTTACTTTTGAACTCTTCTTTTGGTTTTGAATTAGATTTATCATTCCTCCAATTAGAATTTCATGAAGAGTTTGAGGTTGATCTGATCTTAGAGTTCCTCTATTTCAATTGCCTCTTAACTTTGATGGACTTGTGAAACAATTTGTCTAAGTACACATAATAATGCAAATCCACAATGTCTGCGATTTGTCTATTTAAACCTCTAATGAATCGCGTCATTGTAGCTTCATCGTTCTCATCCACTCTAGCCCTTACCATGTCTACTTCCAACTCTTTGTAATATTCCTCCACACTTTGGATTTCATGAGTCAAACCTTGTAGTTTTCTACACGTATCTCAATAATAGTAGTTAAGAATAAATCTTTTATGCATTTGTACCTTGATATTGTCTCATGTGCATATAGGTTGTTCTCCGTACCCTTTTTCGGGTTTTCACTAATTGATCTCACCATATGCTCGTATAATCCGTGAATTTCATTGAGACTAATTTGATATTTTTCTCCTCAATGTAATTATGACATTCAAACATATGTTCAACTTTTCTTTCCCATTCTATATAAAGTTCGGGATCGCTCTTACCTTGAAAAGGAGAGATTATCATTTTTGATGTTGCTTAGATTTCCATAATCACAGTTTGTTTTAGCATACATCTCTCTTTTGTAATTGTCATCCTCGTAGTTGGATTCTTCGTAGTAATGCTCCATTGGTGATTTGCCCCTCCGTACACGGCTATTAGAAGGAAACTTTGTTCTTTCATATCTCATGTCTAAAGCCTTAATTTGACTTTGTATAGCCCTCATGTACATCTCCGGATCAAAGTTAATACATATTTCCTTATTACTTATAATTTCAAGAAATGAAATTAAAAATTGTTAAGGAACAAATTAAGTAAGTAATTGGAACTCACTCACTCTCTCACGTGTTTACACTCGATTTATATCTCTCTACTCGTGTTTCCCTCAAATAATGTAACGCCCCGAGTTTTATGAACCCGGTTCGTTACTCAAAGCGCGAACATGACCAAGAAACTTTGGACTAAATTTAAAACTTCACTCGACTGTCAAAATTTGACATTTTCTAAAAGCTCAAAATATTTAAAACTTGCAGCGGAAATCTTTTGAACAGCAATAGAGTTAACAAAACTGTGAAAACATTGTTAAAATATCGTTGGGAATGTTAAAAAGCAAGCGGCCAATAAGAAATAGAGGTTTAAATCGAAATACTTGAGATATCGCAGAGGTCAAACGCATCTGCCGATAATTAAAGTCAACGGAAGAAGCAGAAATAGGCTTCTACCGATGACGTCAACCAAATGAAATACAAAAGACATCTCTCGGTAGACTACATCTACCGATGACGTCAACCGGATAAATCAATTATCCAATATCAACCGATCGCAAAACGACAAGTGTTGCGACCCGCATCTACCGATGGCAAAACAACAAAGCTCTCATTCGCTTCTTCCGATAGAATCAACTACATATACCGTTCGCTAAACGACAAACCTTAACTATATCATCTGGTGAATAATCACACGACATCCACCGATCACTAAACGACAAAAATCTTACTCACATCATCCGACAGACAAACATACTACATCTACCGATAGATTTACATCCACCGGTCACTAGACGACAAAAATCTTACTTATATCTTCCGATGGCTTCCTCTGAAGACATCATCCGATGACTTTACTGAAGGCATCTTCCGATAGACAACAGAACAACAACTCGACATCTACCGATAGACATCACCTACCGATAGAGAACAGAGCGACATTTCAACTGTTTCTTGCTATGCAAACACAACTCTTAAGTACAGAAAGAATTTACTTACTTCATTGAAACCATTCAGAAATAATTCGAATAATTGCATTACCCAAATCTAGTAAGATCCAATATCTAAAACCCAACAAATTACTAATATCAGAAATCTTATAACGCTTTCAAAATATTAAAACCACTACTGTCATGAAAACTCAACATACTCAGACTAAATCATTATCAACTAAACCTCCACACTAACAGACATCAGTTAAACCGCCCCATCAGCTGCTAGATCATTGAATAGATGCACTCCTCCAACCCGACTAGTCCTCAGTGAACTCAGTAAACACACCTGCTGTCACTTCTTCACCTGCATCACAAAACTCATCTATTAGCCTAATGCTAAGTAAGTAAAGCAGTAATGAAATGAAATGCTGATATCTGAATTCCTAAACATGCAATTTCTACTTTCTCATCTCAGTTGTTCATGCATCGTTTCTGTTCAGATCCCCCTGTGAAATTGGGAGTTGGATCAACTCTCCCAAAGTATAATATCCACTGTCTCATTAAGGGGTGGATTATTTTTCTTAACAGTAAATATGATTCACATCTGTTCAGATCCCCCTGTAAAATTGGGAGTTGGATCAACTCTCCTAAAGTATAATATCCACTGTCTCATTAAGGGGTGGATTATTTCTCTTAACAGTAAATTCTGTTTCGCATAACTATTTCATTGTGTTCATTCCTTACCATGTCAATATGCACACAATTCATTTTCGTACATTTTCAAAACATGATGCATAACATACAGACACATTCAAATAGACATAATCCTAATGTTTTATGGTGTAGGCCCGAAGGCACATGCATACTTTACTTACCTGGTCTCCTGAAAATCGCTTGCTTTCAACTACTTTGGAAGCCCTGCTCACCTAATATCGTAAGCAGAATACTGATTAGATCATCACTAACCGTTTCCTATATCATTCAAAAACCTAAGGAGCTAGTTTGGAAGCTCTGGTCATCGTACATTCTCAGCTCAACACTATACCCGAACTCAACTCACTCACAACATTACCAAAAATACACACATTGCGCTCTCTCTGCTATCTAGCCACTAAAATCTCAAGAAAAATGAAGGGAAAACTTACCTAATTTGAGGAATGAAGATCGGAGAGGAGAATCGCCTGGAGCTCTGCTGAGCCTGAGCTGAGTACCGAGAAAGGAAAAATGAGGGAACAGTGGCGGCTAACCCTCATTAAACCCTTTCTTAAATACGTTATCCACAACAAATTTCAATTTACCATTTTGTCCTTCTCATTCACTTATTAACCTAATCACTAAATCACCCAAATTTCAATTTTAAAACATTCTCTAGAAAGAAAAAGGTAAGTTGGTTAATAAAAACCGGGTGTTACAAATAATGACTTTTATATGATAGTCTCACCCTCTTGTCTTTTACCTCTCAATTTTCTCTTTTAGCTCTTTATGTAAAAACCTAATCAATAGAAAAAATTCAGCAAGCAAAAACAAGTAAGATCAAACTTTTAAACTCAAAATTTTAATTTCCAAAAATCAGTTAAAATCAAACAAATTAGAATAAGATATAGGATTTCAAGAAAGTAAAATTTTGAAGCTCACAGAATAATAAATGATGCTCTAATATTGTGAGAGCAAGTAAGATTAATCAAGCACTTCGAAGTCTCCAAGAAAGTAGAATCAATAACTTGGAATTAATTGAGACAATTAAAGAAAAATATTTGAATAAGCACACTCAAAAGCAAATATTGATGTTTATAATGAAGAAGAAGAAATTGACGCTCTAGATATTGAGAATTTTTTTTTAAATGAACAAAACTTGATAAGCAAATAACCTTTGTTTGAATTTTTTTTTTGAATTTTCAAATTTTTGAAAAAAAAAATTTCACAAATTTCAAAAGAAGAAATTCAAGAATAAGAAAAAAGATAAAGATAGAGACTTGAAGTTAGGAGTTAAAGCTCTGATACCAAATGATGAGAACCATGAGTATGTCAAACCCGAGACTCTTTAACAACGCAGAATACAAACTAAGGAACGTCTTTGAAATCAAGTATAAAGAACTTTACCTCAATCGAATCTTGCCGACGGAACCAAAATTATCAAACAAGGAATTTCAGCCGTAACGGAACTTGTGGTTAGAACCAAAGCTATCAAGTTGATCTTTCAAGTTTTGACTTGAAGAAGATCTAATTCTTCACAAAGAATCAAAGAAAAAATTCTCAAAAAGAATAACTCAAAATCTTGTATATTAATTGTATAATGTCGTAAGATTTATTCCTTTAAATAGACTATAAAATATCCTAATGTAATAAGAAAGTAATTAAGAAACATCTAAAGATTAAGAAACTTAACAAATTAATAAAAAGAAACTATACTAAAACAAAGGCAAATTAGGTAACCAAATAAAAAGAAACTTTTACCTCATAATAAAAGAAAACTTGGACCAATTTGATTGATGAATTTTGTGGCTCTCCTTCCTAAATTCATGCCCCACCTTCCTTAAAGAATTAAGAAATAAGTGATTGCTAATTTAATAGAGAAAAATAAACTCTGTATGGATTTTGCATGTACATGTTTTCTTGTCACAAAAATATCTTCTAAATACTCAAATAATTTTGCTCTCCTTTGCTTCCAAAGCATCCTTTTAAATACTTAATAAATTTATTAATTTCAGTTCTTGTTGAAAAGAATATTTGTCTTGAATTTCTATAATCAAATCATGTAAGAATTCTTGCATTTTTTTGGTTTTTGATCTTGTCATTGAGGCTCTAATATCTTGACATAGATCTTTAACTTTGTACTTGAAGTTAATTCCATGTTGATTCACATCAAATGTAAAGAGAGAGATCATTAATTGAATCCTACAAAACCCTTGATCCATAAACCTACAATTTAGTGAAAATTCCAATTCTCATAGAATAGATAGTGAATACAATCTCCTGCCCCTTCTTTGTTCCTTTCTCCTTCACTTGCTCAAGCTTTTATTATTATGTGTCCTTTTTATGCATTTTTAACATATAGTTTTTATGCTTGTATTAAGTAATCAATTTTAAAAAGATTATAAACCGTAACAAAGAAAATGTAGTCCCAATAGATCTATGAAATTTCTAACTTTTATAATCTCCATTAGATTAGAGTAGGCCCTTTGGGTAACTCTTGGTTCAAACTTTACCTTTATAATTAATCAAATAATGTTAATTTAATCGTACAGCTTACTTTCTTTTGAGCTACACTTCAATGTCATTAAAATAAAAAACCAATAAATGACACTTGAAGGTAGTATTACAAAAATATTATATTTTTATTTTATTTTCATATGATTATAGTCTTCAATTAAAGGGTAACGTGCAATTTGACCCCTACAACTAGGTGAAATGGGCAATTTACACCGTAAACTTGAATAATGGACAATTTGGCCCCTACAACTAGGGTAAAGTGTAATTTGGCCCATACCGTCATTTTTCATTAATTGAATCCTACAAAACCCTTGATCCATAAACCTACAATTTAGTGAAAATTCCAATTCTCATAGAATAGATAGTGAATACAATCTCCTGCCCCTTCTTTGTTCCTTTCTCCTTCACTTGCTCAAGCTTTATTATTATGTGTCCTTTTTATGCATTTTTAACATATAGTTTTTTATGCTTGTATTAAGTAATCAATTTTAAAAAGATTATAAACCGTAACAAAGAAATGTAGTCCCAATAGATCTATGAAATTTCTAACTTTTATAATCTCCATTATTTCTCTCTCTCTCTCTCTCTCTCTCTCTCTCTCTCTCTCTCTCTCTCTCTCTCTCTCTCTCTCTCTCTCTCTCTCTCTCTCTCTCTCTCTCTCTCTCTCTCTCTCTCTCTCTCTCTCTCTCTCTCTCTCTCTCTCTCTCTCTCTCTCTCTCTCTCTCTCTCTCTCTCTCTCTCTCTCTCTCTCTCTCTCTCTCTCTCTCTCTCTCTCTCTCTCTCTCTCTCTCTCTCTCTCTCTCTCTCTCTCTCTCTCTCTCTCTCTCTCTCTCTCTCTCTCTCTCTCTCTCTCTCTCTCTCTCTCTCTCTCTCTCTCTCTCTCTCTCTCTCTCTCTCTCTCTCTCTCTCTCTCTCTCTCTCTCTCTCTCTCTCTCTCTCTCTCTCTCTCTCTCTCTCTCTCTCTCTCTCTCTCTCTCTCTCTCTCTCTCTCTCTCTCTCTCTCTCTCTCTCTCTCTCTCTCTCTCTCTCTCTCTCTCTCTCTCTCTCTCTCTCTCTCTCTCTCTCTCTCCCCTCTCTCGCTCGCTCTCTCTCTCTCCTGAGACCCCCTCGCTCACGTTCGCCGCTCTCTCTCTCTCTCTCTCTCTCTCTCGAGACCCCCTCCTCGCTCGCTCTCTCTCTCTTGCTCGCTCCTCTTTTCTTCGGGGATTTTCTGCTCCTCTCTTCTCTTCCCGCTATACTTCAAATGACTTCTACATCCTGCAGCAAGATAGTTGGTCGCAAGAGAAGGTCAAAAAATCCTACTCCAGCGAATGAAATTGAGGAACCAATAACTTGGCCATCTTCTTTCTTCAAGAATGCTGTCTCTATGAAAATGTATGAAGACGAATTTCAATTCAAGCCCTTGATTCTGAGTAGAAAAGTGGAATTCCATGATTTAGGTAGCTTAGATTTGGTTCAGCCTTTGAGGAATTTGAGGTTATTAGAGCTGTTTGACTGTGATGGCCCGTATTATGAGAAACCAACGAGAATGTTCTATGCCAATGTTGAAATTTGTCAAAGGCCATTTAAAATTGTTAGCTATGTGTATGACAAACACATAGAAATTTCTTCATTTTCTATAAACACAATTTTAAACTGTGAATTTAACAATGAGACTGAAAGGTATTATGAGGTAGCTAAGGATCCAGAATTTGTGGGCACCAGTGAAGGTACTGCCTTTTTAAGGATGATTTTTAAGGATCCTCGCCGATGCCTTCTAACGAAACCGAAGGCAAATGACTTAAACGTGCATGCTAGGCTCCTCCACCATATGATCACGTACAATCTCTTACCAAGAGATGGACATAGAGATCACATAAGTGGTATGGATCTCTATATTTTATATAAAATCGTTCAACGAGAATCATTTAATGTGGGATATTTGATTTTGAAATGGATGATGCAAGTCTACAACAACGCAGCAAAGTCCTTACCATTTAATCTTCTTTTATTGAAGATTTTTAAGGAGAATGGGGTCCAAATTCCAAGGACCGAAATCCCATTACCTCTGAAGAAAGCCGACACATACACCACATCCACTCTAGCTCGGATGGGGTTTGGGCTCAATGCTGAAGTTAATTGGATTTTTAAGGGAGACCGAGTTGGATCACTTAAAGCTGGACCATCCCAAATGGAAGTTGATGAAGGTGATGAAGGTGGTGACGAGCTTGAACACACTACGGAACCCCCCTCCACTGCATCTCGAGGCAACTTCTCTAACTTTGAGGAACAGTTCAAGTTATTGGTGGCAAATGTTGCTAGCATCGGCACTGCTTTTGACTCATTTCAGAACGTGGTTTTTGATCGCTTTGATCAGTTGGAAGCGAAGACAGAGGATCTCCGTCAAGACATCGTTGAGGTTCACGAGCATCTTGATTATCTTCAAAATTATTGGGACGGGTTCAACGGTGCTCCAGCCTCTTCTCCAACCATTCCTCCAGTAGATCCACCAGTCGAGCCTTTCGACTATCCCTGTTACTCTCCATCAGAATGATATTTTTGTTGTTGTGATTCTCTTAGTTTGCTAGTATCTTAATTTTGTTGTATATGAGTTTGGTGTTGGATATTGTTATATAATTTTTCAGTTGATATTAGAAATACTATCTTATTTGTGTTGAATGGCTTATGGTACGTTTTAGTATGTTATGACAGTTGAATGTGAAATATTTATTTTTTTGAAAAAAATTGAGTAAATATATGAGATGTATCGACTGTGGAAAAAATTGAGTAAATATATGAGATGTATCGACTGTTTAAAGAAGAATCAAAGCGCAAACATAGGCATATGAAGTGTCGATCCCAAAACGAAAGTGTCGACCGAAATTGTGAAGAAATGGAGACAGAGCAGAATTGATGCTAATAAAGTGTCGACACTTGAATTAAAATGTCGACACTTGAAATCAAAGCACAAACATAGGCATATGAAGTGTCGACCCCAAAACGAAAGTGTCGATCGAAATTGTGAAGAAATGGAGACAGAGAAGAATTGACGCTAATAAAGTGTCGACACTTGAAATCAAAGCGCAAACATAGGCATATAAAGTGTCGACCCCAAAACGAAAGTGTCGACCGAAATTGTGAAGAAATGGAGACAGAGAAGAATTAACGCTAATAAAGTGTCGACACTTGAATTAGAGTGTTGACACTTGAAATCACAAAAGCCCTGTAACGCCCGGGATTTTTAAGAAAAAGAAATAA
This sequence comes from Begonia masoniana, assembly GCA_022432975.1. NCBI lineage: Eukaryota > Viridiplantae > Streptophyta > Magnoliopsida > Cucurbitales > Begoniaceae > Begonia > Begonia masoniana. The sequence goes on along the minus strand of CM039513.1, from coordinate 1,825,230 downwards.
TAGGTAATTGTTTAATAAATAATTGTTTTAAGTAATTTAAAAGAAAAGTTTAACCTAATTGGTTAATTAATTTAGATTCGGCCTTTCCAGTGAAATTAAGCCGTGGGTTATAATTAAGAACGAGATTTAACGGAATTTACGGAAGAACAAAACGTATATCAATGTGTTAATAGGAATTAATAGGATTAATGTATTGTATTATTATATATAAATTTGGTTAACCTAATTGGTTAATTAATTTAGATTCGGGCCTTTCCAGTGAAATTAAGCCGTGGGTTATAATTAAGAACGAGATTTAACGGAATTTACGGAAGAACAAAACGTATATCAATGTGTAATAGGATATTATTATTATTAAAAAAATAATAATAACTAAAACGACAGAATGGCCGAAGCCATTCTGTCGTTCGACGTCGAGCAGCGAAGGCGCAGGGGAGGAGGAGGCGACGCGAGCGGCGATCGACGGCCACCGCCGGCGATTTCCGACTCCCTCCGGCCAGACAACGGCGGCAGGAGAACTCCGGCCCGTCTCGCGCACGAACCAAACCGGTAACTGATTATTCGCCCTATTTTTGGTTCTTTTGGAGGCCGAGGGCGTCGAGCTCGATTGAGCTCCGACCACCGGCCATTTTTGGCTAGCCTCGGCCTCAAATGACCGGGCTTAGGCCGGCGAAGGTCACCTGGCCGTGTTGTGCTCGAATTGAGCAAAAAATCAGAATGCCCTATTTTGGCATTTCGGGTTTCGTGTGTGTATCCTCGAAATTTTGATTAGTTTAGGCTAATTAAGGCTAATTGTGGTTGATTGGTGAGGAAATTAGTGTGAATTGATGAAAAATCGAAATGAGAGAATTTCCCGGGTTGGGGCAGTTCGGGTTTTGCTGCAATTGACCTAGCTACGGTTGTTTGTTTTTAAATTTCTTTTGGCAGGTTAAAATAGGCTATTAGAGGAGTATGTGGCCGCTGGAATCGTTCGATTCCGATAACCGACGCAAAAGTTACGCGCGTTTGAAGTTTTGGGTCGGTTTTACCAAACCCGAATTAGTGGCCCGTTTAGTTAGGTTTTAGTTGGATTATACTAGAAATAGTAGTTTGAGAGTAAATTGGTGAATGTAAGCTTGATTTAATGAAGTGTGAATGTTTGTCATAGGTCGAGCCATTGGCGACGAGATGTGCCAAAACCAGCGAACTACGGACGACAGGTAAGTTCTCGTGACTTACTTTGGCCAATCGGCCTACACCATATGTCAAGTCGTTTCGAGGAACCTTGAGGATTGATTGTTTAAATTGCTTTGGGTTTGGGTAGTTAGGGTTAGTTGTTTTTATATGTTGTTTATTTATCGTCTTGATGGTATATATGTTGATTGTTTACTTTACATTTACTTTGAACTGTTCATGCATCATAGTCTTCAAAATGTCATGAAAAATGAATTTACACATTGATTTCAAAGAGAAAGAATTGCATGCATGTGGCAAGTAAAGTATCATGATTAAACAACATATGGAGGTTATTCGGGTGAGGTTCAGACCTGGCGTTCCGTGGTGAGCGGGTCTTCCTCCCTTCAGATGGTGTGGGCTGTCTACCCGCTTGATGTGCCCTATCCATCTGAATGCAATTAGGGCCCGTTAACCTAGACTGACACGTACTGAAATGAGATGACATGGATGGCTTTCATTGCATACATGATCATGCATTAGCATTTACGTAGGGCTTACTGAGATTTTTATCTCATAGGTGTCTTTATGGTGTAGGTGATTACGAGGAAACAGGTGAGGACGAGATCCCTCCACCTGAGGAGTGACGGCAGTTGACGGAGGATGGCTCGCGGGGTGTGCTGGCGCAGTCGATGCTTGACCGACCCGTGGGGAAGTATGTATAGGTTTTGAGGGTTTTTGGAGTGTTTTGGGCTGATGGTGAATTGTGTAGAACATTTTAGGATACTTGGTTCTGGTTAGGTGTTAGATTTTTATGTTGGTGTTTCAAACGTTTTGTTTAAGTCATTAATTTAACGTTATGGGAATGATTTTAGTTTAATTGTATAGTTGATACATTTTAGGGTGTTTGGTTACGTTTAGTCGATAGATTTGTTTTATAAAACGTTTGTTAAGATTTTTTATTTGGATTTTTATGAACTGCTTGGTGATTTTGTAAACAGGAGGATATGTCACACTTTTAAACGGAACCATGCAGTTCGTTTTCATGAAAATGTACTTCATTTTAATCATGTTTAGAGTCGGTTTTGGGCAGAGTTACTAGAACGTATGAATGTTTGGAAAGTTTATGTAAAATGTATAATTGAAATGGAGATAGAAGTGATATTGTGAAGAAGTGATAAGTTGATACATTGAAGAATGATAGAAGGTTGAGTGGTTTTATGTAAACTGTTTTTGTATGATAAATGAATTTTCTTTAAAGGTTTTCGAGGATGTTTTTAATTGATTTAAAGGCTTAAAAAGAAAAATTTTATACGGGAGATTAGGAATAGTGTAACGGGGTCGTTACAAGCCCAAAGTCCTCCTTTAGAAATCCGAACTTCCTACTTTTCAAACCAACCCAAAAGACTTCTATCAACATAAATCTCCATTCATTCCCACAAAATATTTCCATACATTTGTCCATAATATCCATTTCCATACATTTATCCATAATATCCATATCCATACATTTGTCCCTAATAAAAATCATATCCATGTCTATCAAATACATGTCTATAATTCATAACCATAATAAAAATCATACGTAAATATTCTCCAAGACTAATCAAGTTCATATCAGCATTACAAGATCAGTCTCTGGGAATGTCTGGCTGCATTGAAGACTCCTGCATGATGTAAACAATTGATTGTTAACAATAATTAAGTATGATGTAACAAATTGGAAAAGAAAAAAGACAATACTAACTTGGGTTCCGATGCAAGATGCAGAAAACCCGAACAAAGTTGATCTTCCTCGTGATGTTGATGCACTGGCTTCCATGGTAGCATCAAGAGTTACTCCTTTGCACGTTCTAGCATTATGGTTCAGACCCCGACATTTATTACACTTGATAACCTTACGCATCTTGCCCAATTTACTCTGACCTTGAGGTTCATCAACATCCCTCGTTCTCTTCTTTTTCGACCTCCCAGATGGTCTATTCACAATCGGTGGCTGAATTTCACCCATAGCTGAAGGTGGTCACATGTCTACATCATTCATTGGATGTATGAACTGAGAATATATCGTCAAATATGTCTGCCGATGGTAGCAACGATCAACGTACAATTCAATGTCTCTTCTCATGAATGATATGCATGGTACAACATGAACACATGGTATTTCTGCGAGCTGCCACCGGTTACAACTGCAAGTAGTGTTGGCTAAGTCAACGACAAATTGTTGATGGGCATCACTAACTTGAAATCTTTCACCTCCACCTCCGGTTGCACACCAATTTTTAGCTTCATCTCGTATCTTGGCCAATTTCTTTCGTATCTGAGGGCATAGTAGTCCGTTTTGTTGCTCCATTTGTTCATGCCTTTTACAAATTCTACAAATTCTTGCCATTATTGTCGTCCTGATCATTTCTATCATGCTCACAATCGGCTTGTCACGTGCTGGTAAGATGAAAGCGTTGAATGACTCGCTCAGGTTGTTCAACGTCAGCTCACACTTCGATTTGTGACTGAAAGCATGTCTGCACCAATGCTTCGCATCATACTCTGCAAGATATCTATATGCTGCTTCATCGAAGCCCTGTAGCCTCTTCATTTCTTTCACAAACATTTCACGTGTTGTCGCAGTCGAAGCATTCCACATAATGTCTTTGTAGAGTTTTCCACGAAACTTCTTCTTGAAGTTTGCGTACATATGACGTACGCAAAATTGAACCTCTGCATCTAGTACATGTTTTCGCAGTACTACTTCCAAACCCTGCATTAAATATATGTCATATGTTAGTAGGTGAAAGCATATAAATGTTGACAATGATCACATATACTTACTTTTTGTTGATCGGAGATGAATGTCCAGCCTTCACCACGAGCAGATCCAATATCCGTCAACAACAACCTGAGAAACCATTTCCAAGACTTCTTCGACTCAACATCGACAACAGCCACTGCAGCAGGATGTATTCCGTCATTTGCATCTACACCGATAGCGGTTAGAAGTTGACCAGGACATGCTCCTTCAAGTGACACCCGTCCAAACTTATTACCGGTCGACATCCGGCTAAAAGGCCTCTCTTACATGCATCTAAACACATGTAAAGTCGCTTGAACATGGGCTCTGTTTGACCATCAACCCTGTGAACATTAATAACGAATGTGCTACTAGGATTGGATCTCAGAACTTCCTCCGCATAAGACCCCAGCTGTTTATATTGCACAGTTGAATCCACATTTACAGCCCTCCTCCTTGCCCTGATTGCTAGGCTAGGGCTGATGGTGACATTAAAGTCTCGCCTAACTGTGTCAATGATCGATGATATTTCCCACCAAGGTTGGCTTCTAAATCGATGCAAATAACGTTCTGCCACCCACTTAGCTGTTGCATGTCGACTCTCTATTGTGCGAGCACAGTCATGAACGTCAATCAACCTTTTCACTTGGAAGACTCTTCATTTGTCACCTTTGATGCGTAGAGTCTCCAAGGACAACCTTTCTGACAAACCGCTTCTATTCTTGCTTTCTCATGTTTGGTAAATCGGATGTCAAATCCGTTAACCAAAGAATAATCAGAGATTTTTTTCCTAATTTCAGCCAATGAGCTGAATTTGTCTTTCAAACATATTTCTAAAGCGTTGTTGACTGATTCTGCAGTGTTCGCTTCATGCATCGTATCCTCTGATTCAGCAGTAGAAATAATGTCATCAGGTAAGGAGGCTGAAACTGATGGAATCGGAATATGAATTGGATCCCATGCTTCAACCACAGCTGCAACATCTACATGAGTTTGGTCCCCCGCGGCACCGCCAGCTGCATCATCTACGTGAGTTGGATCACCCGCTTCACCAACTTGAGGACCACCATCAAACTCTGATGCATCAGAGGACTCATCATTTCTAGCCTCTTCCTGGTAGATGCCTTCATGGTCTACGTACATATGAATGTGACGTTTGTGATCCAACGCCCCAACCATTTGAAGTAGGTCATTATCAGACTTCACTGTTCGCAATCTGTTTTCCATTCATAATGGAGGCTCCACGTAATACAGAGTCTTCCATACTCCAGCTCCGACATCTACCACCATGTCGACAACCTCAAAAAATAAAATTTTATCCACATCAATATTTGTCACTAATGCAACATCCCCACCCACGTACTGTAACTTCTTCGTGTTGACGAACTTCCCTCCATAGTGAAAGTCAATTGAAAATGTGTCCATCTTCTTCCCTGCAAGGTTACATGAATAAACAAATTTATAATTGAAGTATGAATCATCTAACTAACCAAGTCGAACATAGTTCGGTTGCATCCAACCTAGGCTCCATCTAAACTAACCAGAAAATTCGTTCAGAATAACAACGAAGTTCAGAAACCCTTACTATTCAATAATAACTATTGGTTCAGATTTCATACTCCAAAAAAACAAAGAACTTCGGCCATTACAGTAAGCGTGAGAAATTTTTACCTTACCGTCGTCAGTAAGCGTGAGAAATTTTTTGTTTCGTTAGTCTGGCGACAGGCGAGAGAGAGTCGAGAGAGCGAGCGAAAGAGAAAGAGCGCGGCGAACGCGAGCGAGGGGTTCTGGCGAAATGAGAGGGAAATCTGTCTTTCGAAGAGAAGAAAGACAGGATTTCCCTCTGGGTTTTTCAGAAAAAAACCATGGTGAAATTAATCGAACTGGTCCGGTTCGGTTCTGATTCCATTCAAGGGCATGTCTGGAAGAAAAGTTGATCACGTGACAAAAACGTGATTTTTTAACGAAAAAAAATGACGGTAGAGGCCAAATTGCACTTTACCCTAGTTGTAGGAGCTAAATTGTCAATTATCCAAGTTTACGGTGTAAATTGCTCATTTCACCTAGTTGTAGGGGCCAAATTGCACTTTACCCTAAATTAAATCTAAGGTCTAAGTTGATCTCATATTAAATCCAAGTCCATATTTCATTGACTAGAGTCTTCTTCTGCAACCCGTCCCTCCATCACATAAAAAAGGGATAATCGAACTTAATCAACGAGAACATCTTAAAACAAAAGTCATGCTTAAAGTAATTTTTATCATGTTAAAACGTAATAACTTATATTTAAATTTTTTCCGATAAAATACAATTTAAACTTCAAAATTTGAAATCATTTATAGATTAGACTTAAAGTTTTTTTGGACAAAACAAGCCTATACATTTAAGTTATAAGCAATTTGAATTATGTTACCAATTTATCAGTTAAAAGTAGCACATGTATACCATATTTCCACTTAATAAGATATTTTACTCTGATTTCTAACATCTCCAACGATATCAAATTCAATTTTGAATTCTTTCAATGTCTAATTCGACAATCACAAACTCTATTACTCAGGCAATAGATTTAACATTGGGTAAATTTTTTTTGGAAGATTTAGAAATCGAGTTAAAATATGTTATTAAATGAAAAATGAGGTATACACGTGTTAGATTTAAAAAATAAATTGATTACAATGTCTAAATATTGATATCTAAAAAGTGAAAACTCAAGTTATCCGGAAAATATAGTTGAATGTATAATTTTTAATTGACTCCAAACATTACAATTTTTTCTTTCTTTAAATTGGCCACACAGGTAAGAAATAAATAAATCAAATTCCTAGAGGATTAAGAAGTGATTTTTAAGAGTTAAAACTTACATTTGTAGAGAAAAAAGTACTTCTTGTTTTTCATTGACGTAAGAATGAACGTTACGTTTCCCATTTTTGGACAGCCAGAATAAGAGAAGATAAATCATGATATGTATGCGTATGCCTACCATGGAAGTTCAGAAGCCAAGAGTAGAACGTTCTTCTTAATCTATCCTTAATCTATCCTTCCATGGAAGTAGGTCGCATCTGTGGCCAACCTAAAGCCACGAGATCCCTCTCTCTATCTACCTACAGTTTTCCATCTCCTCAACTACTCCGAGACAACCACTTGTCTAGCTTTAGAAATTGAGAGGATATCCAATTTATAGGTGGGGACAAAATTTCTTTCTTCTTTACTCCATTAAAGGACCTTCTCTTGACCCTCTATGCCCATCCACTACATCAAAGTCCACCTATAGTCGTACTTATCTCTCAAATTTGGGGCCGTCTTTTTTCTGGGGTTGTCTGTTGAATCGAGAAATTTGTGGGTTTTTCATTGGAGGAACGGATATTCTACGCCGATGACGAAGTTGAACGTTCCGGCGAATGGAATCCGGCCGGCTAAGCACGTAGCTGTTCTCCCGTTTCCATTTGGATCCCACGCCGCTACATTGCTCAGTTTCATTCGGCGGCTTTCAGCAGCGGACCCCGAAGTGACTTTCTCCTTCTTGAACACTGCTTCTTCTAATAGTTCGTTGTTTACAGATCCAATAGAAAAAATCAGTCCGTACATAGTGAACGATGGGTTGCCGGAGGGTTATGTTTTCAGAAGTAATCCGGAGGAGCCGATTGAGCTATTCCTGAATGCCGCGCCAGAGAGCTATAGGACGGCCATGGAAGCGGCGGTGGAGGAGATTGGAACTGAGATTGGGTGTTTGATAAGCCATGCTTTCTTGTGGTTCGCCGGAGAAATGGCGCAGAAAATGGGGGTTCCTTGGGTCCCTGTTTGGACGGGCGGACCTCTAGCCCTTCTTGTTCATATTGAAACAGATTTAATCCGCCATACTCTCAGAGCTTCAGGTAATAACTCCAAAAGAATTAGAAAAAAATAAATAATTAGCTAAAGAAGAATCTTCTTTCAGTGGGTTTAATATATTCTACATAATCTGGTATAAATTAGATATGAAATCTATGGTCATAATCCTTGTCTGGGTGAAAAGTGAAAAATGTGTATTCTGGATAATTCTAATTAGCAGGCAGCTGAAAATTTCTAGTTCGTTTTATGTCTGGACAATTAATTCTCAAATCAGTCAAGCAGCTAAGAACACAGTTTTTCAATTCAGATTTGCAGGTTCTTAGACTCAATTTTGATTAAATTAACATTGCACGTAACTTCTTGTCTTCCATTAATTTAACACCCTATTTAACATTGCTTGGTGTTGTCATTGTTGTTGGTTATTTTAATTTGTTCTTTAATTTTCTCCATTATCAATGTCAATCCAGTTGCAATAGATCATCTCTCTCTGACTCATTCTCTCTCTTCTTATTGCTCCCCTGCATTCTAGATGACAAATCTAATTTCTCCCATTTTGGCTGATTAATGAGATCGCTTTGGTGATTACAGCTTGCGATGAAACAACCCTCGATTTTCTTCCTGGATGTTCAAAGATTCGAGCAGTGGACTTGCCTGAAGGAGTAGTTTATGGGAATATTCAATCACCCTTTGCAACCATGTTGCACAATATGGGACGGAATCTGTCAAGGGCGACTGCCATTACCGTAAATTCCTTCGAAGAAGTAGACCCTCAGCTCTCGACCATACTCAAGTTGAAATTCCATGAGTTTCTAAATGTCGGACCTTTCAGTTTAACTCAGAGACTACAATCGGTCTCAGATGACTATGGCTGCTTAGATTGGTTAGACAAGCAGGAACCGAAGTCAGTAGTCTACATTAGCTTTGGAAGTTTCCTCTCACTCCCACCTCATGAACTTGCAGCCATGGCAGAGGGTTTAGAAGAATCTGGATGCCCTTTTCTCTGGTCATTGAGGGAAAACGCCAAAGAGAAACTCCCAAAGAACTTTCTGGAAAGAGTAAATTGCCGCGGAAAATTAGTCTCGTGGACGCCTCAGACTGAGGTTTTGAACCATTCTTCGGTCGGTGTGTTCATAACTCACGGCGGGTGGAACTCGATAATTGAGAGCATTTCTGGAGGCGTGCCGATGATATGCAGGCCGTTTTTGGGTGACCAGAGGATCAACACGAGGGCGGTGGAGGCCATGTGGGGCATCGGCATGGGCGTGGGGGATGGATGCTTCACAAAGAGTGGTGTAATAAGCTCATTGGAGTTGATGTTGTCAAAAGAGGAAGGGAAGTTGATGAGAGAGAAAGTAGGAGAGCTGAAGGAGCTGGCTCTGAAAGCGGTCCAATTTGGCGGAAGCTCTGCTCAAAATTTCAATAGTCTGCATGAGATCATCTCTAACCTTTGTTAATGTCTGCTTCTGGCATTTAGTTTAGATACAATGGTTTTTTGTTATGTACTATGGTTTTTTTGTTATGTACTAAACCAGTAGTGACTTAATGCTCAAGGATAGTTGGATGATTTCTTTTTTTGACTTTATTTATACCGACTTTAAGCCTCAGCCAAGACAGAATTTGGTCGATGGGTATCAGTGGCATCATTGCGGTTGCATTTAGGAGTCATGTTCCTGCAATTGGAACTAAGAACAAGTTAGATTTCGTTGATCAATTACTACTCAAAATACCTCATTCACGTTGATACAAAAAACTTTTTAGACCGATCCCAAATTCTATCCATCTCTTAAGCATGTGAAACAACCATTCAAAATGACACGCTAACCTGTTCAGTTTTGAGATATAGACTAGAGATGAGACATCGGAACCAGTAATTTTATATTTATTAAATTTTACGTGTCGGATTTTATCTATGAATATAAATTAGAATTTATTTTGATGCGGAGTTTAGGGTATGTTAGAGTTGCGAGGTATGGAACTAGAAAGATTTTGTCTATCGTGATATATGTAGGGGATCCCGTTCCTCCCAAGAAATTTTGAATTCTTTTTTTTTAAAATAAAAATAAATCGAAAGAATGAAAAAAAAAAATCAGCATATATTAATCTAACTATCTATTATTAAAATTAAATTTAACAATCTCAATTCAACTATCTATGATTAAAATGAAATATAAAAAATTAAATTCAACATCCAAAATTAATCCAATTATCTAACATGCAGATTAAATCTAACGATACAACATTAAAATGAAATCTAAGAAATTAAATTCAACATCCAAAATAAATCTAATTATCTAACATACAAACTAAATCCAACTATCCAACATTAAAATGAAATCTAAATCCAATATCCAAAATTAATCCAACTACTTTAAAAATACAAACTAAATAGTAAATTCAACCAAATAATCAAGTTCATTCCAACTTCCAAGCAATCAATTCCAAATTATTAGAGATAAATATTAAAATGAAGTCTATAATTACAACTAGGTCCATATCAAGTCATCGACGTGTCATCTTCGAGAACATTTTCATCGGTAGCGGAATCTGTAAAATGAAAATATTAAAAACATTAGTTAATCGTTAGAGATAAACATGGGCTGCTTCCGGCGTGGGTTTGCCAACCCTTGGGCCGACTATGGTTGCTTGACCGTGGAGAGCCCTGTTTGGGCGATAGGCAGCAAGCCCTATTCGGGCAATTCGGGTTTTTGTTGTGTGTAGCCTCGGGATTTTGATTGTTTATGTTAATTGAGGGTATTGGTGGTTGATTAGTGAGGAATTGAGTGAGAATTGATGGAAAATCGGAAAGGGGGATTTTTCGGGTAAAGGGGCAGTTCGGGTTTCTGATATTTGACCTAGCTACGGTCGTTTGTTTTAAAATTCCTTTTGACAGGTTAAAATAGGTTATTAGAAGAGTACGTGGCCGCTGGAATTGTTCGATTCCGATATCCGACGCAAAAGTTACGTTCGTTCGAAGTTTCGGGTCGGTTTTACCAAACTCGAATTAGTTGCCCGTTTAGTTAAGTTTTAGTTGGATTAAGCTAGAAATAGTAGTTTGAGAGTAAATTTGTGAATGTGGGCTTAATTTTAATGAAGTTTGAATATTTGTCGTAGGTCGAGCCGTAGGTGGGCAGGTAACCGAGTAGCCCCAGCGAGCTACAGAAGACAGGTAAGTTCTCGTGATCTTTTCTGGCCGATAGGCCTACACTGTACATCAAAGTCGTTTCGAGGAGTTTGGAGACGCACTAGTTTATATTACTTTGGTTGGGTAGTTAGGTTTAATTGTTTTGTAGATTATGTTTTACAGTCTTGATGGTACACGTTATTGCTTGTTTACTTTATGATATAGAATTGTTCACGCATCACGTGTTTTAAAGAAAAGCATGAAAATGAATTTCTGCACGATGTTTTAAAGATAATGCAAAGAATAAAATTGGCCGAAAGGCATACAGGCCGAAAGGCATACAGTTTACAGGTTACGTTAGATGGGGCTCAGGCACGGCTGTACGTGTTGTAAGCGTGTACCCCCCTCCTCTAGTTGGAAAGAGTAGTCTGCCCGCTGGATGAGCTCTCTCCGGTTAGGGGTTAGGGTCTCGGTGACACCCACAGTAAAGTAAAGTAAATGATACATGATTTATGAACTCATATGCACAGCACGCATTGCATTTACTAGAGCTTGCTGAGATTTTTATCTCATAGTGTGTCTGTATGGTGTAGGTGATCCCGATACAGGTGACTACGAGATCCCTCCACCCGAGGAATGATCAGTTGAAGAAAGATGGCCCGTGGGAGTGTGCTGAGCAGTCGGTGCGCATTATGACCCATGGGGATGTAATTAAAGGTATTGAGATGTTTTGGGATAATGATGGGTTAGTTAGATGAAACTGTATAGTTGAACATATTAGGATGTTTGGTTCTGGTTAGCTGATAGATTGATATACAGATGTTTTGGCAAATTGTTTTATAAAGCGTTTTGTTAAATCAGTTATTTGAATGATATGGAACTGCTTGGTATTTTCTTTGAAACAAGAGGAAATGTTAAACTTTTAAACAAAACCACGCAGTTCGTTTTCATGGAAATGTGTTTTGTTTAAATATGTCACGAGTTGTTTTGAGCGAGATTATGAAGATGTAGGAGTATTGGTGGTTTGAAATTAAGTTGTAATGTGAAGTGTATGATTGTGATGTGGATAGAATTTGTGGTATAGATAGAATTGTGTTAGCGAAATGGTGAGGTTGTATTTTGTAGGTGTTTGTGTACGTGTTGGTTTAAATAATTGTTTTGTAATTATTTTAAACGTTTTATTAAATTGTTTTCCACCTAAACGCTAAGTATAAAAGAAAAAGAAGAATTTTGTACGGGAAATTAGGAATAGTATGAGGGTCGTTACAGTTTAGAAGAGAAAGAGTAAAAAAAACTATGCTGAAGTTCATTTCGCGAAGCTCTCACTCCGTTCCGGTCTCCGTCTCGCTAGGGTTGGTTCTCTCTCTCTAGCTCTCCTCTCGTCTGAATGTCCCCTCCTAAGTTAACATAATTCTCATATATCTGCAGCCTCCTATAGATTTCAAGGAAGCTCCGTTGTAATTATGGCCGCTTCATTTAGCAACGCTGCCTATGAGAGGCTTCCCCTTGACGACTATGAAGAGCCCCCGCCGTTTGTTGGGGTTTCACATAATCGAAAGAAATTTATTTGAGAGAAAAATCTAATTCAATTTCAAATGAACAAAAAAAACTCTCAAACAACTCACTTCTCTACTTGAAAGATGATAATCTAAACAATAAGCTGACACCTCTATTTATAGAGGTTCTTCAGCACACGGTTTTAGACAAACCAAATGGGAACATGAGAGGGCAGCCATTTGAGAAGTCTCCAATGGCTGCCACCAAACATTGAAAAAAAAATGCCACCTAATGGCTTCTAGATGGTGGCTGGAAAATTCAAATTAGAACTCTTCAATTCTCCCCCTCCAGCCATATCCAAAACAAGCATCCCAGCTATGTCTCTGCATAGTTCCAACTTCTCTCGGGTTACCACCTTCGTCAACATATCTGCTGGATTCTCCTTTGTATGAATCTTAACTAGTCTCAACAGTTGTCGATCCATAACTTCGCGTATCCAATGATATCGAATATCAATATGCTTTGTACGGGAATGGTACATGGAGTTCTTGCTTAAGTCGAGAGCACTTTGACTGTCACAATGTACCTTGTACTCTTTCTGCTTGATTCTAAGTTCTTGAAGATATCGCTTTAGCCACAACATTTCTTTCCCAGCTTCAGCGACAGCAATATACTCTGCTTCTGTTGTGGATAAAGCAACACACTTCTGCAGTCGTGACTGCCATGAGACAGCTCCCCCCGCGAAAGTGTAGATATATCCTGAAGTAGATTTGCTACTATCAATATCTCCGGCCATATCTGCATCCGTATAGCCCTCCAATATTGGATCAGCTCCCCCGTAACAAAGACATAATTTAGTAGTACCCTTTAGATACCTGAGAATCCACTTTACTGCCTCCCAATGCTGCTTCCCGGGGTTGGAGAGAAAACGACTCACCTTTCCCACTGCATGAGCAATATCTGGCCTTGTGCATACCATTGCATACATCAAACTTCCAACAGCTGAAGAATATGGTACTGATGACATTTCCCCGATCTCTTTCTTGGATAAAGGACATGCACTCTTGCTCATCTTGAAATGATTGGCAAGTGGAATGCTGACTGGTTTGGCGTTGTTCATGTTGAACCTCTCGAGCACACGTTCAATGTACTTCTCCTGAGATAACCATAACCGTTGGTTGTTTCTGTCTCGAACAATCTGCATTCCCAAAATCTGTTGAGCTGGTCCTAAGTCCTTCATTTCAAAAGACTTAGAGAGTTCATTCTTCAACTGACTAATCTTCGTTGCATCCTTTCCCACGATCATAATATCGTCTACATAAAGTAGAAGAGCAACGAAACTCCCGTCTAAAAATTTCTGAATGTAAACGAACTCATCTGCAGCAGTTTTCTTATAGCCTTGACTTGCCATGCATGAGTCAAACTTCTTGTACCACTGCCTTGGTGCCTGCTTTAGACCGTACAAGCTTTTCTTAAGCTTGCAAACGAGGTTATCACCTGAAACCTCAAAACCTTCTGGCTGCTCCATATAGATTTCTTCTTTTAAATCTCCGTGAAGAAAAGCTGTCTTCACGTCCATCTGTTCAAGCTCCAAGTTCATACTTGCTACCAAGCCAAGTATAACTCGGATTGACGTCATCTTGACTACTGGTGAAAAAATCTCATCAAAGTCAATTCCCTTCTTTTGTTGGAATCCTTTGACTACCAATCGTGCCTTGTATTTCACCACTTTTCCGCAACCATCTTTCTTCAGCTTGAACACCCATTTGTTTCTAAGGGCCTTCTTCCCTTTTGGAAGTTCTACGATCTCATAAGTATGATTCTTTTGTAGAGATTCCATTTCATCCTTCATTGCTAACAGCCATTTTTCTTTATTCTTATGAGATACTGCTTCTTGAAAACTCTCTGGTTCTCCATCTTCAGTAAGCAAAAGGTACTCAGATTCTGTATATCTTCTAGATGGAATCCGTCCTCGTTCAGACCTACGAACTTCTGGAATAGTCTGAGGAGATTCACCATCATCTGGGCCTTGTGATGGTTCTGGAACATCTAGCAGAGCGGGTTGTGGCTCCCCCTGCTCAACAACCCCTTCTTCCTCATCTTCTGCTTCTGGTATGTCTTCTGGCACTATGTCAGCGTCTCTCTCGAACTGTTTTAGTGCTGCATCTGAGTTTTGAGCACCAACATTTGACTTCTGAGACATTGTAGGTTTTTCAATGTCTTCTATTGTCTGGCTTTCATGGAACACAATGTCTCTACTTCTGATCACTTTTTTCTCCTTTGGATCCCATAGTCTGTATCCAAATTCTTCATCTCCATAGCCAATGAAAATGCATGGAGTGGTCCTTGCATCGAGCTTCTGTCTGAGCTCCTTGGATACATGTGCGTACGCCAAACATCCAAATTAGGGGTGAGCAAAAAAATTGAGAACCGAAGAACCGGACCAGAACCGACGGTTTGATCCGGTTCTGGGCGGTTTTGCCTTACAAATTAATGGGTATCGGTTTTTTTTTTCAAGAACCGCAGTTGTTGGTGCGGTTCTCGGGTTTGGTGACACAATATGCGTAGAACCGGACCGGACCACTGCCCACCCAAAATACCCATGCCCTAGAAATCGAAATCACTTTCGTTTCTTCTTCGCTTTGCTGCTCGAGTCGTCGACAGACTCCTCTTCTTCGAGTCGACAGATTTCTTCGCCTTCGCTGTTTCTTCCTCCCTTCCCTGTTTCTCAAAATCACTTTCGTTTCTTCTTCGCTTCGCTGCTCGAGTCGTCGACAGACTCCTCTTCTTCGAGTCGACAGATTTCTTCGCCTTCGCTGTTTCTTCCTCCCTTCCCTGTTTCTTCGCCTCGCCGTGTCTCTCGCGCCAGTCGCCGTCGCCGTGCGTTGCTGTATCTCGCCGCTCTTCCAGTCTCTCTCGCCGGCTCGCTGTTCGCACTTCGCACAACAGGTATTTTCATACCTATTGTGGTTTTACTCTCTCGATGCCCACTGAAACTCGATTTCTCGTGATTCTGTTATGGCATTTGGGGCACTCTCTCGGCTTCACTGAGAGAGTGCCGACCCTGTTGGCTGTTAGTGTCAGATTGAAATTTAGTGAAATTATGTTACACTTTACATGGTCTCTCTGTGACAAACACACTAGAGTCTGGACGCAAGGAGACTTTTTTCTTGAGTCTAGTCTAAGATAATGTGAGTCTTTTGAGGCCCAGCTTGAGTTTTTTTTTTTTTTATTGAACAAAAAAGGATTGCATGAAGTTAAGAGTTGCACAATGGTCCATGATGGGTTTAATTACTCTATGTAGTTGAGTTTTGATTTCAGTAGGTCTTTCACATTTACTTGAAGGAGAACACAAATAGAGATTTTAATTTTCAATCTTTTAGCGGAAACATCAAGCTGAAGGCA
This sequence comes from Begonia masoniana, assembly GCA_022432975.1. NCBI lineage: Eukaryota > Viridiplantae > Streptophyta > Magnoliopsida > Cucurbitales > Begoniaceae > Begonia > Begonia masoniana. Next base: position 1,809,436 of record CM039513.1, on the reverse strand, counting down.
GATATTGAGGTTTTCAATGTTAATGAAGTAAAGGACCTTTGCTACAAAAGCTTCATGATAATAAATTTATTTTTTGCAAGTGAAGCCGTGAAGGCACATCAGGATTTGTTCCAAGGAATGGAATTGTCTACTAAATGACATCTTTGTCATGTAACTTAATTTGATGGTTTATACGGATTGGGGGAAGTCTTTAGATTAATGATTATCAAAAATTGATTTTATGTCATGTTTTATTTTATGAATTTTCTTCTTCATTCTGGAATGTCAGTAATATTGCTATTGTATTTTGCACTCACTTTATTGCTTTGTTTTCTTCATTTATTTTTTCTCTTAAACCTTGGGTCCAGATACATGAATGAATGAATGTTTGGAGACTTTTTTCTTTGATTGAATGCAAAATTACTTTGAAACTTTATATGTTTGTGGTTTGAATTTTGAAACCTTCAGTTGTTAAGTATTTACAAAACATAGAACTCATTGGTTGTTTCTGTTTCTGGTTGCACAAACCCAATTTGATTAGTTATATAGTGCAGCTCAAAAAAAAAAAAAAAAAACCGGGAGGACCAGAACCGGACCAGAATCGAGACCAGAATTCTGGTCCGGTTCTGGTCTGGTGCTGGGAAATTTTTTTTGGTTATTGGTGCAAAAAATAAAAAACCGAATTTAATGGTCCGGTCTTAAATTTTTCAAAAACCAGACCGAACCGGACCACGATCACCCCTAATCCAAATACTCTTAAGTGTGAGTATGATGGATCCTTTCCAGACCACAGTTTCTCCGGAACTTCAAAATTCAGTGGTACTGATGGTGATCTGTTGATCAGGTAACAGGCGGCTCTGACTGCTTCTCCCCAGAATGACTTTGGCAGTTTAGCCATACTGAGCATACTCCGAACACGTTCCATGATTGTCCGGTTCATTCTTTCGGCTACACCGTTGTGTTGAGGGGTGCGAGGGACGGTCTTCTCATGTCGAATGCCGTATGTTTTGCAATACGCATCGAACACCTTGGAAGTGTATTCGCCTCCATTATCTGACCGGAGACACTTTAACTTCTTCCCAGTCTCACGTTCTATCATGACATGAAACATTTTGAAGTATTCGAATACCTGGTCCTTCGTCTTCAGGAAATAGACCCACACCTTTCGAGAAGTATCATCAATGAACGTCAGAAAATATTTATTTCCGCCTAGTGATTCATCCTCCAGGGGACCGCAAACGTCAGAGTGTACCAGACTGAGCAACTCTGATCTTCTCGTTGAATAGGAACTGAATGAGACTCTGTGCTGCTTACCAAATAGACAATGATTGCAAGGATCTGGCGCAGCATCTTTGTCAACGGTGATAAGCTCTTTCTTTATTAGGGTAGACAACCCTTTCTCACTCATATGGCCGAGTCTCTGGTGCCACAAATTTTGAGAACCCTCTTTCTCAGCTACGTTGAGGGTGTCTGTACATATCTTCATGTGAGTCTTGTACAGTGTGCCACAAATGTGTCCTCGAGCGACTATCAAAGCACCCTTTGACATCTTCCATGTGCCATTGCTGAAATGATTATCATAGCCCTGTTTGTCAAGGGCTATTCCAGAAAGAAGATTGAGCCGAAGATCTGGCACATGTCGGACATCCTTCAAAGTGATTGTACTTCCAACACTTGTCTTTATTTGGATATCTCCAATTCCTACAATCCCAGAGGAACTGGAATTTCCCATCTTCACTGCTCCAAAGTCACCAGCTTTGTATGTCGTGAAGTATTTCTTGTGCGAAGTCACGTGGTAGGAAGCTGCAGTATCTACCACCCATTCTGTGTCTTCTTTTGAAACGTGAAGGCATGTCTCATTATGGGTCGAACAGAACGCTACATCTCCAGGAATGATGACTAGCGTTTCTCCACCCTTGTTCTTCGACTGGGAACTACTCTGGCCTTGCTCCTCTAGCCATTTATAGCAATTCTTCTTCATATGACCCTCTATTCCACAGTGATGATATTTGTACGAAGGTTTTCTGCCATCGGTGGATCTGCCTCTGCTCTTGCTTCTGCCTCTCCATTTGCCTTTACCCCTTTGTTGTTTCTCTTGTTGTCTTCCTCGGGGCTCTGTGACAAGGGCATGAGTCTGGTCTGTGCCCATATCCTTTCTCCTGGCCTCCTCGTTGAACAGGGCATCCTTAACCATGGACATGGTAAGTTTGCCATCTGGAGCCGAGTTGCTGAGAGAAACTACAAGTGTTTCCCAGCTATCAGGAAGTGAACTGAGAAGTAGGAGTGCCTGCATCTCAACTCCAAGCGGCATCTCTACAGACGATAATTGATTTACCAGACTCTGGTACTCACTGGTATGCTCGGCAACAGAAGTTCCACTTTTGAACTTCATATTGACTAACCGCCTCATCAACAGGGCTTTATTCCGAGCGGTCTTGGCCTGGTACATGTCCTCCAGCTTCTTCCAGAGAGCATATGCGTCTGTCTCCTGTGCAACATGGTGGAAGACACTATGATCAATCCATTGTCGGATTTGACCAATAGATTTCCGGTTTAATTTCCTCCACTCTGACGCTTTGGTTGGATCAGGATTTTCACCTTTCAATTCTACGGGATCGAACAAATCTTTACAACTGAGGAGATCTTCCATTCGAGGTTTCCACAGCGTGTAGTTGGTTGCCGTGAGCATAATCATAGCTCCAGAATATGATGTTGACTCTTCTGTGGTCATCTTCAATATTTATTTATCAAAATAGGAGCTGAATCTCGTAAAACGGGGCACACCGTTGTGTCCGGAAAGACCGAAAATGGTGGAATAGGCACTTCGGGGTCAGAAATTCTATTGCTGAAAATTTTGGGATCACTATATAACTTTCTGATAGTTCAGGAGTCTCTAAGTCATTACCAAAAGTTCAGGGGTCATTCTGTACTTTAGGAAAGATAGAGGACCATTTTGAAACGAGCAGAAAGTATAAGGACCAAAATGCAATTTTCAGAAATTGAATAGTGCTGATGACGTGGCACTGACTGGACGATGATGTGGCGTTGATGTGGCTCTGACTAGGCACTGACTGGGCGCTTACGTGGCGCTGACGTGGCAGGCACTGTTCATCATCTTCTTCGTAAAGAACTTTTAAAAAATCACAGAAAATTCGTTTGATGTCCGATTTTCGATCTGAAAATACCGGTAGACTCGTGGGAACGAGAGCTACGTCGTGGTATAATCAAAACAAGATTTCAGACACTTTCACGAAATCGAATTTTTCACAAAGAGCTCTCCTTTGATGGCTAATACCTCTAACCAGTCGCTCTGATACCACTTGTTGGGGTTTCACAGAATCGAAAGAAATTTATTTGAGAGAAAAATCTAATTCAATTTCAAATGAACAAAAAAAAACTCTCAAACAACTCACTTCTCTACTTGGAAGATGATAATCTAAACAATAAGCTGACACCTCTATTTATAGAGGTTCTTCAGCACACGGTTTTAGACAAACTAAATGGGAACATGATAGGGCAGTCATTTGAGAAGTCTCCAATGGCTGCCACCAAACATTGAAAAAAAAAAATGCCACCTAATGGCTTCTAGATGGTGGCTGGAAAATTCAAATTAGAACTCTTCACCGTTGCCTATCCAAGGAAGCTCAATTGGATCACCTGGTGCAGTTAATCAGACACCTCAAGCTCCGCCATTAATGGCGGATGGGAATCAGCCGCCTTTATTTCATGGGATGCCTCCGAATCTTCTAAACTCCATTCAATTACCGTCTGAAGCTTACTGGGCAAGTGGTCGACCTCCCTAGCAACAAGATGATGATTTCTTCGAGAAAAAATTAGGTCACTTCTCTTTCACCTCTCTGCTTTATCTCACTCTCTTGGTCCGACTGGTTAGGTAGAAAAATTTGGGTTCTTCTTCAGCTTTTCAAATTCGTTTCCTTTCATTAGAAGTGTTCCAAGGAATCAGCTAATTTGCTTTAAACAATTGATCGAACGAACATGACTGTAAATCTTATGAACTTGAGTCAAACATTGTCTGCATCTTCGTTTTTCTTTTCTGCATCTTCCCAAATATCAATCTTTTCTTTTTATTTCTTCGCTGATTTTGCTTGTTTCTTCTTCTTTTTTCTTCTGTTTTGGATCATACCATGACTGGACAACTCATTTTCCGCAACGATTTACATAAATTCATCATCAAATCATGGAAATATAAGCAAAGATTGCAGTTCTTGACAAGTGTTTAGGTAGCTACATAAAAATATTAGTGTATGGTAGTGAAATTCATATGTATATAATCAATATATGCATATAAGAGGAACTGGGAGTGATGGGCTTCCTCGAATTTTTCATATTTTTCTATTCTGAGTGAAATTTCACGAGGGTTTTCTGCATATAAACACGTTGAATTCGCCAAGACATGAACATGTTGGGGATTTGGTGTCACACGTGCACTTCTCTGACCAAGTTCTTTTTCGAGGCAAACAACATAAATACTTCCATCGAAAGCAAGACATTTGCAGAGAGTATGAGTAGGGTTTGAGCTTCATAGTTTGTGCAAACCCTTTCTGGACTCTTTGCACTGAAACCCTTTCTGCCTGTCGTTTTTTCTGATATTTATATCATTTTTATAAAACTTTTTTCTACTTTCAACTTCTGCTCCAATTTTTTCTTTGTCAATGACTGGACTTTGTTAATGGCTGTTTTGTTAGTTTTGTTTTGGATTTAAAAATGATTTTCATAATTATCATTAGGGTAAAATGTAATATAATCCTCTATTTTTGTTTCTCCTAAGATTTGTTCTTTCATTACTTTCATTCCGAGTTTTCTTTGATTACCGTCGATTTTCGATGTTCTCGTGTCAACCCTTTGCGCGACGGAAAGAGCTGCATCGAGCGTAAGAGAGTTGCGTAATTTTATATGGCTTCGAAAAGATTGAGGAAATCAATACTTGCGTTTTCTATCTATACTGACAAAGAGTGTTTATGTCTCTCAATTGACCAAAACAGACAATATCTTGTTAGCATAAGTGAGATTTAATAATGTGTAATTCATTCATTGGTAGAATTATTAGAATATAACATAAATAATTGAATTAATAAATTACAAAAATCAATGAAAGAAAAACACGTGACACCCGTGGTATGAAGTATAAATGTGACATTAAAAACATGTATCACCCGTGATATGAAGTGTACATGTGACATTACTCATAGTAAATGATACGTACATTGTTCTTTCTTCTTCGAGTTTCTTTTCTCCTCTAGTTAGTATTAGTAAACGATTATGATCAAAACAAGTATGAAAAATTAAAATAATTTCTCTCTCCAAGTCTCTCTGTGTCTCTCTCTAGAAAGACAAAAAGGGTAGGACAGTTTTTTAGTTGCTACTTTATCAGACTGAGAAATGAATTATTAGAAAAAATTATATAAAAAAAGAAAAAATCTGGTTGCATAATATTAGTAAATATTACAACAGAGCTTCTTCCTCTTCATTCTGATCCTGCTATTATATATACTTGCTGAATAAGTCGATCAATAAGCTAAGTACAAACTACAATGGATCTAAAAATTGATCAAAGAATTCAGAAAACCCAGCAATACCAAGCTCAAAACTATCTAAATAAAACCCTCGAAGAATTTACTTGATCGAAAACTCAATAATAATCGATCATTAGTCTCCTTGCTTCGGCTTTGAAAGCAGGGCTAGAAGTCAGTGCTTGAAGGGCGAGAGTTCTTATGTCTTCCCGGGAACATTCTCGAGCTATACGAACAAGCTCCCACGCTGCGCCTCCGCCGATCATGTCTTTCGCATTCATTTCTGCCAAAATGGTAATCCTTAATCTTCTCAAAATATGATTTTTTTTAAGGATTTTCCTTAAAATATCAAAAACAAACTTCAATGTTTTGAAATTTTCCGTCAGCTTTTCCTCAAGTTTTGTAAAGTTAGAAAAGAACAAACCGTTTTGCGCCAAATGGCATAGAGCAAGTTCGATATGGCGTCGAATTGGCGAGGCTTCGCTATTGGCATTCTGAATAATCCAGGCAAGTCCTCCATCCTCAATCAAGAGAGACTTCCTCATCTTACTCGCTGTGCCGATTTTGAAAACGAAAAACATTAAACTCTTGCATTATAATGTTTTACTTTTAGAAAGGACTAGAACAAGCAAAAAAAAGGGTTGCCTTTTGTAGGTGCTTTTGACTCGCACTTAGCAAAATTCGCAATTCCACGAGCAACTTGAGCGAGAACCTCGAGATGTCTGCAACTAACCATTCCGAGCAATGCCTTGATGCCACCTTCGCTGCTCAGCTTTGTCTGTAATTTACCTGGATAGCACGAAACAGATTATTTAAATCACAACAAACTAATGAATGACATTTTCGCGTATGCAATGACGTCATAGAATATTATAGTTCCAAACCGATATGCAAATGCGCCTTCAAAATTTGAGATGAAAACTAATAATTGTCTCATTTGACATTATTTGGCTTCATCGAAACAAGATAATCTCTAAATAAATCAGAAAAAAGTCAAACAGAACAGTAGAAAAGTCAATCTTGTACCATTTCCACAAAGATTGGCAATCGCTCCGGCAACCATTCGAAGGGTTTGGGGATCTTCGGCATTAGCAGCCGTCACGGACAACAAGCCAATGCCGCCTTGAGCCATTATCAGATCCTGGTTAGTTTCTGGTAGAAAAATTGGCCTAAGTTAGCAAATTTATGAGGGAAGATCATCAAAACAATTATGGGGTGCTTACCATTCATGGCCAGATTCGCAATAGCACCGGCAGCTACTCTATGAATATTCTCATCCTTCGAGATTTTAAGAAGTCTTAACAACGACGTGAGACCACCGGCTTCAACAATCTTCTGCTGATTTGTTTCTGCAAGTCGGAGTTAACTTTGCGTTATTTCAACAAAGATGCGAAAGTGATCCAAGGAAGGCCATGTTAAACAAACTTTTAAACTTAGAAATAAGAAATAAAGCTTGGATTAATAATAAACAATGGTTTAACCTTAGAAAATTTGAATTTAGAGCCATGCTGGGAAACCATTGTCAGAAGATATTAACCATTTTCAGGACTAAAAGTAGTCAAAATTATTGTAATACCTTCGGCAGCTAGATTTGCAACTACTTTCACAGCATGGACTCCCACGTCAGAATCTTCGGCTTCCAACAATGAAAGGATTTTCTGTAGTCCCACTGTAACAGTTGGATTGAAAATTTTAAACATAAAAAGAAGAAACAAAACGTGAAGAGTTCCCTTTGTATCACAATATTGTCTATTTTGGACCGTAGGCTATACAAATTTATTTTTAAAATTAGCCCAAAACGCGTTGTATTAGATAAGGAAGAGAACTTTACTTATTAATCATTCACTAGTCACTTCACAGTGTGGACTGTCACAAAATAAGTCACAATTAGAGCCGAAACAGACTCTGACCTTGTTCAAAGAGTTTTTCCATTGAATTTCTATCACCAGTTCCAGAATCTTTCTCGAGTGTATGCCTAGCTTGAGACATCAAAGCATCTAGAGCTCCAAGCACTTTCCCCGGCTCTCCACTATTGATTCGCCTTCTCGTCTACACAACAACAAAAACAGTTCATATTTAAGATTCTGAATGGGGAATTAAATTGTTCAACTATAATACATCACATAGAAAAAAAAAACATTATTTATTCAAGCTCAATCATTCAACAAATACTGATAAAAGATGGAAAGAATAACAAAGAATTCAGAATGCTTGCAGACTCCCAAAGAAAAATCAGCAACTCCTCAAAGAAAATACCTCATCAGCTTTCAAACTCAAGTTCAACAACTGACTACGAAGCACCGTTATTTCCCCTTCGAGTTTCTCGTTCGAATTTGTCTCGTGTTCCAGCATCTTGCGAAGCTTTAAGATCTCTAAATTTCCGGAAGCCTAAACATAAAAGGAAACACATTTTTCTTGAAGGGGGGAGTGGTTTTCTGAGATCATATACAAAACAATGTCCTTGCAAAGGCAAAAAACATACCTCAGACCTTTTCAGTTGTTCTAATTGACTTTTAAGGTCGCTAATTTCCTTTTCGGCTGCATTTCGTAGTAGATTTTCTTTCTGAAGCAACTCTTTTAGCTTGGCTAGTCCCTCAACGGCAGACACGTTAGGATTCTGAATATCACGACAAAAAACAGAACACCTCTTAAAAAAGAATATTTAACGCAGTTACAAGTATAAAGAGCCCACAAGTCCCAGAAAAGAAATGAATTCTACTCGAGAATTCTGTTAGCTAACTATGCCATTTCACTTCTCATCATCTGGTAGAAAGTTATATCAATATCAAAGCTAAATCTGACCACAATTTCTTGTCTAAATTGGATTGTTTGTCAAAGAAAATAAAATAATGGGTGACCAAAGAAATATTTTACTGCCTCTTCGATACTTTTTATACGATACATCGAGCAGAGAGAGGAAAGTGGTAAGAAAATGGAAAAATGAAAAAAGCCAAAAGGTAATTATGTAATTTTCTGAAGTTTGAAGTGACAGCAAACAGCAATTTACGTAATTGAAAGTCAACCATGTAAGAGTTTTCATCTTTGAACCCATTCTTCATGTTTTCATTCTCGTGCTTTCGCTGATTCATCATCAATTTTTCTTCAAGCTTCCTTATTGATTCCATATAGTCATTCTGATACTTCACTCTCTCCTTCTACAGAATAAACTTATATTAATTTCATAATTAATTAAGAAAAACAATCAGAACACATCATGAAACTTTGTCAAATAAATTTTGTCAATTCCACGAATCAAATGCAGCCGGTTTATTAACAAGACAAATAAGTTTCCTTTCGATTAAAACAAACTTTGTACTCTACATAGATGTATTCTTCCAGATGGCAACCATGAGAATGCAAAATGGCTTTCTCAATGATAAAACTAAGATTAAATCTGAAGATAAATATCAGAATCAGGGGGAAGAGATGGTAAATTTGAGCTTTATAGATTAAACAACATTTTCATAGGAGCACTAACCTCTAGTGCGTTTGCATAGTTTCTTTCTGCCTCCAAAATCTGATTTTGAGCTGCCATGGTTTTTCTTTCAATTTCATCCTCAAAAGCTTTCCTCTGCCTTTCTTGTTCAGCGATGAGTTTGTCCAATTGTATGTCTAGCCTTCTTGATAGACTTTTATAATCAAATTCCTCCTTTATTTTTAACATATTTTCAACCTTCATCGCCTATGAGAAGTACAAATTCTTGAATCATGCAAATGTTCAAATCAAACTGAATTACATAATTCCCAAAAAAATATCATGCAAATGCTGATTTTGTAACAGCTAAGATTCAAGCACACAGGATTTCAAGTATAAAAATACTATAGACATCAATCAAGAAGCACATTTGTTAGTATTTTTATTAGACATACTCGCTGCCCAAACATAATTGTACTTGCTGTTTCTCCCCGATGACGAGGTGATGGACCAATCGTAATAACCAGGGAAGTCCTTGCTGTGCCTGTTATAAAGTTGGGTAAAATTTATCTCAATGTCAGCAGATACTTTTAGAATTTAGCTGCAAGAAAAACAAAGAAAAGAGGCATCTATAATATCCTTTTACTTCAATCTTCTTTTGAAAGGATTTGAGTTTGGAATTCGGATAATCGTCTACTTCTCTAAGTCATCTTTTAGTAAAATTCTCGGCACTCATTCATTATTCTCTCTTGCATTTGCTCGTAATTCTTCTTTTTGCGTTGAAGGGGTTACATTACAGTTAAAAACAATTTATATTTCAAGAAACGACCAAAAAAAAGGAGATGACGGTCACAAAAAATGTGATTTCATCGCAATACAACGCCCCAAATTATGTAATCCTCCACTGCTTCTTAACTTGATAAATTAGAGCATTTCCGAGTTACATTTTTTAAACAATTAAAAAACGGAAACAAGTTGGAGATAATTTCAAATACAATAATGACACAGACATAATGTAAAATAGAATTAAGATCTTACCCCCAAAGGAATCTCGAAGCAATCTTGTCAGCTTTGAATCCCGAACAGGAATATGTGCACTATTCTCAGCTAGAGCATTTATGCACTTCCCCAATGCACTTAAAGAAAGATTTATAGATTTGGCTTCCTCAAGTGCATGCCCCTCACTTCCTGAGAAGACCCAATCCAGATTGATAAAACAATGTTCTTATTCATATCAAATATCTCAATTTGCTAGAAAAATGAACAAGAGAAATGCAAGTATTCCTATTTATCTTCTGTGCAAACCTGATTTATCGATGCGTTCTGAACCAGCAAGATCAACCACTACAAACTTTGCCTTTCGAACAATTGGAGGTTTGAAAGATTTAAACTGACGGGACCCTTCATAACTTTCGCCTGAATGAATCTGATCACTATCCTTGACCAAACGTTTTACATAGATCTGTAAAATGACAGCCATAAGCACCTAACTTTTCATAGAACACTAGACTCACCATGCAATATTCAGGATCTCACCATCAAAATCGCATGACTGCGTGAAGATTCAGTATTTAATTTTGTATTTGCAGCAAAGCGGCGAACTTCTCCTAATCTAAGGAGATCCAAAAAGGTCTGTTGATCCGTTATTTCAACAAGGGAAGCACCAGGAATCGAAACATCTCCAGTTTTTGGGTCTTCTGAAAACGAAATATTATCATTTGCAGGATTTAGAAGGTCCTGTATTGTCTCCATATAAAGCTGCATTAAAACATTAATGTTAGAAGAACAATAATATTGCTTAATAACTCAAATAAATCGTTTTGTTGAACTAAATCGAATCAGCTATGAAATCAAACATCAATGGAAAATAGGAGAAAATACTTGAAAAAAATAATATTACTTATATTCTGATAAGACAAATGACCTGCAAATAGGAAACTGCGACAGAATCTGTTTCAAAGGAAACATCTGCCAAAATGTCTTCCATAGCCCGGACCATAATTCCTCGATCAGCCATATCTGATTCTCCTATCCTGCCAAGAGTATACGTTTTACCAGTACCAGTCTGTCCGTATGCCATTACTGTCCCGTTATACCCATCCAGCACACTCTATAACAGCACAATTGTATGTCAAATGAAGGAAGTTTGACCAAAATAATAAAGCAAAAAAAAAACTCCACTTTTGTTATTTTGAAAATAAAATTCCTACATCTATTTCATAAGCAAGTCCTTGCAATGACCAATAAGAATTCTGCTTTTTAAACATCATAAGTTTTTCATATTGAATCTGTTGTTGAATCTAAAATTGCCCAATCATTCTCAACTAAGACAATAATGGAAAACTAGCGGTTGAGGAAGACACCTCCACAACCGGCTTTGCCACGACTTCATAGACGCGTTTTTGTGATGCAAATTCAGTTAGCACTCCATCAAATTCATAAGTGTCCGAGTCCCAGTTGTTCTTCCGAAGTTTCAACCTTTTAAGCTGAGATGAATCATAAAGGTGTGCTCACTGTATTAGTGCATTTTTATTATAAATAGGCTGAAAGTATATTTCCCTATGATAATTATGGTGCCATGCCATATTACCTCTGGTTGCAATTCAACACAATCTGCAAAATCAGCATCTGCTGCAATTTCTTCTGCATTTCGAGGTCGCAATCGGACAGCTACTCGAACTCTTCCCGTCACTGCATCCGAGAATAATCAGTTGCTTGTGAATATGAACAGAAGAATTTAACTCTTAAATTTTGACTCCTCCATGAAAAGGGAAGAAAAGAAGGTGAATTACAATACAATTTTAGTAGAAGAAGTCAGAAACTAAAAATAAAAAACTTGTTATGACGGAATTACAGAAGTTAGTGATCCTGACTGCGAAAAAGAACTAACTCGGCTTGAAAAGATAGATCATCAGTTCAAAATGTTAGAACTTACAGTAATTTCTTCAAATAACAGCTAGCCAAAAAAAAGGAGTTTCATCCTGGGGTGTTTGATGGCATGGAGAAAGCAATTCCGAATTCATATAATATAAACGTCAGACCAAATTAATCACAGAAAAAAAAAAAATCAAAACTTCACGTTATCAATTGAATTAGATGTTCATTCCTCTGCGAAACGGCTAAGCACTTTCCAATTCAGAAATAAGAACAAAAACGCAAATGGGATGAAGCAGAAGACCCACAATAGCAACACTGTCAACTTGAAGATGGAATTATTAAAAATGAACCTTCTATACAAAAATGCTATTGAACTAAAAAGATTTCAGCAGTAAGCAGAAAAGGATTAAAAATTAAATACAGAGATGAACACAACCACCAAACCAACCTCCATCGTCATCCTTTGCAGCTCCATTGGCACCGCCAAGAGAGGCCGGACAGCTGCGACGACTCCCGGAATTAGAAAAATTCTTCGTTTTGAGGGCAGGCTTAGCGTTCGAGTTAACAGACAGAGTCTTATCCACCCTGAGAGAGTTCCGTGAACTGCCATTTCTACAACTAACACCACCGGAAGTGGCCATGATCACAGAAAAAGAAACTTCAAAAAGACGGGTTCACGAGAAAAGTGAAGACTTCCCCCATTCGCTTCGAAGTACAGAAAACTTTGGTCAGCTAGAAGAGAAATCAAAACAACCCAAACGTCGAAAACGAAGCTCAGAGCCAGAGAGAGAAAAAGGAGAGAGAGAGAGAGAGAGAGAGAGAGAGAGAGCAAGTGGAAATGACCCTCAATCGTGTAGAAACGTGACCCAGATTACTTCGGGAGTAGGGGCCATCCTTCGGCCTTAACCATCAAAGCTCGGCTGCGAAAATGGCGAGCACTCGAAGGAGAAAGAACGGTTGTAGGGTCCACGCAGCGTGACGGGCCCCCACAACTCCCATAGTCTTCTTTTTCACATTGATTACTCTTTAACTGGAAAATACCAGAACACCCTCCCCATTTACAAAACTAGACGAATGACTTTATATTAATTAACACCAACTAATTTGGTAACTTTATAATAAGATTTTATATTATTAATTCAAATATCTCTCAAATTATTTGAGCGTTTCATTTCTCAACTTCGTACTAAAATCGTAAATTTTTACAAATAATGTTATGTTTATTCATTTATTCTACTCTTTTAAAAAATTTATTGACGTATTAAACAATGATTGTTGCAATTAAAGTAATAAATTATATATTTATAATTTATTACATTAATTCTACTTTAAATTTTTTTTAAGAGAGTAAATATATCATTATTCAATTTTTATTGTCTGAACGTGTTTTCTTCAATTTTTGCTCCATTTAAAGACATTTCTTTTTTCTGTTGTTTTAAAATAAGGTTAATATTATATTTACTATCTAATTTTACCTCATAATTCTTATTTTCTGACGTGACGTGACATTCATTAATTGATACGATTAATACGATAGTTACAAATCATTAAAATAAGCCATTGCTGTGCCAACTAACAAGTACCGCATAAGTAGGGAATTATAAGGTAAATATAACTTTATTCTTAAAATCCATTACTTATTTTTATCTTAAAATTAAAAAAAAAAAAAACAAAAACTTTTATTTAATGGTTGAATAAAAAGAAAAGAAATAATTATATTAAAAAAGGCGTTGGTAAATTCTCAATAAAAAAATAAGGATATTTTGTTCCTATTTGGGGACAAAGAGAATGATTTATTATCATTTGTACTTCCCCAACAACCAACCTCCTAGACTCAAAATAATAAATAATTATTGAGCTGAATTTTCAAGCAATTATTTTATAATTTAATAATTGGATTATGTAAATTACTTATTTGCCATTCTAAAATATTGTTAAATTTAATTACAAAATATGTTAAAAAATTTAAAAAAAATTGTTCTTACAAAAGGGTAGTTTTGAGATAGAGCAAACTTATTTTGAAATTTCAAACTACACTTTGGTAAAAGGAGAGGCAAAAATAAAAGCAAAAGGTTAAAGGTGGCCAGAGATTGAACCCCCAAAAAAAAGCTTTAATTAAATATCAATAAACTTATTTAATATATCAAGACTTGGATTCAATGGTGCCAAAAAGGGGCTTGGGTATTTTGAAATTTGATCTAAAAAAGGATATTTTAAATTCTTTATTTAATGAAATAAATATTACTTTTTCTACCCTTTTTGAGAATTTTATGATGAACTTTGTCAATAAATATCAGATGAGGGCCTCAAAAAATCTATCAGATGCCCCATGTTCCAATCATGCTCAACAATTAATCTTTTTTGTGGAAGTGCATGATTTTCTTTCACATTGTAAAATATTATAAATAATTTAATTTATTTATGTCTTCATATTATTTATCATGGAAATTAAAAATTTGCAATTGATAATCTAAAATTTAGGTTTTACGAAAATTGAAATCACGACAAAGAGGGCAAACTCACCGTATGAATACCGAATTACGACGACAAATTATGTGACTCAATCTTCCATGAATTTATTAGTAAAACCATAAACGATAACAGTAATGTAGGGTCACCGCTCTATCAAAAAGAATTTAGATTATCGCATGATAAGGGTAGAATTTAGGTTGGTTTAGTGAGAAGGAGAAGAAGATAGACAATTCGCTGGAAAAGAAGTAGAAAGAGAGAGAGAGAGAGAGGATTGTGTTCGCTGGAAAAGCAGTAGAGAGAAAGAGAGAGTCAAAGAGAGAGAGTAACAGGGAGAGATTTAATATTCACTTTCATGCCTTCCCTCGGTAGAGTTACAGGCTTTAAAATAAACAACAGCAACAGAAAACAAGTTAACTAACTACCCATAAACAATTAACTACCCATAACCCATGATTAGCCAACAACTAAATAATGGTGGAAGACCAAGTCTTGCACGTATCATTCCTTCCCACTTAAGAATCCTTGTCCTCAAGGATAAAATCGAGAAAAGTTTCAAGGAACGTCGTAATTCCGAGCATGTAAAGAAATTCTGGGTATAGCTTCCGGGTTCCCTGTTTCTATGTCAGCTTCCATATTGGCACTGGGGCTTGAATGCAAGGAATCTTCGAGCATGAATAATTGTGATTTTTCACAACGATGACCTGGAATAAATTTCTCGTCACAATAATAGCAGAGCCCTTTTTCTCGACGTTCTCGTGCTTTTTGGTTGGTGATTCGGCGAAATGCTGTCGCTGGAGTAGTAACTTCCGCCGTCACTCGGTGGTTTGGGGAAGGGCCAAGTAAGCCAGCGGAAGGGTTGGAGGTCGCCTTTGGAGTTAACGAGACGAATGGATCAGATTTCTTTTGCAACTCGTTCCGTTCCTCAATTAATCTAGCGACGCCGATCGTCTCCGCTAAGGTTCGTGGTTGTTTAATTTTGACATCCAAACGAATGTCATCACGAAGTCCGGCGATAAAACAACCAACCAGGAAGGTTTCGGGTAAGCCATCCACCTGATTGGAAAGCCTTTCAAAAGCCTCTTGATACGAGGTGACAGTTGCATTCTGACGCAGGCGAGAGAGTGCTTCAGCTGGATCTTCATATTCGGTTGGGCCAAAGCGAAGGACGACAGCTTTGGTGAATGCACTCCAAGTCAGAGGTCCACGAAACTTGGTTAGCCAGCGATACCATTGCAGGGCAATGCCCTCTAGATGGAAGGAAGCGAGTTGGACTTGTTGAGTTGGTGAAATACCTTGAAAATCAAAGTATTGTTCGGCCCTGTAAATCCAGCCTGTGGGATCTTCACCGTCGAAGTTTGGAAAGGAGAGCTTGAGGTGGGGTTGATGGTGATCAGAGTTATTGGGTGAGCGGCCATTATTTGGTGAATGGGAAGAGGATCCCGGAGCGAAGGGATTGATGTCGGTCGCAGTGCGAGAGGTGCGCAGCGCTTGAAGCTCTGTTAACACCGCTTGTAGGGTAGAGTGTATTTGATCAAAGTTGGACTCATGGCGGGCTAAGATTTCATGCACTTCGCTGCGAAATTCAGCGTTCGATTTGCCTCGTGTATCCATGATCGCGTCTCTGATACCACTGATAAGGGTAGAATTTAGGTTGGTTTAGTGAGAAGGAGAAGAAGATAGACAATTTGCTGGAAAAGAAGTAGAAAGAGAGAGAGAGAGAGAGAGGATTGTGTTCGCTGGAAAAGCAGTAGAGAGAAAGAGAGAGTCAAAGAGAGAGAGTAACAGGGAGAGATTTAATATTCACTTTCATGCCTTCCCTCGGAGTTACAGGCTTTAAAATAAATAACAGCAACAGAAAACAAGTTAACTAACTACCCATAAAAAATTAACTACCCATAACCCATGATTAGCCAACAACTAAATAATGGTGGAAGACCAAGTCTTGCACGTATCATCGCACTCTAATAAATTTTACTTTGATACAATTTCGTAAAAGAGACTCATAATGCAAGTTTTTCGACCTGACCAAAGAAGAATTTATATTATCATATTCTAATAATCCTTGCATTGACAATAATTCTAATGAAAATAGTAAATCTTCAAATTTACAATTGTTTCTTCCACAAAACTTTCGATGACAAATTCAACTGACCACGTGAAAGCAACGTTTAAACTAAGATAATCAAATTCCGACAAAGCATTATTGAAATTCATAACTATGGAGGCTCTGGTGCTCCCAGTACAATATTGTCCGCTTTGGGCCAGAGCCCGCACAGTTTTGTTATTGGGTTATGTTTAAAATACGTTGTACTAGGTAGGAAGGAGAACTCGACTCATAAGTTCTTACTAATCTTCACTCTAAAGCGATACGAGATTTGACACTTCCACTGATATCACAGGGTGGGTTGCAACAATAACGAACATTCGAACCCTCAACACATCTACTATCGTTACAAAAATATCAAACCATAACGAAAATATCGAACGACAATGACCCAAAATTGAGCATGAAATCAAATTCTTTCACCAAAAATCACAGTCATCAAATTTTTGATACTGCAGATTTTATTTCAAAATTTAAAAATTAGAACTCTGTCAAGAAAAAATATAAACTTTAGAAAGAAACTCCGATAACAAGGTAAAAATCAGAACTTTGCCCAGAAAATCATATTCCTACTAAACCAAAAAAATTAACAATTGCTACAAATAAACAGTCTGTGCACAGAGAAAGGTTAAAAACTCCACCTTTCTACGGAAAAAAAAAACTTTCAAAAACTTTCAATTGGCAACTAAAGTTATGGAGAGAGTGAAAACTGAAGCTTTGCAAAAGAAAAACTCTGGTAAGGACAAAGGTTAATCAGAAGAATAGAGGATGAAGAGAGCTTTTCTCATAGAATGGGGGCTGTGTTGGGGTTCACCGCTCTCTGTTCTCTATTTTATAAATTAAATTTAAAAAATTTATAGTGGTTATTTCAAAAAACATACTAAACGATATCAGATTTTTTTTAAATTTCTATTACATGTTCAGCATATCATCAGAAAATAATCTAAAAAGTTTCATATTTTCTCAAACTTGCACGATTTATTATAATTTTTTATGCTTGTTTTATAAAATAATTCATTATAATTATGCATTTTATCTAAAAAAATTATGAAACTTTCACAATAGGTTCTCTTTATATTTCTAATCAGAGCTGCAAAATGACTAGCAAAAATAAACTATCATGCATTTATTCTTAAACTTTCATAAAAGATCGAATAGATAGTCATGACTTTGAAACTATAGATAAATGTATAAGTGCTTGTTTTTGCTATCCATTTTGCACTCTACTAAGGAGTACAATGAGAGTCTATTGTGAATGTTTTATAAATTTTAGATGAAATACGTAATTTTAATAAATTATTTAAGAAAACAAACATAAAAAATTATAATAAATTGTACAAGTGTTAAAAAATCACGAAAATTTTTAAATTAACTTTCAATGAAATGTTAAATATGTGGTAAAAATTTCAATCAAATTTGATATTGTTTAGTTTTTTTTTTTTTTTTTTGTGCTTCTCGAAGAAAAATCCCTCATTCATGATTTCCACATAGATCAGGTGGCTATTATCTTAGACCAGGGACCCCTCATTGGTTGTTTTGTTATGTTTCATATACTTTGATTGTGAATTTGTTTACAAAAACTACTTTAAAGTTTATTTTGTTAAACACTTGTTTGAAAATTAATTTGAATATTTCCCTAAATGAAAATTATCTAGTGTCATGGCATAACTAAAAATTTCACACAGAGATTTAAATGTTTCAACAAATTATGAAACATAAATTTAAGAAACTCTCGAAATAAAAGCTGTGATGTCAATTGTTAAAATCGAATAATAAATAGAAACAAATTACAATGAAAAATTTATTTCGGAAAAAAATAATCATGGACAACAAATAAATTCACTTTATAAAAACTGAATTACAACGGTGATTTTTGCTCCTTAGGTTTGTATGTACTTGTAGTAAAGTAAAAATTTAAAAGAGACATTTAATATGAGTTCAAAAAAAAATTGAGTTATCAAGTATATTGTAAAGCAAATAAAAATAAAATCTTTCAAAATTATTTGTTATAAAAAAAAAGTTTATGTATTGATATATGTTTTGAACTCAAGAGCTTTAGCATAAATATATTTTTGTAGTTTTCAAAATTATTTTTAAAAGAATAGTGTCAGATTTACTTTTTAATTCTACACTTTAATTTTACCTCATAACGTAATATTTATGTATCACTTATTAATTAATATAATAATTAAAGTATGATATGAGTTATGTCAATTATTAAGCATCACATTAAAAGATAAGATTAAAACATAAAACTAAGGATAAACCTATATTGCTTCGAGTAAAGTAACTTGATGAGCTCATTCTTACGAGGGCTTCTTGGGGCCTTACACTAACTAATGAGATTATAGTCTCATTTTGTGTGAATGTAGTTTATGATGTTTAACTGGCGGACTGGCTCGTCAGCCCTCTAGCTCGACTTGCTACTATACCTAGCTGAGTATGGCTCAGTACCATGAGGCGGGCCGAGCCGAGCCCGAGTCCGCCAGGGATCAAGCTAGGCGGTCTCCAAACGAGCTGCCCAATGAGCTAGCTTGTTGGCTCGACGGGCCAGGCTCGCGAGCCAGCATGCCCAAACACACAACAACGGTCATTTGCTATTGAGTGGCGGTGTTCCGCTACCTCCGGCTACCATTTTCCCAAAATTCTTCATTCTATGCGTTTATAGTTTCATCTCAAACACGTTTATACAAAGAAATTCGAGCAAAACGGAGTTTTGGGTCGATAAAATCAAACCCAAAACCCTAAACACTTTCTGACAAAAATCGAACCAAAAACCAACTAACTGTGACAGCCCGAAACCGGATCCGAATCGGGTTCCGGGATCGGAGCCGTCACTCCGGGACATTTATAGGAAATAACAGTGACTATTTTTTTTTGAACAAATAGAACAGTCAAAACAGTGAACAGAGAGGGAGAACTGCAGTGGGTAATCGAAAACATTTACAGGGGAAGACAGAGTTCTCTGGAATGGAAAACAAACAGGTCTCATAAATGGATAACCGAACAGAAATAGCATAAAACTAGCGGAATATGTAGTTTTAAACGGAACCGGAGGAGAAATCAGTGGATGACGTCATCGGCAGATGGGAGCAGCTAACGGAATCGGCAGGCAGTAAACGTAATCGGCAGAAGGTGTGACGTCAGCCGGAAGAGTCTGAGTCATCGAATAAAATTTAAAAAAAAAAAATAAAAAACAAAATTAAAAAAAAAAAAAAAGTAAGGCAGTAAACGTAATCGGCAGAAGGTGATGACGTCATCGGAAGATGTGATGACGTCATCGGCAGATGGGAGCAGCTAACGGAATCGGCAGGCAGTAAACGTAATCGGCAGAAGGTGATGACGTCATCGGAAGATGTGATGACGTCATCGGTAGATGGGAGCAGCTAACGGAATCGGCAGGCAGTAAACGTAATCGGCAGAAGGTGATGACGTCATCGGAAGATGTGATGACGTCATCGGCAGATGGGAGCAGCTAACGGAATCGGCAGGCAGTAAACGTAATCGGCAGAAGGTGATGACGTCATCGGAAGATGTGATGACGTCATCGGCAGATGGGAGCAGCTAACGGAATCGGCAGATAGAAAACTATAACAGAATTACTGTTTAGCAGAGGATATGAATAAGACAAAACGTGTACAGTATCTATCGGTAGATGAAGTTTAGACTTAGACTAAACTACACAAAAAAAAATAACAGGCATCGGCAGGGGTGAAAACATAAGAAAACATTACTTACCGGTAGATATAAGCAAAATGTCCACCGGAAGATGAAATCGGAAGACAGTTTTAAAGGCAGAATTACAACTTTTGACAGAAAGACATATAGACAGAGAGCTTAAAAACAGAAGGCATAAAGGTTTCAAACCTTCATTCCAGATGATAGATTTCAAGAAAACAAACGGCATGGATAGCTCTAAAATTCGAGACTATCCATGCATAACCTAAAAAAGAAACAAACACAGACAGTTCCAGAATACTTCAAGCATACACGCAACTGTCAAAAATACAGAGGTTTTAAAAAAAACAACACCTAAAGGAACTTTACACCGTTTATAATTCACAACAGAACTAAACAGACATGACCTACATTTCGGAATTCACAACAGGAGTTTTGAAAACATAAAAAAAATTACTACTTACACATTGGTTTTAAAGCCTCAAAAGCTATGCAGGACTTGACCTAACATTTCAAAAGACAAATCTTACAGGGATAACATTGGTCCGACTGCAGCAACCAATCACAATGAGCTCGATCCGCCAACTACATCAACTCATCAGCTTGAGGAGCAAGGTCCTCATCTGGAGCATCCGTACCTACAACAGGGAGTTCACCTATGAGCCTAGAGCTCAGTAAGGACACATCAGAAATAAATGCAGTGATGCATATGCTATGCATGAACGTTTCAAATACATGAACATTACTTTACATTACATTTCACTGGACAGGAAAGGTATAAGTGGGAGGAGGAGCTGGCGCAACAGGGTGTACATGCCACTTTCAGGACATAACAGGAGTACTTGACAGGATGCCAGTCCTCGTCCACACTTAACCGCACATTACATTACAGATTTTATCTTACTCACTTCAAAACCAGTGCTGAAAACATTTGCATGATTTTACAGGAAACGTGTATGCATGAATAAGTGCGATACTTAAACCTAACATTCACAGATGGCAGAATGAATACTACAGGGAAACAGAATATAATGGAAACATGTTTAACTTAAAACATAACCTAAAACCTATCTACCCGAACCATACCTAGTACCTCCAAGTTGTAGGGCCATAAGGGCCAACATAACCGTATGAACTTACCTGGTTGCTGCGGTGTCAGATGCTCGAATGTCCCTGGAATGCTTGGATCTGTAGCATGCATGAAGAGGTATAAAACAAGTTGCAATGCTAACAAATAACTTGGAAATTTATGCAGAAAACTCCACTCAGACTGGTAGAAAACAACAATGTGTTTCCACACAAAACTCGAGAGTTTTCTCCTAAATATCCTAACCTAAAACTTCAGCAAAACGCATACTTTTTGCTTGTCCAAATGTGTTAGCATTGGGAGATGTTTACCTTAGGCAGAAAACAAGGAAAACCCTAGGAGATCAAAGGTGTTTGGGTGAACTTTTGTCGCCTGGCCGAGAGAAAACAGAGGGAGAGAAGATGGAGAAGTGGAAACTTTCACGTAGGAGGGAAGAGAAGACATATCTTCTTCAACAAGTTGCCACTTGGCACTCGTCCATTGGTTTGCTTCCACCTACCTTAATTACTTCCACATTTACCCTTCCAGTAGCTTTTAACCTAATTAATTTGTTTTGGTTACACATTAGTTTAGTTTCACTAGACATTTCCAACAACTCAACCAAAACATACGTTGTATAAATATAAATGTTAATCCCGCACAAATGGTTTCGGGAAAACAATTACGTGGCAAAAATGCCGGGTGTTACATTCCACCCACCTTAATAGAAATTTTGTCCCCAAAATTTGCCTAAGCAAAGAAGTCTGGATATTGTGTTTTAACATCCTCCAGTCTTTCCCAAGTGGCTTCCTCCACATTATGGTTGCGCCATAAGACTTTCACCAACGGGACCACTTTGTTGCGCAATACTTTGACTGAGGTATCCAGGATCTGTATGGGCCTTTCTTCATATGTCAGGGTTGGCATAATGTCAACGTCCACATGCTCCACGATTTGAGTTGGATCTCGTACACATTTTCTCAGCATCGAGACATGGAAAACATCATGAACACCATTCATTGACGCTGGTAGTTGTAGTCTGTAGGCCATGCTTCCCACACGCTTCAAGATGGGAAAAGGCCCAATAAACCTTGGGCTTAGCTTCCCTTTCTTGCCGAATCTCATTACGCCCTTGAAAGGTGACACCTTCAAGAACACCTCATCACCTTCGGCAAACTCTAAGTCCCTTCTCCTGTGGTCTGCGTAACTTTTCTGTCGACTTTGTGCAGCTTGGATTCTTTGCTTAATCGCCGTTATTACCCCAGACATCTGTTGCAGTATTTCGGGGCCGATAAGCTTGGTTTCCCCGACTTCATCCCAACACAACGGGGATCTGCACTTTCTGCCATAAAGCGCTTCATATGGAGCCATACCGATCGTAGCCTGGTAGCTATTGTTGTAAGCAAACTCCACAAGTGGCAGGTATCTACTCCAAGGAGCGTGAAGTTCCAGCACGCACGCCCTTAACATATCTTCCAATGTCTGAATCGTTCTCTCGGATTGTCCATCCGTCTGCGGGTGAAATGCCGTGCTGAAGTCCAATCTAGTGCCCAAAGAGCTTTGCAAACTTTTCCAAAACCTGGAAGTGAATCTAGGATCGCGATCAGAGACGATTGACACAGGAATGCCGTGCAGCTTGACAATCTCATTAATGTACAGTTCTGCATACTGGTCCACGGTGAATGTCGTCTTCACGGGTAGAAAATGGGCAGACTTCGTCAATCTGTCCACTATGACCCATATACTATTATGGCCTTTTACTGTTCTTGGAAGTCCAACAACAAAGTCCATTGTAATGTTCTCCCACTTCCATTCAGGAATTGGAAGAGGCTGAAGCGTTCCAATCGGTCGTTGATGTTCAGCTTTGACCTGTTGACATATTAAACAAGACTCCACATACTTGGCCACTTCATTCTTCATATTCGGCCACCAGAAGTGAAGCTTTAGGTCCTGATACATCTTCGTACTTCCGGGATGTACAGAGAAAGGAGACGAATGGGCTTCCGATAAGATGTGTTTCCGTAGTTCTTCGTCTTTCGGAACATACCATCTGTTCTTAAACTTCAAAATTCCATCTCCCGAATAACTAAAATCGGAAGAAGCCCTTGGTACTCTGCTCACCATATCAGCCATCTCCTTTGAATTGGTCTTCTGGGCTTCCTTAATACGGTCCAGGACGGTGGGCCGTAGGGTTAAGTCTGCTAGTATGGCCGATAGCCCAGAAACTATCTCCATATCGAACTTCTGTATCTCCGTCCTCAAAAGCATTGATACGGCCGACATAACCGGTTGCATAGTAGCTGGCATCCTGCTCAGTGCATCAGCTACCACATTAGCTTTACCAGGGTGGTATTTGATTTCAACTTCGTAATCTTTTACAAATTCTAACCACCGCCTTTGTCTCATATTCAACTCTTTCTGAGTAAAGAGGTACTTCAAACTCTTGTGGTCAGAAAACACCTCACATGACTGTCCATATAGGTGGTGTCTCCATACTTTCAGCGCAAATACAACTGCCGCTAACTCAAGGTCGTGAGTAGGGTAGTTTTGTTCATGATTCTTCAACTGTCTTGATGCGTATGCTACCACTTTACCCTCTTGCATCAATACGCATCCCAGGCCAATCTTTGACGCATCACAGTATACGCTGAATTTGCCATCTTCAACTGGCAATACTAACAGAGGAGCAGTGGTTAATTTCTGCTTAAGTGTCTGAAAGCTCTCCTCACATGCTTCGGACCACTTGAACTTGATTTCCTTCCTTGTTAAGCTGGTCATAGGCTTCGCGATCACAGAAAACCCCTTGATGAATTTCTTGTAATAACCAGCTAGTCCGATAAAGCTTCGTACTTCACTTGCATTTCTCGGTCTGGGCCAATCCCTCACAGCCTGAGTCTTGGCCGGGTCCACAGATACTCCTTCAGCAGACACCACGTGGCCCAAGAAATTAATCTTGCTTAACCAGAACTCACACTTTGACAGCTTGGCATACAATTGATGCTACTTTAGGATTGACAGTACCATAGCCAAGTGTTTCTCATGCTCGGCCTCACTCCTGGAATAAACCAGAATGTCGTCGATGAAAACGATCACAAATTTATCCAAGACATCATGGAATATCCTGTTCATTAGGTCCATAAATGCTGCCGGAGCATTAGTCAACCCGAACGACATCACCAAGAACTCGTAGTGTCCGTACCGGGTTCTGAAGGCAGTCTTTGGAATATCCTCAGCTCTGACCTTCAACTGGTAATAGCCGGAGCGTAAGTCAATCTTAGAAAATACCCGAGCCCCCTGTAGCTGATCAAACAAATCGTCAATCCTTGGCAACGGGTACTTATTCTTGATAGTCAACTTGTTCAGCTCACGGTAGTCAATACACATCCGTAGGGACCCATCCTTCTTCTTGACAAACAAGACGGGAGCACCCCACGGAGAGAAACTAGGGCGCACAAAGCCCTTGTCCATTAATTCTTTCAACTGAGCCTTCAACTCCTTCAGTTCAATTGGTGCCATACGGTACGGATTCTTCGATACTGGTTCCGCACCAGGATACACATCGATTTCAAACTCGATGTCACGATCAGGTGGCAATCCTGGTAAGTCATCTAAGAAAACCTCTGAGAAGTCCCGGACTACCGGAATGTTTTGAAGTTCCACCTCATTTTGCCTTTGAACATCCACAACGTGGGCAAGAAATCCGATGCATCCTGACTTCATCAGTCGTTGAGCTTTCAAGGAAGATATCACAGGCATACGGTGTTTCTTCGGTACTGCCTGATAAGAGAATTCTACTTCATTTGGGCGCTTAAATGACACAAGCCCGGACCTACAGTTGATGGTGGCATAATGTCTAAATAGCCAGTCCATCCCCAGAATGACATCGTACCCTTTCATACCGATGACGATAAGATCGGCATAAAATTTCTGGTCTCCCACTGACACTATATCACCCCGTACAACCTGCTCGGAGTGCATGAACTCTCCGGACGGTAGCACAACGCTGTAGGGCTGATCTGAGGACGTACTACTAAACTTTTGTCTAACTACGAAGTCCATGGCCACAAACGAATGTGTGGCCCCCGTGTCCCACAAGGTATAAGCAGGCACATTACATACTAATATTGTACCTGTAATTGCTGTGTGCTGATCAGCATTATCGACGTCCTCCATCATTGCAAACACTCTAGGCATAGCACCAACCGGCCTTGTGTCAGGCACCGGACAATTTCGGACTTGATGGCCTTCTTTACCACACCGGAAACATTGACCAGTAAAGAGCCTGCAGTCTCCTGTATGATTCTTCTGGCAACGTGGGCAGATAGGAGGCTGAGGAGCTCCCATAGGTCTCTTCCCTTTGTCCTGGTAGGTAAGGGTCTCATTGGGCCTTTTAATGCCCCTGTTCTGTTGCTGTTGAGGATGTACATTCTGAATCTTTTGTTGTTGTTGTTGAGGAGTATTTCTTATAATCCCTCTCGGTGGTTCTCTCTGTCTCTGGGACTTTATTTCTAAGGCCTCCAGTTGATAAGCCTTTGCCACCACTTTCACATATGGTGCCTCATCAAAACCTCCAGTCGTGATTCCTCGCAGAAGGTCCATCTTTAAACCTTGAATAAACTGGTGCACCTTGTTCTCATCAGTGGCCACCATGTGTGTTGCATATCGGGATAGCGACTCAAATTTCTGAACATACTCGGCCACAGATCCATACTGTCGCAGCCGAGAAAACTCAAGTAACTTTTCCTTTCTCACTCCTCGGTCAAAATACTTCTCGTAGAAGAGTGTTTTAAATCCCTCCCAACTCAATGCCACAGTAGACGATTGTACTGCATCCCACCAGAATCCAGCACTTTCAGTGAGATGGAACGTGGCACAAGTAACCTTCTTGTTGTCTTCTACTTCTGCATAACTGAACATCTTTTCCATAGTTCGAATCCAGGTTTCAGCACGGGTCGGGTCTGTAGACAACCCATCAAATGAGGGTGGCTGAAGTCGCCGGAATCTGTCTCCACTATTGTCTCGCGGTGCATTATATCCAGGATTATTATTATTGTTGTTCCCATGGTGGTTGTTCCTATCATCTTCCCGAGCCATCATGCGCTCTACCATACGTGACTGTGCACCCACCAGTTCGGTTAGTCGGTCAATGGCTCGAGAGCTCTCACTGGACTCTTCTTGATGTCCTCTCACCATTTCTAAGATAGTCCTATAAGTAGAATAACAGAATAACCTAATTTAATAAACAAACTTTTACAGGAATTTAAACACTTACAGTTGGCGGAGCGATATCACGTGGCGGGTTGCGCAGTCAGACATTTCACAGAATCGGTTTTAAAACCGTGTGCTCTGATACCATAACTGTGACAGCCCGAAACCGGATCCGAATCGGGTTCCGGGATCGGAGCCGTCACTCCGGGACATTTACAGGAAATAACAGTGACTATTTTTTTTTGAACAAATAGAACAGTCAAAACAGTGAACAGAGAGGGAGAACTGCAGTGGGTAAATCGAAAACATTTACAGGGGAAGACAGAGTTCTCTGGAATGGAAAACAAAACAGGTCTCATAAATGGATAACCGAACAGAAATAGCATAAAACTGGCGGAATATGTAGTTTTAAAACGGAACCGGAGGAGAAATCAGTGGATGACGTCATCGGAAGAGGCAGACAACAGACGAAGCCGGCAGAAGGTGGTGACGTCAGCCGGAAGATTAGTTCCAGATGGGAGCAGCTAACGGAATAGGAGGCAGTAAACGTAATCGGCAGAAGGTGATGACGTCATCGGAAGATGTGATGACGTCATCGGCAGATGGGAGCAGCTAACGGAATCGGCAGGCAGTAAACGTAATCGGCAGAAGGTGATGACGTCATCGGAAGATGTGATGACGTCATCGGCAGATGGGAGCAGCTAACGGAATCGGCAGGCAGTAAACGTAATCGGCAGAAGGTGATGACGTCATCGGAAGATGTGATGACGTCATCGGCAGATGGGAGCAGCTAACGGAATCGGCAGGCAGTAAACGTAATCGGCAGAAGGTGATGACGTCATCGGAAGATGTGATGACGTCATCGGCAGATGGGAGCAGCTAACGGAATCGGCAGATAGAAAACTATAACAGAATTACTGTTTAGCAGAGGATATGAATAAGACAAAACGTGTACAGTATCTATCGGTAGATGAAGTTTAGACTTAGACTAAACTACACAAAAAAAAAATAACAGGCATCGGCAGGGGTGAAAACATAAGAAAACATTACTTACCGGTAGATATAAGCAAAATGTCCACCGGAAGATGAAATCGGAAGACAGTTTTAAAGGCAGAATTACAACTTTTGACAGAAAGACATATAGACAGAGAGCTTAAAAACAGAAGGCATAAAGGTTTCAAACCTTCATTCCAGATGACAGATTTCAAGAAAACAAACGGCATGGATAGCTCTAAAATTCGAGACTATCCATGCATAACCTAAAAAAAGAAACAAACACAGACAGTTCCAGAATACTTCAAGCATACACGCAACTGTCAAAAATACAGAGGTTTTAAAAAAAACAACACCTAAAGGAACTTTACACCGTTTATAATTCACAACAGAACTAAACAGACATGACCTACATTTCGGAATTCACAACAGGAGTTTTGAAAACATAAAAAAAATTACTACTTACACATTGGTTTTAAAGCCTCAAAAGCTATGCAGGACTTGACCTAACATTTCAAAAGACAAATCTTACAGGGATAACATTGGTCCGACTGCAGCAACCAATCACAATGAGCTCGATCCGCCAACTACATCAACTCATCAGCTTGAGGAGCAAGGTCCTCATCTGGAGCATCCGTACCTACAACAGGGAGTTCACCTATGAGCCTAGAGCTCAGTAAGGACACATCAGAAATAAATGCAGTGATGCATATGCTATGCATGAACGTTTCAAATACATGAACATTACTTTACATTACATTTCACTGGACAGGAAAGGTATAAGTGGGAGGAGGAGCTGGCGCAACAGGGTGTACATGCCACTTTCAGGACATAACAGGAGTACTTGACAGGATGCCAGTCCTCGTCCACACTTAACCGCACATTACATTACAGATTTTATCTTACTCACTTCAAAACCAGTGCTGAAAACATTTGCATGATTTTACAGGAAACGTGTACGCATGAATAAGTGCGATACTTAAACCTAACATTCACAGATGGCAGAATGAATACTACAGGGAAACAGAATATAATGGAAACATGTTTAACTTAAAACATAACCTAAAACCTATCTACCCGAACCATACCTAGTACCTCCAAGTTGTAGGGCCATAAGGGCCAACATAACCGTATGAACTTACCTGGTTGCTGCGGTGTCAGATGCTCGAATGTCCCTGGAATGCTTGGATCTGTAGCATGCATGAAGAGGTATAAAACAAGTTGCAATGCTAACAAATAACTTGGAAATTTATGCAGAAAACTCCACTCAGACTGGTAGAAAACAACAATGTGTTTCCACACAAAACTCGAGAGTTTTCTCCTAAATATCCTAACCTAAAACTTCAGCAAAACGCATACTTTTTGCTTGTCCAAATGTGTTAGCATTGGGAGATGTTTACCTTAGGCAGAAAACAAGGAAAACCCTAGGAGATCAAAGGTGTTTGGGTGAACTTTTGTCGCCTGGCCGAGAGAAAACAGAGGGAGAGAAGATGGAGAAGTGGAAACTTTCACGTAGGAGGGAAGAGAAGACATATCTTCTTCAACAAGTTGCCACTTGGCACTCGTCCATTGGTTTGCTTCCACCTACCTTAATTACTTCCACATTTACCCTTCCAGTAGCTTTTAACCTAATTAATTTGTTTTGGTTACACATTAGTTTAGTTTCACTAGACATTTCCAACAACTCAACCAAAACATACG
The DNA here is from genome assembly GCA_022432975.1 of Begonia masoniana. Lineage (NCBI taxonomy): Eukaryota > Viridiplantae > Streptophyta > Magnoliopsida > Cucurbitales > Begoniaceae > Begonia > Begonia masoniana. The sequence continues at coordinate 1,780,412 of CM039513.1, read as the reverse complement.
TTGTATAAATATAAATGTTAATCCCGCACAAATGGTTTCGGAAAAACAATTACGTGGCAAAAATGCCGGGTGTTACACTAACCTTGAAAAGTCTTTTCACAAACATTGAACCTCTCGTCAAGACGAACACATTGACACTAGATTCTTGCCGAACAGACCTCGATTGGTCGTCGGCACCCTCTCTCTCATGTATGTGCATGCAGCAAGGAAGTAGGAGGGGGGAGAAGAGGGACTCCCTCTTCTCTCTTCTCTTTTAATAAATTTATTTATAATATTATTTTAATAAAATAAAATATACAACAATGGTCATTTTACAAAGTTGCATGTTGAAGACTATAGATTCTTTTTATTGAATTTTTTTTATAATTTCAAGTAATTTTTTTTTCAAATTTGTAATTTTTTTCAAATTATAATTTCTTTTTATATGTCAAAATATTTTTAATAATATTTATGTGATATTTTTTATTGGATAATCTCAAATAATTTTTTTTATTAGTACATTCAATTTTATATACTTTAACATAACTAATTTTTAAATTAAATGAGTAAATATCGTTGGCATATAATTATTAATACTTATTATAATTTTAAATGAAAATTTTTAGAAAACTTATATTATATTAATATAATTTGAAAATATTTATATATGCTCGACTCGTTAGGCTCAGCTCATTAGTTTCGTTGATCCGACTCGACTCGGCTTGTTTAACTCGTGGCTTGCTAGCCGGCTCGGGTTGAAATTTTTTCAGATTCAGCTTGTTAGACTTGGTAGGCTCGTTAGTCTCGGTGAGCCGGACTTCTTCTGATTTGACCCGGCTCGGCCGGCTCGTTTTTCATCTCCAAGTGTAGTATTGGAGTAACCGTATAAGTAAGATCTCATACAAAGCCTTTTAGGGTTAAATTCAAGAGTGTCAGAATTTTTTTTCGAAAAACGTTATTTTTTTGTAATCTCAAGTAATGCTTCGGGCGATACTGTAATATTATGAAAATATTTGTTTTCTGTATTCTCTAATAAAATTCACTATTGGAGCTTTGTGACGTGACATAAGATGATTTGGTCCGAACCACGTAAATTATTGCCAATTGATTTTTTTTTTTCACTCTTCTAATTAATTTTTAATTTATTCTCATTGTGTAATTGGTTTTACTATAAATCAATATGCTAGAAGTAATTTTTTGTTGATTCACTCTATGCATTGTGTATGAACAAACATTCCATAAGTTGTTTGTTTATGTTACCAAAACTCAAATAAGTAGTTACATGACCAAGAAAAAAAGTAAAACTAAACTAAGAACATCCTAAACTTTAAACTTTTAGTATAAACTACGAGTAAAGTTTGACCTTTGACTAAACTGAAACTCCAGAATGCTCATATTCTCTGAAGTTTATCAGGCTGCATTAATGGGTTATCCTTTGCAATCGTCTCCCGCCCAACTGCTTTAATGTTGAACGGACAATCGTGTTCTTCCCGGTGCCGGTGGCTCAAGCAGAAAGTACCCCCGCATCTGCACTCGAACCCGTTTAATCTCACATTCTTCTTGCACCTCTTGCACCGCGTCTGAGAAGTCGGCGGAGGAACTCCGACGAGGGTTTCTCCTGGACATCCTGCACTCAAAGTCACCGTCGCTTGTTTATTGTCATCGAAAAAAATCGATGAGTGAAGCTTCGGAGATTCTTTAATGGATATTTTAGAAAACTCATTGCCGTCTAACTGTCTAGCGAGTGAGTCTCTGAAGCACTTGGAGCAGAGATTCATGGTGGCCGGAGACCCGAAGAAGCCGCATTCGTTTTCACAAAGCTTCTGCTCTGAAGTTTGGTAGCTTGTTCTCTCGTCGTTCTGATCTGACATCATCTTCTATCGTCGCGGAAGAAAAAATTGCAGAGAATTTTGGTAGAGGGAAACTGAAGAAATCTAGATTACTGAGTTATGAGAGTTTGGGCAAGAAGGGACGTAATTTTATAGGATTAACAGTCGGTCTACGCCATAAATAGGAAACTTTGACTTGATAGATTTAGATTATTACCAAAAGATTTTTTTTTAAATATTTATATTTAATGATCAATTAATTTCCCTATTTTCACTTGAACTAGTCTAGTTTGATCGAACAAAACATGGATTTATATTATAATTAAGGTTTAATTAACTTAAATAAATAAATACTAAGTTTCTTTTATGATTAAAGAAATTGGTTTATTTTCTTATAAAAATATGGAAAAAGAATATAGATAGATTATAATTTACGTCGAAAAATTCACTCTGTTTCTTTGCTTACGTGAAAACCCTAATTCGCTGATTTTGTAATCTATTGAAGCTAATAAGAATACCAGTTTAATCTCTTCAAATTAATCTTGTAGAGTCAGATAATGATCATAGTACAAAATTATTCGCTTTTGGCAACGGCATGCACAGATTTATTCTTGATATTAATCCAAAACGCATTGTAATAGATAGAAAGAAAGACTCTACTTATAAATATCAAATTCATAAGTCAAACTCGAACTTATCTCATCGTTAAGCTCAAACCCTACCGAACTCGACCCATACTCATTCAAACCCGGCCCAAAATCGAGTCGTTTTCAACTCAAACTTAGTCATCAATGGGCCAGCCCTACATGCTGCATGGAGCCTTGGTTGGGCATGGCCCAAAAAGGCGGGTTCGAAGTCCGGGGAATCCAACCTTGTCTTGAGTAACTACTATATATATTCGTGCTCTTCTACTGAGTGAACAAGAGATCCCCACCGTTGATTTTCGGACACTGCGTCTCAGGATGGAACAGCTGCTGAAATCCATGGCAGCGAGTCATCTCGAGAATCAACAGACTCGGTAACTCGAATCTCAGAGCTGGGAGTAACCGCGATGGTGAAGAAGACAACCAATAATGGCAATACATCTGTTTTATTCGCTCTAGATTTTCGCCACGAGGAAGCAACGGCGAGAAATCTCGATTAACAGCAAAACAAGCGATGATTAATTTCTATATAAACGCTCTGCCCTCTGATTTTTGGGTTTTTTTTTTTTAGTTTTTGATTGTCTTCTTCCATCTACCAGTCTCCCAGTTTCTGTTCACCTGTCCCTTTCTCGTCCTCCGTGTTAGCCCCACTGTTCTTGCGTTGCATTCTTTCTCTCGCTGACTTCCTCTCTCCCGATTTTGCGATTTTCACAGATTTCTGATCATTAATCTGTAAAACGATTATTTACGGACGAGGTGATAGAGAATTTCATTGTCAATGACTTATTGCGAGGGAGAGGGTAATGGGGGAGGAGATGTGGTGCCGGAGCTGCGGCTGAGAGTGGAAGGGGATGGCAACAATGGCGATTATTTCAAATTGGGGGAAAGCCCTGATGATTCGCACGAAGAAGAGGAGTCTGTTGTGGTGGCCGAACCTTCTTCTTCTACGGCGACGATTGCCGGGGCTGTGTGGCTCTGGTTCAGGCTGGTCGTGTTGTTCTTATTTTTGGGATTATTGGCTGTGGTTTGCATCAAATGGGTCGGCCCCTTTCTCATGGACAAGGTTAGTATTGCTGTTCAATTAGATCAAATTTGTGGTTTTGATTATGAAAATCTTCGCGTTTATTGTACAGATTTCTGAATTTTTGGTTCTTGGATGTGTTGAAATGCAATTGGGGCTAATGCATAGGCTGCCTGTATACTTATTTTGATTAAATGAATGGGGTTTTCTGGTTTTCTTGTGTAGTATGTATGAGTTAAAATTATTCGAGAAATGTGATGATCAATCACCTACAAAGAAGAATTTTGTAGTATACAGCTTTACGTGGCCACCATTCGAGCTCGTAAGGTGTAATTAGCTTTACATATTGCTCGATAATGGTGTCGAAAGACACAATCGGCAATGGCGGTCGTTGTGGAGGCTTTGTCACATAAACCATACAATGAAAGTAATTCTCATAGTTATAGATGGATTTCGATCTTGAGATGAACCGATAGATGATAATTCATGTCAGCTAATTTGAGGTGGATATGGTGATAGCTAGTTTGATTAGTGCTCTTGTGAAAAAGAAAAATCATGATGGATTGATCTTGCTTTATCGCTTATGTGCTGTTTGAAGCTCTAGTTCTTGCTTTTTGCAGGAAATTATACCAATTCTGAATTGGGAAACAATGACGTTTAGCAATCCAGTTCTGGCGATTCTGGTTTTTTTCGTCGGTTGCCATATTTCCTACCATTCTCTTGCCGTCTACGCCTTCGATGTGGGTGGCTGGCATGACTTTCGGCTACGGCTATGGATTTCTCTTGATTATATCCGGGGCAATTATCGGTGTTTCTCTTCCTTTTTCATCGGGTCACTTTTCTATCACAAAATTCATGTAAGTACAAAATTTAGTGTTAAAATTTCTTGATTATTTTTAAATCAGACTTATTCAACTGCTTCTCACATTTTAATAAGAGCCGGGGACCTTGAAGAATATCCTGAAAAACATTTAGGGAATCAGTCTGATTTTATCTTTATTCTTTTAATCGTTGAATCTTTCTTTGATTTATCAATGTGTGATATTCTTTGCAGGGGTGGTTAGAAAAGTATCCAAAGAGGGCATCGGTTTTAAGATCAGCCAGTGAGGGTAATTGGTTCCATCAGTACAAAGCCGTAACGCTAATCCGGATTTCCCCATTCCCATATATCGTATATAACTATTGTGCGGTGGCTACAAACGTTAGATATACTCCATACCTCTTGGGGTCGATGACTGGGTTGATTCCCGAAATATTTGTCGCAATCTACACGTAAGTTCCCTCTCCCGGTTTCACTCTTTTCCGTAAAATTTGCTTTGTATTTACACCAGAATTCAAGAGTGAAAAAATATTTGATGTAGCTTCTTGTCGATCGTTATAACGAGTTCATGTCGAAATAAAGTGTTGTTTGTGATTAAGTTCAAGTGACTCTAGATTCATATTTACTTGTTCCCATCTCCATCGTGTTTCAAGGGTCGAGCTTATTTTTGTTGTTCTCTCCTTCATTCGAAACCAATCTCTACCGAATGAAACCTCGTGAGTTGGATAATTAAGAATTTTTTCGTATTCTTCGTGCATATCTGCAGTGGCATCGTAATAAGAACTTTGGCCGACGCCTCAAACCAGCGGCACGGTCTCTCGGCCCCGCAGATTGTCTTCAATGTGGTCGGCTTTTGCGTAACTGTGGCCACTACCGTTTTCATTACCATGTATGCAAAAAGGCGCCTGAAGCAGTTGCAGAACGATGACGACGAGCTTCTCCATTAAACATCGATTGCTCTTTTTCTGGGATTTATGGAAGGTAATTGATTGGATGGTTCGGACGGGGTTGCATATTTTAATCGACTCGAGTCCGTTCTTGGGTCAATGTAAGTAAATGTTGAATGAAGAAGAGAAAGATCAAATGTGATTGAAATTTATGTTTATTCTTCCCTTCAAACTGTTGAATTCTAGCTCTAAATTAAGCTTGTATATTGATTGGAATTGATGGTTTGAAGTTGAAATGCTCTTGGGAAATTGTTGCATTGATTCTAAGTATCATCATCTATCCATTTCTCATTATGAAATTATCTTTTGAAGGAATGTTTACCCTTGAAAAAATCATGATTTTGGGTAAGAGAATAATTGATCAATCCTGAACACATTAGACTCGGTCTTAGTTGTAGCTAAACGTCGATCGCTTATTCAATCCATCAAACGGATTCATCGCGCTTCACATGTTCATTCGTTTGTTGACTCTCTCATACACGTCAGACTCCTCGACTCATATTTGAAAAAAGGCCGAATGGAGAGCCTGATGGCAGTCTCCTAATACGATGATGGAGAAGTCAACCTCATCAGTTGGCCTTGCCAGCTTTGGAAGGTTCTGAGGTGGTGCACGACCGGCCTTAGGATGGACCAAAGCTCGGGCTTACCCAATTTCTCACTCTTTATAAAATCGACACTGATACTCTCAAAAGGTGGCCTGCAAACCGGCCTCGTTGTAGAAATACAGGTCCGGGTCCAACCCGATACGAAAACCCGCCTCATATTCGATAGATTAATAATAATTTATATTATTAGAGCATAATTTAGATTAATTTTCAATGGGAGTTTCGCAAGCTCTTAGCGTGCAAATGGGCATCACTAACGTGGCCGGTGCATCAAGTGATAGTGATCTATGACGTTGATATTGAACCATGAAAAAGCAAGGCAAGATCAAAATTCAAAAGGCTGTAAATGTAAATTCATACATCCACTAACATAACGCCACGTGTCACATCTCTCCTCTCTCTAAACTTTTTTTTTTTTTTTTGTTTTTTTTTTTTTTTTTTTTTTGTTTTTTTTTTTTTTTTTTGTTTTTTTTTTTTTGTTTTTTTTTTTTTTTTGTTTTTTTTTTTTTTTTTTGTTTTTTTTTTTTTTGTTTTTTTTTTTTTTTGTTTTTTTTTTTTTTTGTTTTTTTTTTTTTTTTTTTTTTTTGTTTTTTTTTTTTTGTTTTTTTTTTTTTTTTTGTTTTTTTTTTTTTTGTTTTTTTTTTTTTGTTTTTTTTTTTTTTTGTTTTTTTTTTTTTGTTTTTTTTTTTTTTTTTTTGTTTTTTTTTTTTTTTTGTTTTTTTTTTTTTTGTTTTTTTTTTTTTTTTTGTTTTTTTTTTTTTTTGTTTTTTTTTTTTTGTTTTTTTTTTTTTTTTTTTTTTGTTTTTTTTTTTTTTGTTTTTTTTTTTTTTTTTGTTTTTTTTTTTTTGTTTTTTTTTTTTTTTTTTTTGTTTTTTTTTTTTTGTTTTTTTTTTTTTGTTTTTTTTTTTTTGTTTAATTAAGAAATTTACCCATACCCATTATAAACAAACAATATAGTAATTTAGATCCCAAGAAGCTGTTATCTTGGATATATTTCAAGGGCAAAATCCAAAATCTGGCTCCATTTTTAAGTCAAGTGCAAAAAATAGATCAAACAAATTTTTCGTGCAATAAATGGACTCGGGACAAACCGTTATGCTCTCGCGAAGAGTTTTCTGAAGGAGAACGGTTTGTCGTTCTCCGAACGCGACAAACTATTCTCCTTCAGAAAACTTTCCGCGATGGCATAACAGTTTGTCACGAGTTTATTTTTTTGTCAATTTTCGATACTTTGAGTCATTTTCGATATATATATATATATATATTAAAAAACGGGTTCATCAAAGCTGGAAAAATTGACTAATTGGAGTGCAATTGGTTAAAGTTAGCTTAAGTAGCTAAATATACTTTGACAATAAATCCAAGTCAAACTTTGATTTTTTCAGTCAACCGTTAATTTTATAAGAGTGATGATAGATTTGTTATTTATTTCTACACTCTTAATTTTTCACCCAAGACGTGATGACATTTATTGAGGGCTATGATCAATGAGAGAAAAAGGACATGAATTGATGATTTCAGAAAACGAAGGTAGTATTTTTAACCACTTCTGAAGGTTGTGGGAGGGAGGGAGAGGAGAGAGATGCAAGACAAGAAGTGGGTTATCGGTAACAAGTCAATGGGTCCCTCTGTCTTCTTCTTCTTCTTCGTCTTCGTCTTCCTCTAGTTTTTTTATCTCTCTCTCTTTACTTTTTATGGTATGTGAGAGAAAGCTCTGATTACACGGTGGGTGTGGCGGACGGCGAGGTTGTTGAGAGGGAGTAAATGCATTTGCAGGAGAAGGGCCTACTTTTGCTGAGTAAGCAACGCAGAAGCCAGAATGGGTTGGTTTCCATTGTTAATTCTTTTAATGGCTTTTACAGTCTGTATATCACGGAGGAGAGGAAAGAGAGAGAGAGAGAGAGAGAGGCACGTGGTTGAGCAAGCTTCAGTTGGGTGAAGGAAGACTGCTGTATTGATTTAGCTGCTTATTTTATTCGTTCTTACTTCCGTTTTGCATTCAAAGCAGCGAGAAAATCACATCAAACCCACCATTTCCATTCCACCACTTCTTTGATTTCAAGTCTCTCTGTTCTCGCCTGTTCATATTCCACCATTTTCTCTCTCCTCTCCTCCTCCTCCTTCTTCTCCGAGCTTAATTTGGGTGTTAAGGATTCGGATCTCTGTTTTCGAAGCTCCCAAGAGGAACCCAGAAGAGCAAAAGTGCAGAAATTAGACGGGTAATTTGTATTTTCTCTTCTGATTTGGTTCCTTAAATGCATTTCGATTCTTCTGCCAATTTCTTCGAAGCCCAGAATCTGGAAATGTTGCTTGTCTGTACTGATCGAACTGGTTTGGCTCTAAGTCTGAAGACACTTTCAAATTACAGTCCAATCGGAAAATCTGAGTAGCTTAGATCCTAATTTTCTCGGAATTTAATTCCATCATGCCAAACGGATAACCCCTTTTAGACAAACCCTCGAGCATGAGAAGGCTGTGCTTATCTGGTCTTTCTCATTCTCTTTTCGTCTGCATTTTGTTCTTTCATCAAATTATCATGATTTCACCAGCTACCGAAACCCAGATTTTGCTCCAATTCAAGAACAGTATCACAGAGGATCCGTTCAATAGTTTGAGAAATTGGGTATATGGTGAAAACCCTTGTCAAAATTACAATGGCGTCTTCTGCAACTCTGCCGGATTTGTGGAGAAGATAGTTCTGTGGAACACTAGCTTGGCTGGAGTTCTGTCTCCTGCTCTAGCCGGATTGAAATCCTTGAGAACTTTGACGCTGTTCGGAAACAGATTTTCCGGCAACATTCCCGACGAATATGGAGATATTCAAACCTTGTGGAAGATCAATTTGAGTTCCAATGCATTATCTGGATCAATTCCGGAATTTCTTGGCGATTTGACAAACATAAGGTTTCTCGATTTGTCGAGAAATGGTTTCTCTGGTAATATACCGTCAGCTTTGTTCAAGAATTGTTACAAAACCAGGTATATTTCTTTGTCTCAGAACAGTCTATCTGGTGTGATTCCATCGTCAATTGTTAATTGTTTGAACCTCGAAGGGTTTGATTTTTCGTATAACAATATAAGTGGCGGAATTCCTTCGCAAATCTGTGACATTCCTGGCTTAAGATATGTTTTTGTGAGAGGTAATCTGCTGTCAGGGAGTGTTGAGGCGCCATTTTTGAGCTGTCAAAGCTTGAATCTTCTGGATCTTGGAAGCAATTTCTTTACTGGATCAGCACCATTTTCAGTTCTCAGCTCACAAAATATCACCTATTTCAATTTGTCAAACAATGGCTTCGAAGGGTCGATTCAAGCGATGTCTAATTGTGGTGATCGAATGGAGATTTTCGATATTTCGAGCAATGACTTTGTTGGAGAGATTCCATCAAGCATTTCCAAATGTCAAAACCTTAAGATCATGGATTTGGGTTATAACAAGCTGAATGGAACTATTCCAGTGGAAATTACAGATCTGAAGAGGCTTTTAGTGATTCGTTTGGGGAATAATTCGATTGGTGGATCGATTCCTGCAAATCTCGGAAATATCGAGGTGCTTCAAGTTTTGGATTTGCACAACCTCAATCTCGATGGAGAAATTCCGAGTAGTCTTAGCAGTTGCAGGTTTCTTCTTGAGCTGTAAGTTCTTAAAATCTCTTTCAATACTCTAAATTGTTGCTTACGATTGCTTGATTGTAATTTGAATTCTTCTCGGCTGCAGGGATATTTCGAGTAATTATTTATACGGAGAAATTCCGGAGTCTCTTTACAACATGACGTATCTCGAAATCCTCGATATTCATCATAATCGTCTCAACGGAAGCATTCCTCAGAGTCTCGGAACATTATCAAAGCTTCAAACGTTAGATCTTTCGGAGAACTTTCTATCCGGTTTGATTCCATCTTCGCTTGGAAATCTGACAATGTTGAGAAATTTCAATGTCTCCTTCAATAATCTTTCTGGGTCTATTCCTGCTATGATCTCACTTCAAGGTTTTGGACCTTCTTCATTTTCAAACAATCCATTTCTCTGTGGTGCTCCTCTGGATTCTTGCTCTGCAAATGGCAGTGTTACGACCTCGAAGAAGAGCAAGGTTCTTAGCCCGTCTGCCATTGTCGCAATTGTGGCAGCTATCTTGATTCTTACCGGAGTTTGTGTGATTTCCGTTATGAATATCATGGCTCGACGGAGAAAAAAGGAACGAGAGGCAACAGTCATCGAGAGTACTCCACTGGCTTCAACCGATTCAAGTATTATTATTGGAAAACTTGTTCTTTTTAGTAAAAGTTTGCCTTCAAAGTATGAAGATTGGGAGGCTGGCACTAAAGCTTTGTTGGATAAAGAGTGCCTGATAGGCGGAGGAACGATAGGAACGGTCTATCGAACTGATTTCGATGGCGGGATTTCAATTGCAGTAAAAAAGCTCGAAACTCTCGGAAGAATCAGAAACCAAGAAGAGTTTGAGCAGGAAATCGGACGATTAGGATCTGTTCGACACCCAAATTTAGTCACGTTTCAAGGATACTATTGGTCTTCGACAATGCAACTGATTCTATCTGAATTTCTCCCGAACGGAAACTTGTACGAGAATCTCCACGGCCTGAACTTCGCTGGAACAAGCACCAGTGCCGGAAATATCGAACTGTACTGGTCGAGAAGATTCCAGATCGCCGTTGGAACGGCGAGGGCCTTGGCTTATCTTCACCACGATTGTAAACCTGCAATTCTTCACCTCAACATCAAATCAACTAACATACTATTAGATGAAAATTACGAGGCAAAGTTATCAGATTATGGGTTGGGAATATTGCTTCCAATTTTAGATAACAATGTTCTTACCAAGTTTCATACTTCTGTCGGATATGTTGCCCCGGAATTAGCGCAGAGCTCGAGATTGAGCAAAAAATGCGATGTTTATAGCTATGGAGTAATTCTTTTAGAGCTGGTGACGGGGAGAAAGCCGGTGGAGAGTACGAGGACTAACGAGGTTGTGATTTTGTGCGAGTTTGTGAGGGAGTATTTGGAAAACGGGTCTCCTTCAGATTGTTTCGATCCGAATTTACGAGGGTTCGAAGTGAACGAGCTCGTTCAAGTGATGAAATTGGGTTTGATTTGTTCGTCTGAAGTTGCTTCGAAGAGACCGAGCATGGCTGAAGTGGTTCAAGTTCTCGAGTCGATCAGAAATGGAATGGGATCATAGGAGGAATCAAGTAGAGTTTGTTTTTCTTAGAATTAGGAAGACATTCTTTTTTTGCATTCATTTATGACTCATATTTTCTTCGAATAAAAATTATTCTACGACGGGTTGTTGATTATTTGACTAATTACGCGATTATTGTTTCGATTTGGTTAATCAAAGACGATCACCGACAATACCGATGTATTGAGCACGAATATTTCAACCTCGTCAAATGGTCCAAAATTCATAAAATAGTTTACGGTCAGGCTAGGCCGACGGCCTACACGGGCAGGTGAAAGATGAATTACAGGTCGGGTCTCGATGAGTTCGTGTCCATAGACAAACTCTGAACCAATCTTTTTGGTTTACATCCGAATCAAACAGAACCCGAAACAAACTCTGAACCAATCTTTTTGGTTTACATCCGAATCAAACAGAACCCGAACGTATAATCCATCTTGGGCTAATTTAATGATAAGTCGGATAAATATTTAATTTAATTATTAAAAAATTGGTTAAAATTATCCTATGCTTCTAATGGCGTTTTTGTAATAACATTCACGTGTGACAAAGTAACTTAATTCTCTCTCCGTGGCCCCATTTTTATTCCTATAGCTAGCAACGAATTAAACCGTTAGTGGCAATCTTGTATTTATGTTCTATTTAAAGGGTAAACTCAAAACATGCCGAAATTAACTCCTCGGCAAAATTTCGGACCCCGAAACGTAAAAAGCTCGAAAACCGATAACGCTGATCTAAAATACATTTATGCCCCGCTCTCATTCAAATTTAATGCCCAACTGGGTGGTAAAACATCGTAAATATCGGAAATGATAGGGGTATTTTCAACCGCTATTGATTTGTACGTAATGTTCTAATCGCTCGGAGAGTCCGTTTCTTCTTCCTTCCTTGTTTAGCTGCTACTAGACGGAGCTCTCAGTCTCCGGTTTAGGGTTCTAGCGGCCGGATTTAGGGCCCCTGGAGGCCGGAGAGTGGGAGCGGGAGATTGAGGTTCGGTTGTTTTGATGTCGCTTTAGGGTGGAGATCTGGCAGGGACTGATTTTTATAGAGGGAAAGGAAATGGACGAGGAAATGGAGGTTGAGGTTGATGTTGGAGTTGAACAGGTTTTGTTTGAGGCGTATGAAATGGACATTGGATACGAGTTTGATGCGGCTATGTATTTTGACTTTAATCGAGCTGAGAGTCCGGCGGAGGCTCGTCTGGCTGATATTTGGTTTCAATCTGCTAAAAGTTATCCTCCTTCCCGTGAGTACTCTTGAGCTTGGATTCCCGATGTTGTGAGGTTCTAGTATCAAGCTTTGTCGAGCTGGTTCTCGAGCATTTTGGAATTATACATTTTAAGCTCTGCTTTTTTCCTTGTCTAATCTGTTAAAGTTTTTTCATTTTTGTTTTGCATCTCATCTGCACTCTCATTCTTGGCTAAGAAAATTCCTGCTGATTGTAAAATGAATGATTTTTCGCTATTACTTCCTTATATTATTCTTTCCCATTTATCATTCCTTCCCCTTAGTTCCTTGTTCAACAGCAAACTTTTCATCTGTCTTCGACTTCATATATCTCTGTTGATATCCTGGACGCTAATGGGGCGAATACTATATGTTTCAGCTTTTGTGGCGAACTTATTCATTAGAGGGTCGACCCTTTTGGAAACCATGGATTCCTCTCAAGAGTTACCCAAGCAGGCTGAGTTGCGCAGAGGAGAAAAAATTATGAGTATGGGTTCGGTAATGTCAGTGGCTGAAGCAAATAATAAAGGTAATGGACAGTAAAAACCTTTTGCTTTGTTGAACTAGCATTCCCCTACATACCTCAATCTAGCCCAAGTAATCACCCAATTTGGTTTCTATTAGTTGAGTTCATTCTTCGCATGATCATAGGTCCATAATAGAGAAAAATTAATGAATTTAGCAAGAACTTGACTATGCTTATCGCCAAACTCTCGGAATATATGTGTTATTATGTAGGATGTGAAAGGGCTGGGAATTTCTCTTATTTACGGGATGATAATGAGCAGAAATGTATCTATCAAAGCCACAAATCAAGTTCAGGTACATTGTGCTTTCATCAGTGAATGGCATGGGTTAATCTCACGTTGAATTTGCTGTTTTGGATAGTAAACAATCATTTGGAATCTTTAGTTGTTAGATTCTGAAAATGTGATAGTGTGTTCTGCATGGAGTTTCTAAAGTTTTAAAGAGTATTTATTTAATTATTTGACTTGTCTCATTTTGTTTGTTAACTCGTTTTGTTGGATTGACATTTTACTATCATTTATCCATTGCCAAACAAAAAAGTTAGAAGCAATACTGCTTGTAAGACTTTCGTACCGAGGAGCTCAACTTTCATGAAACCAACTGCAAGTCAATTGGCCAAACAATCTCAACTCGGTAGTTCCAGGTGAATTTTGTTACTTGTTATACTGTGTTTTGAGTTCTTATTTTAAATTATTGAACCGTTAAAATTGTTAATTTTTGTGTGCATTCTCATGTTGAGAAATCTTTCACAGTCTTAGTGTATTAGTTTATAATCCTTTTTAATTAAGTGATTATTTTAGATTTGGCTGATTTTTCAGTTTAGATATTATTCATAGAAAGTTTACCGTTATTCTTGCTTTTCCTCTTGTACATGTCAAGGAGATCACATATTTCGAGGAACAATTGCCAGCCATGTCTTCATTATGAATTTTAAATATTTTCCTTTTCTGTATTCTCAGATTTCAAAATTTACCCTGGAAAAATGATGTGAACAATTTCTGTAATTATTCTGGGGGTGAAAGCCATGCTTCCAAGAAACAAAAGCTAGATGGAGGTTACTTCCGCAAGGTACAAGAGTTGTGAATATCTATTTGTTTCTTTTTTTTTATTCAATTGTAGTATGGATTAGGTAATAAGTGGTAATCAAAGCTAAGCTCGAAATTTATATACTGATTTGAATTCCTTACCCAAAGTAAAAGCTTTCATGTTTATGTTTTACTAGAGTGATTAAATTGCTGTTAAAACTATAAGTAACTTCCAGATGCGTTTGAGCTAAGTAAAAGACCACGTTGCCACTGGATTGGGCCAAAATGTTATTGTTTTAATATCTTATGCCATCATGATCCTAATATTATTCTTCTACCTAGGTCATGGAAGAGCAGCAGGCTAATTTTTTCCGAAAGATTACGAGAAAGGTATGATGCTTTTTTTTTCTTCAGGATTTAAGCATATTTTCATTATAATTGAAGTTTCTATTTCCTGTCTTCATTTGATTTTAGGATTTAAGTTAGAACTTTCTCTTCACTGTTGGGGCCGAATTAAAGGGTCGCCATTTTAATTCCACTGGACTATTTGAAGCTTTGTCATAGTTTGTAAACATGTGTGCTTTTGCAGGATGTACCTGTGGATAAAAATGCTTCAGTTTCCAAGCTGAAACTTACAATTCCCAGAGAGCCTGACCTTGAAACAATGCATAGGGCTCAGAGGATGAGGTTTATCTTGTGTTCTATTCCTGCTACCATGAAAAATTGGCGCGATGACAGTCTTCAGAGTATACTTTTTTGTTTATGGTATTGCAGGTCGAAGAATATCGGTACACAATTAGTGCAGGAGACAGTGGGAACGCACAGATTTAAAGCTCGTCCACTGAACAGAAAAGTCGGTACTTATTCTTGATAAATTTAGATATATGTGAACTGTATTTTACCTTCCTTTGAAACTCATATTTATGGCAGATTTTAGAGGCTCCTTCATTTACTCTCAACAAGAAAAGTACTCCAAAATTGCCCGAGTTTCGTGTAAGATTTGAAGATTTATTTACTTTGTAACATTATGAAGTAAAGATGTCCGATATATGTTTGTAACTCTAGGAATTTCGCTTGAAGACATTAGAGAGGGCAACACAAAATACACCTTCCGTTTTGTCAATCTCATCACAATGCAGTGATTTTGATAAGGTTAGAGCTAATTGCATTGGACATTATCATTATAAGATATGATTCTATTTTTCATTTTCTCCATTGGAAAAGAACTATGATGAGAATAATGAGTTTGTAAAAGATCAGATTCTTCTGTTGCAGGCATCAGATAAACATAGTACTTTTCATGTTTCAAGCAAGGATACTCCAAAGCAGGATGGACCTGCTGTGATGCATGAATTTAAGGCTCGTCCTCTTAATAGGAAGGTAGTAATATATTGTTTAAAAATATAATATTCTAGCAGATAAATAATTTGTGTTATTTGTTTCTGTTCAATACAGATATTCTTAAGTAAAGGCGATATCGGTATCTTCAGAACTGCAAAACGCCTAGCCACTGTACCAATGGTTATCTCTAGTTTTTCATCTATTCTCACCAGATGGATTTTTGCTTTCTTGTTCAACAACTATATTAGACTGTGTACTGTCTCTGCTCTACGCTACTTTTGCTTTCTTGTTAAGAATTTTTCTCTTTACAGGAATTGAATTTGCATACCCAGAAGAGGATTCTGCAACCCCCTACTGACCTTTTCAGTAAGGTAGTCTTTCTCTAAAGTAAATCATTTTAATTCAAATTTAGTTTACTTTATACACATTGTCAGAAATTTTTCTCGACGCTCATTATTTGTCCCTGTTGGTGTTAGCTTTCCTTGAAATCAGAACTCCCACCTACTAATGGATCTAAGATGAAATTACCTCCTGCTTCCATATTCAAAAAGGTTATACTTTGTTTATGTTTTTCTGGGTCACTTTAAGATTTTACAAATGCAATATTAATGTCCTATTACTTGCTACTGATAAATTGAATCTTATGTCTTTGGGAATAAGGGCTCAAAAGAAAATAGATCCATATATATGCAACCCAAACATAAGGTATTGTTGTACGAGTCTTGTTTTTTGCCGCATGCTCTTTGCCGAGGCATCACATGTTTCACATTCTTTTGCAGATGATACATGTAGTTAAAGAGAAAACTCCCCTCATCGAAAACAGATTAAATTCGGAATGATAGATGCAACCCAGAAGCCAGGAGGGTGAAACCTAAGCTACAAAACTGGAAATTGCTCAGAAACATGGCAACTCTCAGGCAAGCATTCTTAAAAATAGCTACTTGATATAGAAATTGGCAGCTGAAATGACACATTGTTGTTATACCCAAAACATAAATTGCAAGTTCAATAAGCATGTTTGGATTGATGCATAACATTATGATATTTGTTGTACAGAAATTCGAGCCACCTTTTTTAAACGATCTTCACTTTACCATCAGTAAATTTGTAATCATGTACTCAAGAAAATATATACACAGTTTCCTTTACATGCTCATACTGGACAACTGCTGCTGCATTTATGTTTTGTTTTTAGCCAAGTTGGTGTAGATTTATCAAGAAATTTCTCTAGGTTGGAATTATAATTATGCAGATCAAGGCAAAGGAAGAAAATATTTTAGATGATGAAATTATGAGTAACAGATGCAATCGTTTCAGTAAAAAATGGGTAACATACCCAATACATACTTATTCATTGATAACCTATGAAATATTCACTCTAAAACTTGGCAGATTCAAGTAATATGATTTTATTATTTTGTTGCCGATAATATTTTATTGGGTAAAGTGCAAATTTAAATCTTAAACTGACTAGCTCCTTGAGCTTTATTTTTAGCCGAATGATCCATGAACTTAATAGTTTTAGCAATTAAGTATTGTCGTTAAATGTTTCATTTAATAAATCACGTTTTTGTTATGTGATCTTCTATGTCGGGGGATTTGTAAAGAGAAACATCCATTGATAGAACGGTGTTTGAGTTTTTGGTGATCTGATGAAATTTTTCACTTATTTCTCCGGGTATCGCTAAAAATGCTCTATTGACAGTTGTTTTTCTTTAAAAATTATTTAATTGCTAATGCTTCTAAATTTGAAGAGTTATTGGACTAAAATAAAAGTTTAAAGAGTTGCTTGTTCTTCATCTTTAAGTATAAAGGTTAATTTGCATTTAACTATATTTCGCTTATGCACTGAAGAATTTTAGTATGGTTAGATTGATCTTCTTAGTTCGAACTAATGAACTCAATGAGTTCAAAGCTCGAGTTATCTCTATATTCAAACTTTCACCTTGCAGGCCAATTTTGAACTCTCAATAGAGCATAAATGAGAGTCGCCCTCTAAAAAATTCTCCAAGCCAACCATAAGATGGATAGACACGTTCAATTGGTTTTTTTTTTTGACAAAAAGAATCGATACCCACCAGAAAAAACCGAACGCATACACTGATCATTCGAGGCGCGGGAGTTCATGTTTCAAACTTGAGTTATTTGATCGATATTGACAAGAATTTCTCATGCTAGCAAGTAGAACAATCCAGCAATGTAGATTTCTTTACCATCTTCTAAGTTGCTTGAACTGGATAAAGATCATAGTTGATCAAGAATCCCAACAAGTCAGGTGGGTAAATCTGAGAGTCTGATAATGGTATGAACATCCTGTCTAAAACACAAAAGAGGTGCATCATCAACAGCTAAGCTTCCAAAGACAGCCAAATCTCATGATTTACTCATAATTTCACCACCATCATCGTCGTCTCCATCAACTCTCTGTAAAAACTGGCCAGCAAGGTTCGATATCAGAGCTTCTACACCTCGATGGCCATTCAAAACTACAAAAGGACAGAACTGAAACAAGAAATCAAAATGAACATCTGATTTTTATTACAGACAGGATTCTCTATACAGACAAATTCCATCACTTGGCTTTGATCCTTCCCCTTCAAATTATATGAATCAACTTCGACAAAAAAAGCAGAAAATCAGACCAGTCGATCGAAGAAGAAGCAGAAACAAACCCGAATTTCTGCCGCCAAAAATGAATCACTTTCTGCTGAAATTTCCCAGTCAATGAGTAATTGCAGCCTTCGTTCTTTTCTTCGCCTCACTGTAAAGAACAGCCCCCATAACTGTTACAGCAAATCCTGCCATTCCCATAGCTGTAACTGGATTTCGAAAGATCAAAACGGAAACTATGGCCGCCACAGCTGCCTTAGCATTTCCGAGAACTTGCAGTGTGAGTGCACTGGTGTGTTTGGTCACCAAGAAATTAGTCAAATTCACCAAATAGGCGACAGTCGCATTACCCAGCAATAAGAAAACAATATATGAATCTCCTCTAGCTTTCTCGACGGTAATGGCGGCAACGTTGCCTTCGATGTAAAGGGTAAAAGGAAGCAAAATCATGGCCGCCATGGGAGCCATGTAAAGCAACAAATTCATCGAATGAAGCTTCTCTGCCTCAGAGGTTAACAAAATCCCCTGAACCACCGATTTCAAGGCCCGCCCAGCAGTCGAACCGACGCAAACTAAAAACCCAAATAGGTGAAACAATGGCTCGCTATTGCTGGCAAGAACAATCCCAAAAACCACAGGCATAAGAGCGAGGTAAACTTCTGCAGATTCTTTCTTACAGGTGATGACAAAAGCAAAAATGGCGGTGAAAAACGGCGTCGTAGCGCCGATTGCCTGATTAAACGATACCGGAAGGTAACGAAGGGAAGTATTACCGCAGACAACGGAGAAGCAGAAAATGGCGCTAAGAGCGAAGATCTTGAGGAACTGTTTGCGAGAAAGAATGTGTTGGGGAGGAACTAACTCGAGGAAATTAATGGCTACGTAACTGTAAGTGGCGCAGGAAATCATATGCAGCATCGTGAGGAAGATTGGAAATCGGAAGCCATAGTAGCTGAGGAGATACTTGTTGAGGAGGAGAACAGCAATATTAGACAAGTACCAAGAAAGAATGATCAGAGCGGTTAAAATGGTCGGAGAGTTGTTGAACGATCCGCCAGCGTAGTTCGAGCTGCTGTTTCTCACGTCGCTCGGAGGCGTCGGCGGAATGTCGATAACTTCATCCGCCGTAGCAGTGGTGGTTTCCAACCGAGGATTGCTCATTCGCCGGGTCGTCCATGACTGTGCCTCCACCATTTGGCGAGGGGGAGAAACAGAGGAGTGAAGGGTGGGAAAACCCAACAACCTTCACTTTCTCTCTCTTACAGATCTAATTTTTGTTTAGAGAGAGAGAGAGAAAAAAAGAAAAGAACAGCACTGTACTGTACTGTGTGAGTCTACGATCTAGGTCGAGGATGACGATGGACTAACGAGTGACGTGTGAAAGCGGATCTAATCGGATGGTGGATATTTAGATTTACATGAATAGAAATACCAACCGTTGGATTAAGATAGGGATATAAAAGGTATAAAAATATTATATAAATGGCGTCGCCCGGACTCGAACCGGAGACCTTCAGTGTGTTAGACTGACGTGATAACCAACTACACCACGACACCGTGATGACGATTTCAAGTCACTTATGTAATTAGGATTATGTAAGTTTAGGTAACGATAATATTTTGCACAATTAATTTATTAAATTATCAATAACTGATTTATTATTTTATTAGTATTATAATTGTATCAATCATTATTTATCACATCAACAAATTATTTGTCACATCAGCAAATATGTTTGAAAGAGTAGAATAAGATTCTTCATTTTTTAAATTAGAGACTGAAAGATATAGTCCAACCTGAGGATGGTGAAGACGATGATAAGTTGACTCGTTGATGAAAATCAAGTTTTGACTAAAGGTTGTGATGCTCATTCATTCGTTCAATTTGTTCATATAATATCGCGGCAACAAAAATTAAAGTAACCTATAAATTGAGTATTCGTTCAATTAGCTTCAAAACCAAACAAAATATTTGTCACGACTCGGGAGGGGGCCGGACAGAAACGCCAGGCTAAACGATCAACCTCGGAGAAATCCACCGTCTAGCCTAAGGCTGAGTGCTGAAGTTTTTGCAATGATCCAAGACTCCTCAATGTAACAAATATGAGAAAACGAGCAATAATAGAAATACTGAAAAATTAAAAATAGTTACAGACCCAAGTACGTAACAATATCTAGAATATGTTCTTATATTTCACGAAATATCGAAATAGAAATAAAGATAACTTCTAAACGATTGGTGTTGATCCAATTCACTTCTGCTTCCTCCTTCCATTCCTCACCTCAAATTCGTCGTTTCCTTGCCGAAAACTCGCAAATATCGGGCTTAAATCGTGAAAATAACCGAAAACCCTAACTTTCACGGGCAAAATCGAGAGGGAGACAGCCGCGAAGAGAGAGATCGGCTGACGAGATTCTGACTATCGTTCGACGCGTTCAAGGCATCAATCGCTTCGTCTCGACGAGAGGAGCAACTCTCGTGAAGGAAGTTTCGACGGTGAGCCCTCCTCCATCTCAATTTTGCTCATGAAAGTTAGGGTTTTCGGTTTAGTTTATTTTCGTGATTTAATCCCGATATTTGGGTGTTTTCGACAGGGAAACGACGGATTTGAGGTGAGGAATGAAAGGAGGAAGCAAAAGTGAATTGGATCAGCACCAATCGTTTGGGAGTTATCTTTATTTCTATTTCGATATTTCGTAAAATGTAAGAGTTATCTTTATTTCTATTTCGATATTTCGTAAAATGTAAGAGCGTATTCTGGATATTGCCACATACTTGGGTCTGTAACTATTCTTAGATCTGTTCGACAACGAAGAATATCCGAATCGGCCGAAAAGTCAGACCTTGCTTGTGACAAAATCAGAATTGGTCGATTCCCATATGGTTGTGCCATCACAAGTGCATACCTTCTTGTAATTCTCTCCAACTCCAGCACTCCTTGCAATTACGGCTGCTGCAATGCCGAGATCGGATCTGTCTTCAGTTTCGTACACTGCTATTGACCGTCCGATGAGATCGGAAATCCTCAGTTTTCGTTTGGTCCCGGAGAAAAAACAGTTGCCGTTGTCATCGACATCCAATGTTCTCAGGTCACCAACTGGCTGAAACAGAGAAACAAGCTAGTCAACAATCAGATATCATTTTCAATCTCCGTGGACTCGTTGTTCCGAGTTATTTAGAATTTATTCTTTCGGTGTAATTCTCTGCACAATGAAGTTAATGGAGTAAGAACTCGATGAGAAGAAATTAGGCATATAGGTCGAAGTAGACCTCATTAGCAGGCTCTCGGTCGGTAGGATCGAACGTTTTTCCCGTGCTGCCAGCACCTCTTGTGAGATCACCAAATTCATTGATCGACCAGCCATGTTTTCCGGGAGATAAGCCGCTAAAGTTGGCTTCAATCCTCACCAATTCCATGTTGATCTGAGCTAATCGAACCACTCCGAATATTTTTGGACCTTTGAATTCGGCAACAGCCGCCGACACTAAGAATTCTGCACAAAAACAAAATACAGCTACATGATTTACAAAGCAACTAAACCCAGAAAGAAGCTACTGAGAAAGATATAACAAGAACTGAATTCAAGCCAAAAAAGATCGAGAAAGCTACCGTCGGGTACCCCTTGTCCGATTAGTCTAGCTTTCCGTCCAGTCTGTTCCAAAGCTTTGGTCATGTTCTTCACAGGCGTAGAACCACGGATTCGAACCACCTGATTGTCGAGGTCCACTTCAATGCTCTTTACTCCTGATAAATTACAGGAAAGACTAAATTCAAATTACATTCTGTAGAAGAAAAACTACAATACAAGAGAACGTTTTACAATCCAAACGAGTTTTTAATTCTCAAGAAATCTAAAACAAAAAGCAGCTGCTTCTGCAAGTGTAAATAATAACATGGAATTTGATTCAGGCTCACCGTCGATAGTCTGCAGTTTGTTCTTCACGGAATTAACACATCCCTCGCATTTCATATCCACCATGTACTCCGTCTGGTACCAAATCAGCAGCATATCAGAAGTTAACCCTTAATCTGATTTTAATTGGAGACGAGTATTTGCAAATAAAACCGATTTTCCTCAAAAGAATAGTGTAGATGGTAAGGATTTAAGCTCTATTTCTACCCGAACCGCAATGAAACTACAAAATAGAACTCAAAATCTGAGAATGAGATTGAAAGTCCAATAATCATAGTCACCAGAAGCTCAGGCGATTCAGCATCCTTCTGCAAAAAAAAGAAAAAGAAATTTCGAGATTCAGATTAGGATTCACTAGATAAAAACAGAGGAAAATCCAATTGGGTTTTTGTAGATATAAAACCAAACCTGAGACGAATCGGCTTCCGATGTTGGCGCTTCCATGTGGAGAGCCGACGGTGGGCGGGTCAAACTTCTGACAAGACCCAAACGATTCAGATTTAAAATACGAGGGGAGAGGAAGGAGAGACTGCTTGGTTTCAGGGATTGAGAAGAAGAAAATGAAGAAGAAGAGTGATAAGAGGCGGCTATGGCGGCGGCAGGAATAGCAGAGGCTACGATGGCTTTTGTGGAGAAAGTGATTGACCTCAGAAATGCCATTTATTATGATTTCTCTGTTGAACAAGATGGAGTAGTGAGTAATTTCCTCAAGATTCAGTTCCATTCTCCATCATAAAACTGTTGTTCTATATTTTCTTCCCCTGTTCTTATCTCCTAATTAGGGGTGTGCAAAACCGGTTTCGGTTCGGTTTTAAGAGGAACCGAAACCGAACCGATCGATTTCGGTTTCGGACTTACCGAACCGAAACCGGTTTTGGAGCATACCAAAACCGAACCTAAACCGAACCTAAAATTTCGGTTCGGTTTCGGTTCGGTTTCGGTTTTACAACATATTTTTCAAAAAATAAAAAAAAATATTTTTCCATATAAAATTATAAATTGTCAAGTGTCATGTGTTACTTTTCCATATATTCCTAATTTATATGGAAAAGTATTCTATAACGTAAATGTCAAACAAAGTAATAATAGTTCAACTTCTATTTCAAACATGATTAATTGGCTTGAAATCAACCAAATCTCTTAGAACTAGACTGCAAGTCCGTAAAAATAAACGAAAAATGACCTCATCTACACATCCGAGTGTAATGATTCTACGCGATTATCCAATGAGGCCGAGATTTTCTAGAATAAAAAACTCAAGAAGAATATAATTTAGCAAGGTCTTCCGAGAAAGCCTTTCGAATGACATCTCTTTTGAGCTTGAGAGCTGCTGTAACTAGACCAGATTCAGGAGTCCATGGCTTATGGAGGAGTTTTATCTTTGCAGGGATCTCAAACTTCTCCAGACGTGCCTTTTTTGCTTCCTGCCGATTGATTTCAAAACATGTAAGCACAATTATATGTCTCAAGCAAATACCACGATCTCACATCAGTATGCAGTATGCGATAAATTCTTCAAGAATAAAAACAAAACATCAGAATATTACAAAACAGTAATATTACAAAAAATCAGAATATTACCAAACCGAAACCGGTTTTGGAGCTTCATCGTCTTCTAAACTGAACAAAAACTAATGAAAGGTAAACAGTAAGCACTAGTGATATTACAAAACAGAAACATATGGCGTCAATGAAAAAACAGAATATTCGCTCCAAGCTTTCAACTATTCCACCAATATTGGAACAATATCTTTTTCTCCATTAGTTGATGTGAAATCTACAAAATATAGTTGATAAACCAATTAGATAAAATGAATTAGAATTATGAAACGAAAAGAAAACAAAAATATCAAATAAAACAGAACAACATACCTTGTTCAATTTCATCAATATTTCTCATTGAAGAATTAAAGTTGGTAGATTGATGTTTTGCCGTCCGAATCCAACTTTGAGTGCAAATAAGAGCCTCGACAGTCTTTGGAGACAAAGAACTACGAAATGAATCGAGCACACGTCCTCCGTTACTAAAGGCTGATTCCGAAGCAACTGTTGAAATGGGGATAACTAATACATCCCTTGCTATTTTACTCAATAGTGGAAATTTCAAGGAATTCACTTTCCACCATGCTAGAATATCAATTTTATCTGAAAACTTTGTTAATCGTTTAGATAAATATTGATGAACTTCAGTCTGATTAATTGAATCTCCATCCTCATCTTGATCATTAAAAAACATCTCATGCACCTTATTCCGGGTTGAAGTACTACTTTGTCTCGTTACGGTAGAAGTCGTTCCAACCATCATACTAGAATTGTCTTCTGAAGTATCAAAATCAGATTTATAATGGAGATATAATCTTTCCATCACAATTTCTACTTGTCTCACTAAATCATTTGCCTTGTCACTATCAAACAACATGGTGAGACAATGTTTCAAAAACTTCATTTTATATCTAGGGTCTAGTACAATTGCTACACACATCAACATATTGAATTTATCACAACTCCCCCAATATTTGTCTAACTTTCTTTGCATGTCAATAGCCATTCTTCTCAACAATAGATTATCACACTCAGAGTGCTCATGGATAATCATTTTCAAATTACACACTTCACTAATATAAATATTGGAGGTGACATGTGAGGAGGCCAAAACGGAAACAGTTGTATCGTAAAAGATCTTCAAAAACTTGACAAGCTCTCTAATATTCGCCCAGTCTTCTACTGTGGGTGGTCTTTCACTTTCCCCGCCCAAATCAAGAAAATAATGACTATCACTTTCAATTAACTTTGCAAAAGCTCTTTCATACTTTTCGGCGCTTTCTAACATTAAATATGTAGAATTCCATCTAGTAGGTACGTCAAGACAAACATTACTTTTGCAAGTGATCTTTACATTTTCAACACAATTTCTAAATTGTTGTAGCCTTGCAGGAGAAGATCGAACATATTTCACCATTCTACGAACTCTTGCAATAGACTCTTGATGATCTTTTAAACCATCACACACAATCAAATTCAAAACATGTGCAAAACATCTCATATGCATGTGTTCTCCGTTCAAAACTAATCCATTCCTATTTCTAATACTTTTGACCAAATACGAAATTGCAACTTCATTTGACGAAGCATTGTCAACTGTAATCGTCAAAACATTTTCAATTCCCCATTCAAGCAAACATCTTTCTATTTCTTTACCAATCGTTTCGCCTTTATGATTCGAAATCAAGCAAAAATTGATAATTCTCTTAGTCAATATCCAATCACTATCAATGTAATGAGCAGTTAATACCATGTAATTCAAATTTTGCACAGAAGTCCATGTATCTGTAGTCAAGCATACTCGTTGAGATGTATTTCTAAAATAATCTTTCAATTTCAATTTTTCTTTGTCATAAATACTCATAATATCTCGTCCAATGGTAGTTCTAGAAGGTATTGAAAACTTAGGTTGAACATATTGCGAATATGTTCTAAAACCCTCTCCTTCAACGAATTTCAAAGGCAATTCATCAACAATAATCATCTTTGCAAGCAATTCTCGACAAGTTTCAAGACTAAAACAAGTTACACTCGATTCCCCTCCCATATTCTGAAAGCTTAATGTCTTTTGCTTCCTATCAACACTTGCCAATAATTTGTTGCAATTAGGAATGTGTTTTTTCAAGTTTGTTGTCTCATTCTTCGATGGATGACATGCAAATGACTGTGAGCAATGATTACATTTTGCTCTATGATTGCTACTATCAGAACTGTCAATTTTCGTAAAATGATTCCAAACTTCTGATTTTTTCCTTTTCGTTTGACTACGTGCAGGACCCTCTACACTATCATTAATGCTTTCCATCCTAAAACAAATTTAATCAATCAAAATCAACGACTACATCAAAATACTACACATGTTGCTATAATCTAATGCTCTCAGTCATGATTGAACATCACAAAACAAACAAATAAAACACATAAATTGCTCTCGGTCACGCCCGAAGAGTCTCCCAAAACAGAAATATTAATAAAACAGCACATAACAAACAAAGAAATGAAATAAATTGCTCTCGGTCACGCCCGAAGAGTCTCCCAAAACAGAAACATTATGTAACTAACTAACTATACAGTGGAAAATCTAAAGATTAATAAAACAAACATGACATTATGTCGTGTGTTCACAAACACGACAGAGAGCAAATTTGCCCTTTGTCCTGTGTTACACCACAGAGAGAAAATTTGCTCTCTGTCATGTGTTACACGATAGAGAGCAAATTTGCTCTCTGTCGTGTGTTCACAAACACGACAGAGAGCAAATTTGCTCTCTGTCGTGTGTTCACAAACACGACAGAGAGTTGATTTTGCTCTCTGTCGTGTTTTGACAGAGAGCAAAAAATTGTTTTTGCTCTCTGTGAACACACGACAGAGAGCAAACACAAAATCAAAAAAACGAATGAAACTATGAAAGAATAGAACATACCCGAATCGCCGGTGCTGCTGTGAGCTGTCGTCGCCTCGCCGTCGCCGAATCGCCTTCATCTCTGGAGGAGAGCTTCGGAGATGAAGATTGAAGAATGAAGACAAGACACCAGAAGCCCCGACGATTTACAGATTTAGGGCTTCTGGTTTTTTTTTTTTTTTTTTTTTTTTTTTTTTTTTTTTTTTTTTTTTTTTAGTTAAGGTTTGGTTCGGTTCGGTTCGGTTTTGACCGGTTTGGACCTATCAAAATCAAAAACCGAACCTAAATCACCGGCTTTTAAGAAATGCAACCGAACCGAACCGAACCTATGCTCAAAACCGATCAAAACCGAACCTAAATCACCGGTTCCGGTTCGGTTTCACGGTTCCGGTTCGGTTTGCACACCCCTACTCCTAATGTCACCTTATTACACCACAATTGGCACCATATTTATTAATTGGTATAATAATTATATAAAATTATAATCGTTAAAATAAAATATTAATTATACTAATTAATAAGTGTTACGTTAAGAGATAACATTAGATTGTAAAATTAGATAGTAAACTTATCATTATTCATAAAACGTTCTTAATAAAATTGTAGTAAAAAAAACAAAAGACATTTTTTTTTTAAGAATAATTATACGTTTACCTTCTTATTCCACCATCTTAAAATATTTACTCATATGTCAAACAATGATTGATACAATTAATATATTACATTAATTGTATCAATTTTTGTTTGACACATTATTTTAAAATAGTAGAATAAGAGAATAAACGTAATATTACTCTTTTTTTAAACTTAATAAAACCAAACGAATAAATATAAATTTGTAATTATTCTATTTTGTGATAAGTAAAAAAAACTATTAGGAAATTAATAATTAAATGTTTATGGTCTAATTTTCATAATTTACTTCACCGAGAGCCCTAGTCGCCGCTGCCGCTGCCGCTGCCGAGGAGGAGAAGAAAGTCTCCTATTTGCGTTGCTCTTGCTCCAGCGTAGTCTCCAAATTTGTGATATTTTGGGATTAAAATATCAGTATTGAGAAATTGATCATTGGGCTGAGTAAGAATTGGAAATATCAGTTTTTTGTTGGGTGATTGTTGTTGGTTCAGAATTTATTTGGAATTTCTTTTTCGGTGGAATTCTGTTGGCGATATATGATATTGGGTGAACTGTGAACGCGAAGGGAAGATTTTCAAAATTGGAAATTTTGTTGAATTTCAATATTTGAAAAACTCTGATTTTAAGGAAAATATTTGGGCAAGGTTATCGATTCAAATATTTTCAGGCTCAAAAAATTTATTTGGTGGATTTACTGACATTGTGGAGATTGATTATTGAGGTTGATTAATTAATTTGAAAATATCTGTTTTTGGGTATTGATTATTGATAACAATGGCAAGTAAGGATAGCACATGATCTAGTATTGAAAAATTCGATGGGACAGATTTCGCATTCTGGAGAATGTAAATCGAAGATTACTTGTATGGGAAAGATCTTCATCTTCCTCTGAGTGTGAATTCAAAGAAGATGAAAGACGGTGAATGGAATCTGTAGGATTGAGATTGTCTAAGAGGGGGGTGAATTAGACCATTTTAAAATTTTACTTAAAACTATTAGCAATATTAATCAACAGTAGATACAAAAGAGAGAGTAAGAAAAAAATGACACCAGTAATTTTTACGTGGTTCGGCTCAACCCAGCCTACATCCACGCTTCAAGGTTCACCCCTTGAAGATCCTTAACCTTCTCCTCGAGAATAAACAGATCGGAATTCCGGGCTCCGATCAACTGCCTTTACAAATCTGCATGAGCAGCTTTGAACGACTTGTCTTTTGTCGTTTAGCGATCGGCATGAATAGCTCTTCTTTGTCGTTTAGCGATCGGCATGAATAGCTCTTCTTTGTCGTTTAGCGATCGGCATGAGCAGCTTTGAACGACTTGTCTTTTGTCGTTTAGCGATCGGCATGAATAGCTCTTCTTTGTCGTTTAGCGATCGGCATGAATAGCTCTTCTTTGTCGTTTAGCGATCGGCATGAGCAGCTTTGAACGACTTGTCTTTTGTCGTTTAGCGATCGGCATGAATAGCTCTTCTTTGTCGTTTAGCGATCGGCATGAGCAGCTTTGAACGACTTGTCTTTTGTCGTTTAGCGATCGGCATGAATAGCTCTTCTTTGTCGTTTAGCGATCGGCATGAGCAGCTTTGAACGACTTGTCTTTTGTCGTTTAGCGATCGGCATGAGCAGCTTTGAACGACTTGTCTTTTGTCGTTTAGCGATCGGCATGAATAGCTCTTCTTTGTCGTTTAATGCTGAAAAACGAAGTCACTGTAGCTTCGCGGCTATTTTGAATTCTGGCGGAAGATCATCGGTGGAAGCAGTTTTTAATTCAATCGCCACGTCATCGGTATGTGTTGCTCTAAAAGTCCATCGGTATATGCAACTTAAAAGTTATCGGCAGATGAAGGCTTTGAATTCCATCGGTAGATGCACCTTGAAAAATCGTCGGCAGATGCATCTTGAACTTCATCGGTTGAAGACTCCATCGGCAGATGGAACTTGTAAGCCATCGGCATGAACGTCTTCAAAAGCGCCATCAGTATGAGTTGCTCAACAATACCATCGGCAGAAGCAATTCTTTCTTTGGTCCCGCATCGGCATGATAGCTTTGTCGTTTAGCGATCGGCATGAGCAGCTTTGAACGACTTTGTCTTTTGTCATTTAGCGATCGGCATGTGCAGCTTTGAACGACTTTGTCTTTTGTCGTTTAGCGATCGGTATGAGGAACTTCAAGTGTCATCGGCAGGAATAACTTGAAAACACCATTGGTATGTGTACTTTTAACAATTCATCGGCAGATGAAGTTTTCAGCCCTGTTTTACTTATTCAGTCCTGTACACTTAACCCGATTCATTAGACAACTAAAATACCTTTTTTAAGGGCATTTTCAACATATTAAAATCAATGCATAATTCAATATTCTCATTTTATAAACATATTCAAATTACTTAATTATCATTCAAATACATCATCAAAAACATATTTAGACTTAAACTCTATTTAAGTCAACAGAATCTCCTTGATAGAAAAGTTTTGGGAGTCGTCCGATTGACGCTGGCCAAAAGCGTTGCTCACAATGTAGCAAAGGAGAAGACCACCGCGTGTCTGATGAGTACTTTGTCTGATATGTACGAGAAACCGTCTGCGAATAACAAGATATTTCTGATGAAGAAGCTTTTTAATCTGAAGATGATTGATGGTGCTTCTGTCATAGCGCATCTGAATGAGTTCAATATTATTGTGAATCAATTGCTATCTGTGGAAATTGATTTTGAGGATGAGGTTCGTGCCCTAATTTTGTTGGCGTCTCTACCGAATAGTTTGGAGCCTATGAAAGCAGCAATTAGTAACTCAGTTGGAAGTGCTAAACTAGTATTTACCGATGTGAGGGATCGTATTCTTGCTGAGGAGGTTCGTAAGATTGATTCTGGTGAAACATCAACAGGTTCAGCTCTGAATGTTGAAAATAGGGGCAGAAATCAAAGTAAAGGTCCGGGAAATAGAAATTGAAGTCAGAGGAAGTCCAGAAAACATGCCAACTTTGAGTGTTATCATTGTGGCAAGAAAGGACACATAAAGAGATTTTGTCACAAGTTTCTTCGGGAGAATCTGAATGCCAAAGGAAAGAAAAAGATGTTCGAAGAGGGTGACATAGACAATGAGGCAGACACAGCCACCGAGGAGTCCTTTAATGTGTACAACAAGGATATTGTAAATTCTGATTGCCAAGATATGAGTTGGGTGATCGATAGTGGCGCTTCAATACATGCCACTTCGCGGAGAGATTTCTTTGCATCCTACACTTCGGGTGACTTTGGAAGTGTGAGAATGGGAAATGGTGGCGTTGCAAAAGCCATTGGTATGAGAGATGTGCGTTTGGAGACCAACATAGGCAACACCTTGGTTTTGAGAGGTGTGAAGCACATCCATGACATCCGCAAGAATTTGGTCTCGACTGGGAAGCTCGACGACGAAGGTTTTGGCAACACCTTTCGTGATGGAAAATAGAAGCTTACCAGAGGTTCATTGATTGTGGCGAGAGGAGAAAAATGCTCCTCATTATATGTGATGCACGCGAAGATCGCGGATTCCATAGTCAATGTGGTGGATAATAAGGCTATAAGTTTGTGAATTCACCTTATAGGAGAAAGGTTGAGAAGACTCGGAAGAAGTCAAGTTCTCAGGTGAAGTTCAGGTTGGGATCTGAGGGTACATCAGAGCCGGTGAGTCAGCCTATTACAAATGTTCAGTCATCAGTTTCAGATTCATGTCATAATGATATCGTCAAAGGCAGAACCATGCAGAAGGTTAAAACTCTGGGACGATATGATGAAACTGTGGGTTATGTATTAAATGTGTTCGAGGGTAACGATTCCTGTGTGGAGTCTTCGACATGTTCAGATGGAGTTCGTTGCAGCAACTCTGATAGTTCAGTGATACCATGGAGGAGGAGATGCGATTTCTTCTCAAGTAAGTCTCTCAAGTTTAAGCGGGGCTTAAACTTAAACGGTATCAGATGCTGAGCTGGCCCATCTGGGGCCTTTGTGGTAGAGGAGCTTGTTTAATGGAGTTTTGCAGATTTGTTTCCTTGCACCAAAATTTCGTTAAAGGTGGAGATTGCCAGAGTTCAGTGTTCTGGATTCGCTTTTGTTGGGCCGAGTAGCCTGTTGGATCTCTCTTGTGGAATTCGTGTGAAGACGGAGTTTGTTAGAATTTGGTGTGACCCGAATTCTAGTTGGGCCGGGTTGGGCTCATATATCAATATTAGGGTTTTACGCTTTCTCTATATATTGATGCTTGAGTCGCAAAACTCATTGTACCGAATTTGACATTAGTGATTCTCTCATCTGCCCGTGATTTTTTTTTCTTACTAGGGTTTCCACGTAAAATTTGGTGTCCATTATTTTCTCGTTTTTCTTTTTCGGTTTTCTGGATCGTTCGTTACAGGTGGATTAAGGCGTCTAATTCTAACAACAAGTATATGTATCTTAACAAACCAAACTCTAAAATTTTTTTTAATAAAATAAACCATGGTGGATTCCCGTTTCGTGATGAACAGGTCTTCGTTCCTTCGAAAAATATGAGTGGGACTCGTGTAATATTTGCAGGTCCTCTCTAAAATTAGGGCACCATGCGGGGACCCGCTCTTCAAGAGCAGGTCCCCGTTCTCACTTGATAGCACGAGAAAAAAGAGGAGGTTGCCAAAAAATCATAAATTAGGACACACAGATTGAGCGGAAAATGTCGCGAAATGGACAGTGATTCATGGTTAAAGAGCGAGGGCGGTCAGAATAGGTGCGTTATGCACCTGTTTGGGCTGTCAAAATGTGGCCGGAGATAAAGAAAATGGAGGGGGTCATTTTTTCGGACGAGAAGGAGGTCGGGTGGAGGGTGCCCTCTCCCTGATTTTATATAGAACGGGGACCTGCTCGCGGAGAGCGGGTGCATGCGTGGTGCCTTAATTTGAGAGAGGACCTGCAAATATTATATGAATTCCCGCTCATTTTGTCTGAAGAAACGAGACCTGTTCATCACAAAATGAGGACTCGCCAGAACTTATTTTATATAAAAAAAAAGTTTGAGATTTGTTTGGTTAAAATACCCGTACTTATGAGTTTAAAATGGATTTAACCCATTTAGAAATGAAAATTTAGAAAACTAAACATTATGCCTAAACCTTTAGTCGGTCGGAATATCTTCACCTAGTCGTTGCGTCAACAGCCGCCAACTGCAAACATGGATTCAAAACGTTACTTGAATATTTTTTGGTTGCTTCATTTAAAGCCCAAAATTATTATTACTATTATTTACCATTCTTGTAACAAGAGAGAGTGATAACTTCTAATATGATAATTTATTTAGGCATTTAATCAACTTTAATAGTAAAATGTACATGAATAATGATATCCCGACCCAATTAATTAACTTATTGTTCTATATAACCAATATTTCTTGCATTGTGATAATGAGCTCCAAAAAAATCTGATTCACTAAAATCCAACAATCCCAATTAATCGAATTCAACCAAAAAAAAAATCCAAATTAATTTACAAGCCACAAGTTAAACGAGTCAAAGTATATAAGTGTGAGACGAGTTAAATGAGTCAACCTTTTGATCAGTCTGTTTTGCATTGTTTAAGATCTGCTCTCAGGCCCAATTGGCATTGTCCACGCTCGAGTCAGGCAATTTTGTTACTTTGTCATTGTAGGAGGGGGAAGTATTTCTATAAATGTGTAACGTCTCATAAAAACCGAGTTTTTTCAACATTTATAACACAAGAAAACCCGAGAAATATATAATGCTCGGAAGGTTCAACGACCCGAAAAAAGAAAAAAAAAACAAAAAAGAAAACCCTTTGAATCCAAAGTTTGATCAGTGGAAATTAAGATTAGATTGGTAGGTCAACCCTACTTGCCAATTAGAAGGAGCAACATTCCAAGCATAAAGAGTCTCTTTGGAAGTGTAGGAAGTGAGCCTAAAAGACAGAGATTGACCACCCAATGTGGCAAATGCTTGGTACGAAGCTCCCCAATTGTGGCTCATGGTTATCCAGCCTGTCTTGCTTCCTTTCACTTGCATTGTCACCAAATCTCCCCCTCCTCCGACGTTCATCACGTACACGAGAAGCCAATATCCGTTCCCCTGAAAGTTGAATCTCACACCCCCTTTCCTCGCACATGGTACCCTACGAAGAAAAAGTTAGAGTCTTCAAATCATCTGATTCGTAGATATCGACAGTAAGAGAAAAGACATATGTCAGATATAAAATCGTTAATATAGTGGTTAGTACAATAGTACCTTCGGTAGAGGATCGGGACTATGCCGGCTTTCCAATCAGCGATTTTCATGAAGGCGGGCTTGGACATGTCAAAGTGAACTCTGGGAGGGTTGCACCATCCGCCTGCGTTGGAGTCTTGAGACCAATTTGGAGGGCAAAGGTTGGTGGCCGTGACGGTGGTGTATGCTAAGTTGGTGTAGCATGCATTTGCTTGAAAACATTTTATTTGGTAACACGTCCCACATGCATATCCGTTATTGAACAACGTCGAGCTCAATGCAGCCGTGTCTGTTCCATACCCATTCACGAACAAGTTTCCGTACCCGCACGCCCCTCCTGTTGTTCCAATTTTTTGTTGTTATTAATGGTAATCTAACGAGAAATTACTGTAAATAACTTTTAAGCCATATTTTATTATATTTTTAAATTAATACACGAGTTAGAAAAATATTAATCAAATGATAGTCTATACATTCATACGAACAGTCATTAAATCAAAACAGGTCAATAAAAAAAATTGTTACTAACCCATTGTCTCAGAGGCCGTTTCATCCCCGTAAAAGGTGGCGTGAGCCGGTATCCAACGGCTCGGTTGAAAGACGGCTCCCCCAAGTATTGATTTTCCGGTGATGACCAAAACAAGCAAAATGAAGAAGTTCAACCTCCCCATTGCCAAGGCTTTGCTCCAACTTCTTCTGAAAACCTACAATTTCATGCCCCAATTGACTTAAAACCATTGCCTTATATAATGTCCAAAAACTCTTCACATAAAGCTCTTCCCTTCGTGCCTCTCACTAAGATCACAGACCGTCAAAGTCAAATCTTGATTTAAAATTACTTCCTTTTGAGTGGATGATCAAATTGTGGGCCCTACATCAGCAGTTTTGTAGGCATGATTAACTTTGGACGGTCGTGATGTGCTAATTTAGGATGTGAAATTTTAATTAATATAGTTTTTTATAAAATAAAAAAGGGGGTTGAGAATTTTGAGCTTCAACGTGGTGGGAGGTTTGTGCTTGATTCTATTTATTTTAATTAAGGGTAATTATCGATTTGAACCCTGTACTATACACGTTTTTTCAATTCAGCCCCTGTACTAAAAAAACCGGCAAATCGAATCCTGTACTTTGATTCTGTTATCAGTTTTGACCTTCTATCAATAATTTCATTAAACACTCATTGAAAAAACTAACAAACGATTTTTGATTTAGTTGAAATTTTAACCACATGTTCACTACTTAATGAGAAGATAATCTGAAAAGTTTCGTGATTTTTTAACACATATACGATTTATTAGAATTTTATTTTAGTATTTTATAAAAATATTAAAATAAATCATACAAATTTTAGAAAATCACGAAATTTTTTCTATTATTTACCCATGATATGTTGAATATGTGAAAAAGTTTTCAAATAAATCAAATATTGTTTGGTATTTGTTTAAAAATTAATTTATAAAGTAAAGTAGAAACTGAGATTAATTTAAAAAAATAACAAACAATATTGGATTTATTTGAAACTTTTTCAAGATGTTCACCATATTATGGGTAGATAATAGAAAAATTTGCGTAATTTTTTAAAACTTTTATGATTTATTATAATATGTTTAAAAAATGCTAAAATAAAATTACAATAAATCGTAAATATGTTAAAAAATCACAAAAATTCTCAGATGATCTTCTCATTAAGTAATGAACATATGGTAAAAATTTCAACTGAATCTAAAATCGTTTGATAGTTTTTTCAATGAGGGTTTAATGAAATGGTTGATAGAAGGTCAAAATTGATAACAGAATCAAAGTACAGGGTTCGGTTTGCCGGTTTTTTTAGTACAGGGACCAAATTGAAAAAACGTGTATAGTACAGGGTTCAAATCGATAATTTCCCTTTAATTAATTATCTACATTGTATTGTTACATGTATTTAAATAATTTTATTTTTTGTATATTCTTAAATTACACAATATTATATTCTAAAATTGAAATGTACATGTAACGAAATATTTATGTATTAATAAACTTTAGCATAATAATACTATTTGTACACTCTATTTATGTGACAGTCTGCCATGTAAAGGTAGGACGACCCAGTGTGGGGGTCCAGTTCATACTAGTGGCATTTTTGGTTAATCTCAAGAACAATTTTGTGCGGACTTCATCTTAAAACAGACAATATTGTACTAAAAACACTATGAGACATTACAATTTCCGCTTTTTATTCTTACTTATTGAATTGTCAAACATTAATTAGTGCAATTAATAATTAGTTTAAATATTTTTAATTTATTATATTAATTGCACCAGTCAATATTTATCACGCCAGAAATTAAAAATTAGAAAGTATAAATAGAGAATAAATATTGAGTTAAAAAATTGGGCTTAAAGCCCAATAATTAAATGGGCCAAAGCGGATAAATTTCGAAGCCCAAAAAGGAAATGGGCCGAAGCTTGTAAATTCTCGAGAAAGAGAGAACGAGTGGAGGAAATTATTGTGACTCAGTGCTCGGCGTTATGGAGAAAAGAAGAGACGAGAAGATGAGCGGAGGAGCAACTGCTGCAGCCGGAGCTCAGCCCCAGGCTCGTCTATCGGGCCGACCTCTTGGTCCTCATATGCAGCCTAGGGCTCAGCCTCCTCCTCCTCCTCGACCTCGTTTTGAACCCGTCGACCGTGAAAAGGTTTTTCTTACTTAGGGTTTCTTCTCCATTTTTCTCCTATTTCATTAATTGCATGATCTGTATTTCATTTACTTTTTTCATTGATCCACTTTTTTTTTGTTTTTCATATGCTGTGGAATTCAGACTTGCCCTTTGCTGCTTCGGGTTTTTACTAAGGTATGCTCTCCTGTTAGTGATGAATTTGTAATTTTTCCTGTGTAATGTTTTTAAGAATTTTTTTTGGTATGCTTCTTTAAATGTGATGTCTGCAAGTAGCTGGAATTTTGGATGCTTGAACTTCCTTTGATATAAAGCGAGTTGGAATATGGAGTTCATTATAAATACATTTGCCTCTGATTTTTAGTATGTCTTTACACATTCATCGATCTAATTGGTCTGATGAATAATTTTCTGCAACACTAAATACTTGAACTTCAACGTAAGCTTTTAGATGTTTCTGTCTTTCTTTATCATATTTATGTGATCTTTCTCCTGTTAGACATTCGTTTTTATTTCAGAGAAAAAAAGTCATGTAGGATCTTTGCAAATGCTTCGTAATTACAGGGTCTGTGAAAGGATTTCTGTTAAGGCTCATTGCTAAGATATTAATGAAGTTTCTGGAAGCAGCATATGATAAACAAGTTCATATTTTATTCTTGAAAGCTGATTTTACATGCTATGTCTAGTCATCTTCTAAGTTTAAATTTCTGCAGATTGGTAGTCATCATACAGAAGAAGACTTTGCTGTTAGAGGCAAGGAACCTAAAGACGAAGTTCAGATTTATACATGGAAAGATGCAACCCTCCGGGAACTCACTGATTTGGTACTACAGCATCATTTTTTTCAATAATTGTACCTCTTTTCCTGAGTGATGAATGTGACTTGTTCTTTATATGATGCTATGAAATCTATTTTCAGGTCAAAGAGGTTGCTCCGGAGGCGCGTAGAAGAAACGCAAAACTTTCGTTCGCATTTGTATATCCCGATAAGCGTGGTCGTTTTGTGTTAAAACAGGTAAATGCCAATGAAATTGTCATATTATTTCATATTTCTATCCTTTTATAATATTCATTTTCTGTAATTATGTCTACCTGCTGGAACTTGTGTTTTTAAGAAATATGAAAATGTTCTGACTGAAATTAGCCTTCTAGAAGTGAAAATTATGGTGGCAGATGACTTTTATTTCCAGCTCTTAGTCTCTGCAATTATAAGCAAAAATATTTTGATGTTTTTGAAGGTGGGGATGACTCATTCTTATGGAAACGGTAGACGCTTAGACGACGGCAAGGCTCTGGGGGACCTAGATTTCCAGGTAAATGTCAAAGTACATTCTGTTTGAGGTAATTTAGTCAAAATATCTTACCTGATTTACTTATGAGAATGTAGATTGGAGATTACTTGGATGTGGCTATCTTATGAGAAATTTTGGTGTCTCCTGCGTGATAGTGAATTTCTTGTTTGCCTTGTGGAAATCGAAAGTTTGCTGTTTCCCAAAGACGGATTCAATGCCGGTTTGTGTGAAGATTTTCGATAATGCTTGTTTTAATTTCTGAAAATTCGAAACAGTTTTTGGCAATTTGACTACTGTGTAAGATCTTGAATTTTCTAGAAATAGTTGCTCATCTTTCTGACATTTTTTTTTGCCTGTTCTTGATAATTCAACTGCAAATCCTCCTCCCTCCCAGGCAAAGCTACCATTGATGGATCCATTTGGAATCCAAAATGAGATAAACTTATAGATCATACAGGGATATACTTTTGAGTATGTACTTAATTTGTGCAGCACCAATACTCAAAAAAAAACTCTTACTTTGGTGCCATTTTTACAGCAATCGAAAATCTATCTCAATGTGCCTTAGGACAATCAGGATGCATCTTTCCTGAAATGTACCTCTTATTAAGCATTACTTCCTCCTGGCAATGTCATCAACCGGGACTTTGAGTCATACACCATTTCCGTCTATCGAAAGGAACTGTCTTTAATTAGTGGAATTAGACATACTTTGAGCATTTCAGAGTATTGGTGGTTCCTCCACTTGAAATTGATAGTATAGTCCCAAAGAATGAAACACTCTCCGTCCCACATGTCGGACAAGGGCCCTGCAACAGAAAACGTTTGGCGGCCAATAAATCGAACTGACTGGGACCTCAATGAAGAAGACCACGAAGAGAAAGAGAGAGAAATTATAGGTTTTTGAACTGGATGAGTTTGGGGACGAGGAGCTGTAAAAGATAAAGCTAATTTCGCCGCCATTGGAGGCGAATAGTGAGCCAAAAATCTGGAGGCTGTTGCAGAGGTGTAGATACGGAGACGGTGGAAGAAAATGACAGATCAAAGACAAGGCAGTGGGAAAATGCGTGGAGGGAAACTCAAAACTGGTTAAAAGAAGTTGGTTAATGCTGACTCATCTGCCACATCACCTTTTTCTTGTGTTTTATTGGTGGTACGAAGCAGACGTGTCTCAAGAGGTTGCCGACGTCGGCATTTGGCCTCCTCCTGCCATTTGGTTTTCGCGTGGCATCTACTAGGACCCTTTTTAATTTGTTGTTTTATTTGAAAAGATGCAACTTAGATTCATCCTTGTCGGCAACCGGCTCGTAGCTCGCAAGTCGGTTCAGCCAGGCATGAAAAAAAAATAGAATTAGGCTCAACTCGAGCAACGGACCAATTGAGACCCGGAAGAAAAATGAAACCAAGGTCGGGTTATCGAAGCAAGCTCCGTCGACGGCATACTTGTAATGTGTTTAGTTGGAATGTGGGAGATATCGGTGGTGGACGGGGATCGGGACGGGGATGGGTTGCTGCTTGCTGGTTGGTTGGGTCTAACCCGTTCTTGTTGACCAACAGCTTGGTGTCTGCAAGTGAAATAGACCGAAAGCAGTTAAAATGATTAGGTGAACTGTGTGATGGCACATTGAAATTGTAACAATGCTAATTAATTTAGCCTAGTTTTTTTGGGTAATTTAATTAATATTAATAATGAAAAGAAAGGTAGGTACTAAATGACTTTCAATATTTAAATGAAAAACTGTATTCTTGCCCACAGAATGTTCCCAGATTTCACGCAATTTTATGTGACGCTTAATTAATTAATATATTATGAATAATGCTAGAGAGAGAGAGAGAGATCTAGAGAGAGAGGAGGCAGATTCATATGATACAAGGACTGAAAGATGAAGCCACCAGTCGCCAACTACTAGCTTTAAAATGGTGGAGAGATCTACTCCTCTGAATCCTCGTGAACAATGTCTCACCAAAATAAAGGTATTCTCAAGGAAATAAACAACCAAAATTTAAATAAAAAAGCTCCAATTTCTCCGGACTCAAATCTTAAAAGGGAGAGTTACTTTAGGAGAATTGATTAAACTCGACTTAGATTTTAAGTGTTATAGTTAATGTTTAAAAAAAAAATATTGTGGTGGTGTATGCGTAAGAAAAATCATGTATAAATACCAAAGACAAACATTATTTGAAAAATATGTCTAGAAAAACCATCAGTCATCCAGTGCTCCCGGTATAATATTGTTCGCTTTAGTCGGAATCCGCACAGATTTGTTATTGGTGTTGGAGCAAAACGTGTTGTACTAGGTAGGAATTAGAACTCTACTTATAAAGCACTCAATTTTCACTCTCTCAAGTAATGTCAGATTGTACACTCTATTAGTATGCGTTACACTCTCACAATCAATAGAATTTCGAGACATCATTGTTTTCATTGGACTGGTTGCCTCAATAAAAATAGTGTCACTATGTAAAATTACCAATGAAAATGAAGTTACTCGCGGACTCTGAGTACACCACGACCAAGACATAAGAAATGCGAAACTCGATGATCGCAAACGTAATACAACAAAATCTAATTATGTTTAGAGTTTTCACTCAGCAACACAAGACAATCAACTATCTTATTACTTTATTCTTAGAACAAACAAATAAATCCTCCAACGATCGAATGTGTGTATCAAACTAGTGACTCTCTCTTGGGT
Source organism: Begonia masoniana (assembly GCA_022432975.1). NCBI lineage: Eukaryota > Viridiplantae > Streptophyta > Magnoliopsida > Cucurbitales > Begoniaceae > Begonia > Begonia masoniana. The sequence goes on along the minus strand of CM039513.1, from coordinate 1,740,790 downwards.
CGATCAATTCTATGCACACAACTAGTATGACTGTCAATGAAAACATATATGCATGCACAATATAAACGTGACAGTAAAAATATCATATATAATAAAAATCGACGTATTGTGCTTAGAACATGTCATAAGTAAGAGATATAACTCAAAATAAATTTTTGAAAATTATAATATGTATGTCTGAACATAATAATCTAATCTGAATAAAAATTCAACTTACTTTCAAAATTCATGATTCATTTGATTTTATTTGCGAATTTACGCTCTAAATATCATGTTTAAACGACGATCCGTGGAGTCACCAATCCTCAACAATCACGTTGTACTTTAGAAAATACTTCTTTAATCCAACAAAAATCCAATTAAAATTTAAAAAAAAAAATCAAACTTTTTTTTCTCAATTTCCAAAATTTTCTAATTCATACGAAAAAAGTTTAAGAATTCGTTGCGCCTTCAAATTACTTTGATTTTTCTCAATCTCAAACGCTCCAACTATGCCCTAATCTTACCTATTTTCACACACGCAAAATATGTGTTTTCATAATTTCTCATCGTGTTATTAACTTGCAACTAAGTGTAGTTGACTTCTCAATGTTTTAATTACTATTACCCATCATCTAAGAAATAATATTATTATTATCAACTGAAATTCAAAAGTAACGTCCATGCATAAAAAAATAATTAATTTTAAGCATAGTTTAAGATAAAGTAATTATTATAATTCGATGCACAAGGATTAGATTGTTAGATGAAACGTGACAACTAAGCATGTGTGTTAAGGGTAGCTAGTTTTTCTCCTTCCTACTTCCTAATGTACCTTATTTTCACCTAATTCTTATTAAATAAATAATGAAAATTACATTTACATATAATATTCTAGACCATACCCAAATTGTTATGTTCGTTGACTAACTATTAATTGCAGTTTGAAAATAGCAACCCCATCAATTGGACAGCTTTAGGATTGACAATTTTTCAATTGGGTAATTTTAATTTCAATTTGATTAATAAATGTGGACTAAGTGACATATTGACTACTTAGTATTAGTAGTAAGCAAATTTCAAATTTTCTAGAAGAAATGGCGGATTTCCGTGAAAGGCACGTTTGCCTACCAAAGCAATCACGAATAGATTCTGACTTTGTTGTATTATGTGCAGTAAAATCAAGCAAAGACATCTTCTTGACTAGTCACTACAACATAGGACATGTGATAATTTGAGAGGTTGGTGACTAACAAATTGTATTTTAAAGTATTTTCGGTAATAAAATTGTCTTTAAATTACAATTTTTTAACAAAATGGCTCTTGGCGGTCCCCAGCCTCGGAAGAGCTATTTTGTTAAGAGAATCATACATTAAGGGCGAACTTATTGACAAAAATACTTTAAAATGCTCTCCTATGCTCTTCATTGGGTAGCTGAATCTCAAATCGCTCGACCATCCCCTGAATTAAGGTGTCGTACGACAGGTTCTTGTTGCATGTTCGACCGATCTCATTCATGTGACCTAAGATCAGGTAGCCATAGTCGAACATCTTGTTGTTATATAGTTTCTCAATCACATAAAGATTCATGCAGCTCACCAAATCTCTATGTTCCTTCCGAGGTAGAATAATGTGATGGTAATCTCTGTAGCGTAGATGTACGTCTTCAACCACTCAATTCTCCAAGTGGGGTTTAAGTTCGCATAAACTAAGCGAACAATTATGTCGCAGCTCTCTCCTCTCAACCCGTACACCCCGTGCAAGGAAATTATGTCAAACATCTCCTTGATCTCCAAAGACTCCCAACCACTAAACTTGACAACCTTCCCATTAATAATTGAGCTGATTGACATATCCCGCTCGAACCGCTATTCACACTACTGATTTCGAAATTCATTCGACAATTAACCAGTTGACGGTCGCGACCCTTGACTCAGAGCACCTTGTGATGGCAGTGCCCGGTATGTCGGGGCACCTTGTGACAACGATACCCTGTTTGTTAGGCCACTTTGTGACGGACCTGCTTGTTACGGGGCCTTTCGTTTAAAGTCTGATTTGGGGGTTGATAACTCTAAATTTAGAGTTATTTTATACTATTTTTATGTAATTTAACTTGTATGATTTGAGTGAATTTTAGAAGAAATTAAGGAAATTTACTATAATTGCTACATGATCAGTGCCGTGATTAAATTTAAATATATTTCATACATATTTTTTATTAAAAGCAGATTTTCAACATTAATTCGAATTTTATATTTTGAATGCAGAGTTATTAGCGGAAAAATACAAAAATGGGATATCAGTGTTTTAATAGAAAATCAATGAAGATTACCAAAATCTGGAAGAAAAAGAAAATAAAGCAATTGTTACCATAAATAAAGGACATAAATCAGGGAGCAGAATCTGGGAGTTTGGACAACTGAGCAGCGTGGACGATAGAAAAAAGCACGGTCAACTGTGGGCGACAGAGAGAAGCACGGTCAACCCTGGACGACTTGGAGAGAAATGAACGAAGCTGAGGTGGCGATGGACGACTGTGAGAAATGGACGATGGAAACAATGACAATCTAAAAAGGAAAGCACTAAAAGACAAGCGTGGACGATTGGAAAGCGTGGACGACAAAAAGCAATAGACATCTGGCATGCAGAAGAGGACAAAAAAGGAAGGAAAAACTAATTTGAAGAAAGAGAATTGGAAATGAGTGAAACACGTGGAACGAGAAAAGAAGCCATTCTAGAAATAGCCACTTAAAAGGTGGAACAATAAAAGAAATTGGAGAGAAAAAAAAAAGGCAAAAATTAAGAAAAATCAAATTGGAAAGAGAAAATGGGCATGACATGCAGAACAAAAGTAGAATATTTTTTATAGAGACTTATAGTGATGAAGATGGAGAGGAGATCTGGATCTGCAGCAAGAAACCGAAGACATTTTTCTTCAGCTTTCTTCTTCTATTCTACTTTTTAATTTTTTTTATGCATATTATTATTTTTAGTTTTATGATTTTAAGCTAGTTTCTTTTAACTTAGTTAGGAGAGAGTACTCATTACATGTTTTATTATTGATCTATGAATGCTACATATTTTTCATTGCACAATTGCTCATGGTTTTTATTGCGTAAATTAAATTTTGTCGATATGCACATTTAAATTCACATGTTCATATTGTATCGATAGATAAACAGGAATTTAAGATGCATGAGTAATTAAATAAATTAAAATTGTTGCAAAGTAGCTAACATTAATTTATTTGGTAATAAGAATAGATTTACATAAAAAATTTGGATTAAGTTTTTATCTTTTCAAAGTCGAAAAGAAAATTCTGAAACGAATTTATTGTTGAGTTATGTAGCCTAATTTAGGTGGGGGTAATTTGGTCATTAATTACCTGTTATTCTGTAACCCTAAATCGTCTATTATATAAAGACGTGTTTAGGTTATAGAGTTGGATCAACATAGTAAAGACAGAGTGTCTGAGTGTGTGAGGAACAACTGTTGTAACTCCGGTTTTTCATCTTAGTGAAATCTGTCAGCGGCCAGTGGACGTAGCTCTCGTGACGAGAGTGAACCACTATACATCTGTGTGTTCTTTCTTTTTCGTATTTCTTAAATCGTTCGTTACAGGAGGATTAGGGCGTCTAATCCTAACAACTGGTATCAGAGCTTCAGAGTTTGAAGTGGTTTTCGAAAAATCAGGGTTTGATTCTTTCGAAGGGTATCGATCGATTTCAGGTTCGTAATTTCGTTAAGTGAAATTTCAATTTTTGGAGAAAAAGAAAAAGTTTTGGTTTGTTTTGCTGCCGTGGGAAACAAAAAAAAAAAAAAAAAAAAAAAAAAAAAAAAAAAAAAAGCAAAAAGCAAATTGTTTTTTTTTTTTTGGTGTTCTGTTGCTGGTCTTCGACAGAAACAAAGAACAGACCCTCTGTTCTGTTCTTGCCCGCACCATTGAAGAACCAGAGTAGCCCGATCATCGTCGCCGCCCCAACCGCGCCAGATCGTCGACGCCGCCGACCCGCGCGCACCAGCACCGATTTGCGCGAACAGAGCAGTTCTCTGTTCTTACTACCCGAGCCGCGCTCCGTTCAGAATCGCGCCGCGATCCAGCCAGAAACCGCCGGTGTTCTCGCACGCCGCCGTCGCACGTACAGAGAGCGAAGTCGCTCGCCTGAAAACCACCGCCGACCGTCGCCAAAATTGCAGAACAGAGAGAAGATTTTCTCTGTTCGTCACCTTCACCAGCGAAGGAAGGCTTTTTTGAATTTTTTGGCTTTGGTGATTAATTTTGGATTTTGGGTTGATATTTTTTGAAATTCGTGGGGGCAGATTAAATTGATTTTGTTTGTGTTATTGTTCGGTTTGGCTTTCTAGATTTTTTGCTTGTGGGGCTAAGATATTTTTGGGAAATATCTGAATTTTTGAGGCGAGTTTATTGTTTCAGAATATTCTTTTTTTGGGTATTGTTTTTACAACAATGGCAGGCGATGAAAGTACCAGTCACAGTATTAAAAAATTCGATGGGACAGATTTTGCGTTCTGGAGAATGCAAATTGAAGACTATTTATACGGGAAAGATCTTGAACTTCCATTGAGTGCAAAACCAGAAAAGATGGCCGACGTTGAATGGAATCGCCTTGACAGAAAAGTTTTGGGAGTCGTCAGATTGACGCTGACTCAAAGCGTTGCTCACAACGTGGCGAAGGAGACAACTACAGCGAGTCTGATGAAGGCCCTATCTGATATGTACGAGAAACCCTCTGCGAATAACAAGGTGCATCTGATGAAAAAATTGTTCAATCTGAAAATGGGTGAAGGTACTTCTGTAGCTGCACATCTAAATGAATTTAATACTGTTGTGAATCAATTATTATCTGTCGATATTGATTTTGGGGATGAGGTTCGAGCCTTAATTTTGTTGGCATCTCTACCGAATAGTTGGGAGCCTATGAGGGCAGCAGTCAGTAATTCACTTGGAAGCGCAAAATTAGTATTTACCGATGTGAGGGATCGCATTCTTGCCGAGGAAGTTCGAAGAATTGATTCTGGTGAAACATCAAAAGGTTCATCTCTCCATGTTGAAAACAGAGGAAGAAATAATAACAGAAACTCCAACCGGGGTAGGGGCAGGAGCAGATCCAATTCGAGAAATGGCAGGGGTCACTCTAAATCTGGAAAAAAATTTGAGTGTTGGAATTGTGGCAAGCAGGGTCACATGAAAAAGGATTGCAGAGCTCCGAGGAAGAACGATACTGAAAAAGGTGATGGAGCAAATACAGTAACAGAAGAGGTCACTGACGCATTGATTCTTTCAGTCGATAGCCCGATAGACTCATGGGTCTTGGACTCGGGAGCGTCGTTTCATACCACAGCTCACAAAGAACTAATGGCAAATTATGTAGCTGGTAATCATGGGAAAGTCTATCTTGCAGATGGTGAGCCACTGGATATTGTGGGCATCGGGGACATCAAATTGAAGACGACAAACGGGTCAGTTTGGAGTATCAATAAAGTAAGACATGTTCCGGGTTTGATGCGTAATTTGATTTCAGTGGGGCAGCTTGATAGTGAGGGTTACCATATTAGTTTTGGAACTAATGCGTGGAAGGTAACTAGAGGAGCGATGGTAGTCGCTCGAGGTCAGAAAACAGGAACCCTATACATGACTTCTACATGCAGAGACACAATTGCAGTTGTTGATAGCTCGAAGAACACAGAGTTGTGGCATTGCAGATTGGGCCACATGAGCGAGAAAGGAATGAAGATTCTTGTCAGGAATGGTCAGATTCCTGAGCTGAAGTCTGTTGAGCATCAGTTTTGTGAAAGTTGCATTTTTGGAAAACAGAAACGTGTCAGTTTTCTAAAGGTTGGCAAGGAGCTGAAGCAGAAAAAACTGGAATTAGTGCACACTGATGTGTGGGGGCCCGCACCCGTTTCTTCTCTTGGTGGATCACACTACTACGTGACGTTCATAGATGATTCCACAAGAAAGGTTTGGGTCTACTTCATGAAGAACAAGTCTGATGTTTTCAGTGTTTTCAAGAAGTGGAAGGCTTTGGTTGAGAATGAAACGAATCTGAAAGTGAAGTGTTTGAGATCTGACAACGGAGGCGAGTACATCAATGCAGAGTTCAGCGAGTATTGTGCTATGAATGGGATCAAGATGCAGAAGACCATTCCTCGAACGCCTCAAGAAAATGGAGTAGCTGAAAGGATGAACAGAACGCTGAATGAACGTGCAAGGAGTATGAGATTGCACGCCGGACTGCCTAAAACCTTTTGGGCAGATGCAGTCAGCACAGCAGCCTACCTGATAAATAGAGGACCCTCTGTACCTCTAGATTTCAAAATTCCAGAAGAAGATTGGAGTGGTAAAAAGGTAAACTTTTCTTTTCTGAAAGTTTTTGGTTGCTTATCATATGTTCATATTGATGATTCTGATAGAAGTAAGCTTGATTCGAAATCTAATAAGTGTTTTCTTATTGGTTATGGTGACGCCGAGTTTGGTTATCGTTTCTGGGATAATCAAAATCGGAAGATCATTCGCAGCAGGAACGTCATCTTCAACGAACAAGTTCTTTACAAAGATGCTGTTGGTAACACTTCAGACAGTGGGAGTTCTGTATTAAAAGAGTCTACTGCGGTCAATTTCGGAGATTTTTCAGCTGATAATAGTCCGATTGTTGAAGAAAATCGGGGTATTGTTGAAAAAGAAGTTGATGAGAATGTGGCTCCAGAGGTAAATCCGCAAACGCCGATTGCAGAACCAAGAAGATCATCCAGAATCAGCAAACCAACTCAGAGATGGTCCCCGTCTCTCAATTACATTTTGCTTACTGACAGAGGTGAACCGGGATGTTATGAAGAAGCAGAACAGTCTGATGATTTGATTGAGTGGGAGGCAGCCATGAAAGATGAAATGGACTCACTGAAATCAAATGAAACTTGGACATTGACCAAGTTGCCGAAGGGGAAGCAAGCACTGCATAACAAGTGGGTTTACCGGATTAAAGAAGAACCTGATGGAAGCAAAAGATATAAAGCCAGATTGGTTGTCAAGGGTTTTCAGCAGAAAGAAGGCATTGACTACACCGATATTTTCTCACCAGTGGTGAAGCTGACGACAATCAGAACAGTTTTGAGTTTGGTTGTGAAAGAAGATCTTCATCTGCAGCAAATGGATGTGAAAACTGCTTTCCTTCACGGCAGTTTAGATGAAGAGATATACATGCGTCAGCCACAGGGTTTTGAGATGAGAGGGAAAGAGGAATTTGTATGTAAACTTCAGAAGAGTTTGTACGGTTTGAAACAGGCTCCAAGGCAGTGGTACAAGAGATTTGACAGCTTCATGAAGAATAACAGTTTTGTGAGATGTGAAGCCGATCATTGTTGCTACATCAAAAGGTTTGATAATTCCTATATTATTCTGCTCCTTTACGTTGATGATATGTTGATTGCAGGAGCAAGCTTGCATGAGATTGACAGGTTGAAGAGGAAGTTATCTACAGAGTTTGCAATGAAGGATTTGGGTGCTGCAAAACAAATCCTTGGGATGAGAATATTCAGGGATAAGGATGTTCTCAAACTCTCACAAGAAGACTATGTGAAGAAGGTTCTTAGCAGGTTTCAAATGCAGGATGCGAAACCAGTCACTACACCATTGGCTAGTCACTTCAAACTATCCAAAGATCAGTCACCCTCGACCGAGGAAGAGAGGAACTACATGGCCAAAGTTCCATATGCCTCAGCCGTTGGTAGTCTAATGTATGCGATGGTTTGCACACGACCAGATATTGCACATGCAGTGGGAGTTGTCAGCAGGTTTATGAGTAATCCAGGAAGAAAACATTGGGAAGCTGTAAAATGGATCTTGCGATACTTGAAGGGTAGTTCGGGATTCGCTTTATGTTTTCGAAAGTCAGATTTGGGCTTGGATGGATATGTTGATGCTGATAATGGTGGTGATATTGACAGTAGTAAGAGCAGGACTGGGTATGTCTACACTTTGGGTGGTACCGCAATCAGTTGGGTTTCGAGACTTCAAGATGTCGTCGCTCTTTCTAGCTGTGAAGCCGAGTATATTGCAGTGACAGAAGCTGCAAAGGAGATGATGTGGTTACAGCCTTTTCTACGTGAGTTAGGCCAAAACTACGATGGGAGTGTATTGCATTGTGACAGCCAGAGTGCCATTCATTTGGCAAAGAATCCAGTTTATCATGGCAAGACAAAGCATATACAGGTACGCTATCACTTTATCAGATCTGCTTTAGAAGATGGAGTATTAGCGCTTGAGAAGATCCCAGGGAGTCGGAATCCAGCTGACATGTTGACGAAAGCTGTGACAAGTGAGAAGCTGAAGTTGTGCGCAACTTCAGTTGGACTTCTTGGTTGAGACATTGAAGTGAAGCCGCTGAAGATGGAGGGATGATGTGATTAGTCTCCAAGTGGGAGATTGTTGAGTTATGTAGCCTAATTTAGGTGGGGGTAATTTGGTCATTAATTACCTGTTATTCTGTAACCCTAAATCGTCTATTATATAAAGACGTGTTTAGGTTATAGAGTTGGATCAACATAGTAAAGACAGAGTGTCTGAGTGTGTGAGGAACAACTGTTGTAACTCCGGTTTTTCATCTTAGTGAAATCTGTCAGCGGCCAGTGGACGTAGCTCTCGTGACGAGAGTGAACCACTATACATCTGTGTGTTCTTTCTTTTTCGTATTTCTTAAATCGTTCGTTACAGGAGGATTAGGGCGTCTAATCCTAACATTTATCTAGGCAATTCGACGGAACCCTAGAAACATTATGAATTCTTGTTGTGCTGTGACTAATGCTGTAGTATTACTAATGCATTTAACTTGTAACAATCTTTCGTGATATTCTTTTTCTAATTCAATTAATATCGACAGATAGTTTGATATTTCATGTTTATATTACATCGACGGGTAAATATAAATGTTAAGATGCACTAATGATTAATTGGATTAATATGTTGCAAAGTAGTTAACGTTAATTCAATTGGCATTAATAATAGGGTTTATAGAAATTCAATGTTAGTTACCTTCTTTCAAAGTTGAGAGAAATTCTAAAATTGAATTTACATAGGCAATTCGAAAGAAACCTATAAATATTTTTATTCTTGCTGTACAAGATTAATGCTGTAGCGTCAGTATTAAATGCATGTAATGAAGAAATCAATCATAACCAAGGCTTCTTTTATAATTACTTTTTTTTAAATCATTTCTATTTTTAGTCTTATTTAATTTTGAGTAGATTTACTTCATCATATTCTTACAATTTATTTAATTTCTATATTTTCATCTTTATTTTATAGAAAGATTAATTGGATTAAAAATATCCTCGTGGGATCGACTTTTACTTACTTTATCACTTCGTTAGCGACATGTGCACTTGCGTTAGGGTGTAGAAAATCACTAACAGGGGTCATTTGAAAGGGCTCGGATATGAGAATTTTTGGGGGTTTTAAGGCTTGAATTTATCAGATTTTTGGATAATAGTTATAGTAAACCAACAAGGATAGAGAAATAAACAAGGTGAGGGTGTGAAATGGTAGGATTTTGGGTTGGAATCCCGGCGGCTGAGAGAAAAAAAAAATTATTTTCTAAAAGTGGGGGGCCGATCTCATATATACTATCGGAGATCGACCTTCCTTTGAGGGTGAAGAACCCACGTTCTCAACCCTAATTTTGAGAATGATGGTCCGATCTGGGTGAACGACCCCTCGTTGCGAAAGCAACGAGGAGCCGATCCAACGGGGGAATGATCTACAGAGACGGCCCCCCGTCTCAAGAGTAATTTTTTATAACAGGGGGCCGACTCAAAAGTTCTAGTTCTACGTGCACCGCACATGAAACGGGGAGTCTCCTCTCCCCACAACGATCCTTCCGATTGAACGAGAGACCATTATTTTTAAATCGGTTCCATGTTCTAGAACAGGAGGTGTGATTGAAGGGCCGTGATGGGTTAGATGGTTAAATTTATAATAGTTGAAAGTTAGATAGGTAGCGATATTAGTTTAAGAGTATTTTAAAAACAATCTGTTCAGGGGTTAAAAGTTTTTACTGTATATAAATGTCAAACATGAAAGGAATGGGTATAAGTGTTGAAAAGATTAGGCGCTATGTTCTAGAAAGATTTAAACTTGTAGTGTTGGCACTCCTTCAAGTTCGACCAAACTTTCTTCTCCTTTGACCTTACAATTTCATTCTTTGGCCGGGAGAGAGATGATCACGTGTATGACCTACCAATCTCTCTCTCTCTCTCTCTATCTCTCTACTTGTTTCTCTCCCAATTCATCTGGATCGTGAAGAGAGAAAAGGGGATTTTTTTCATAGGAAATCGAAGTCATTTAAGAAAGTTATTATGGGCATGTTCTTCCATCTATAAAGCCAGTAAACCTAAAGCTTTGCAACAAACGGGATTGTCCAACACTAACATCGCATTTCTAGAGAGAGAAAGAGGAGAGAGAGAGAGAGAGAGGATGTCTATCTCAGTAGCTTCAAGAGTAGAAAGCTTAGCAAGCAGTGGAATTCTGTCAATCCCAAAAGAATACGTGAGGCCTCAAGAAGAACTCAACAGCATCGGAGACGTATTCGAAGAAGAACGAAAACGCGAAGGACCTCAAGTACCCACCATAGATTTAAACGACATCGATTCAGAAGACCAGTCTGTGCGAGAAAAATGTCATGAGGAGCTCAAGAAGGCGGCCATGGATTGGGGAGTGATGCATCTGGTCAACCATGGAGTTTCAGACGAGCTGATTGCTCGAGTGAAAGAGGCCGGAAGAGTGTTCTTCGATCAACCCATCGAGGAGAAAGAGAAATACGCAAATGATCAAGCTTCTGGTAAAATTCAAGGGTATGGCAGTAAGTTAGCAAATAATGCCAGTGGACAGCTCGAGTGGGAAGATTACTTCTTCCACCTTGTTTATCCTGAGGAGAAACGTGATTTGTCGATTTGGCCAAAGAACCCTACTGAGTACACGTGAGTTTCTGTCTTTTTACTCCATACCCATTTCATTTTTTCTCGTTTTATTCATACCCATTTGGTTTTTTAGCATGATCGATCATCTCTACACCTAAAGTTTCTATCTTTAATCTGTTTTAACCATACCCTCTCGGCATGATTCATGTTTTTTACAGACTAAACTTTAAATTTCACATAATTTCACCTTTCTCCACCTTAGGTAATCTTCTTTGATTATAAAAAAAAAAAAAAAAAAAAAGAAACAGAAAAGCAGATCTTGACTCATAAAGACGAAAGAAAGACTTGTAGGTAAGAGATTAGTTAGAGTAATTAAACTAATCTTTTCTTAATTATTTCTTAATTATGCAGAGAAGTGACGACAGAATATGCAAAACAACTGAGGATTTTAGCCACAAAAATCCTCTCGATCCTCTCGATTGGGTTAGGATTAGAAGAAGGACGGCTAGAGAAAGAAGTCGGAGGGATAGAAGAGCTTCTTCTCCAAATGAAAATCAACTACTACCCAAAATGCCCTCAACCGGAGCTAGCCCTAGGTGTCGAAGCTCACACAGACGTCAGCGCTCTAACCTTCATCCTCCATAACATGGTTCCCGGCCTGCAACTCTTCTACAACGACAACTGGATAACGGCGAAATGCGTTCCGAATTCGATAATTATGCACATCGGAGACACGATTGAGATATTGAGCAATGGAAAATATAAGAGCATTCTTCATAGAGGACTTGTCAACAAAGAGAAAGTGAGGATTTCTTGGGCTGTTTTCTGCGAGCCACCCAAGGAGAAGATCATTCTGAAGCCACTGCAGGAGGTGGTGTCGGAGGCGGAGCCGCCGATTTTCCCACCGCGGACCTTTGCTCAGCATATTCATCACAAGCTGTTCAGGAAGAGCCAGGAAGGATTTGATTCTAAGTGAAAAAAATAAAATAAAATCTTTGAATACTTTCTCTGATGATTTAGTTGGAATAATCACTTTTTTAAACTTTGTTTTTTTTTTTTTTTTTAAATAAATTTATGTTTTGGTTAAAGGGTATTATTTGTGTCTGTGTTTCCCAAATTGTTGTGTTTTTCTAGCTTTATTTTATTTTTAATTAAATAAAAGCTAATTTATATGGCTATTTTCTAATATAGGTTGGTTCAAGGAAGTTTTAGGTCTACGATACATCATTTTGTAGTACACGAATGCAATAATTGATGAACTTAGGGATGAACAAATTTTAGTAGTTTAATTGTTTCCTGGTTTGAGCTTGAACGAGAGAGAGAGAGAGTAGAATTTCTTGTTTAAAATATACCCAACCAAATAAATATAATAAAATTATTGTTAAATACGCGACACAACGTTGTACACTAGTCGCATTTTTCATATAAATAATCCTATCTAGACAAAATTGTCGAGTTCTTAGTACTCATAGTACATCATTATATGTTTAAGTCTGTACGATTTTGTTCTTGGTGTTAGATCAAAGTGTATGGTATAGATAGAGAGAAGAACTATTCTCATAAACCATTTATTTTTCACTCTTTCAAAACGATATGAAATTGTGCAGTCCCACTTGTATGAGTTGGACTCTCACAATCAATAAAATTTTGGGGCGTCTCTATCTTCACGTGTTGAGTTATTACAAAAATAACCTAATAAGATATGAATTTTGAAATAAACGCACTCTTCACTACATTTTTTTATTCGTCTTACCGTAACTTGTTTTTCGTTTAAATTTAAGCCCTACAACAATTCGTTCTTCGTTCAAATTTCTTACGCCGTTTTTCATTTATGGATTGTCGCACTCACATGCCTTTGTCAATTTTATCTACTACAAGGTTAGCAAATCAAACTTTTATTATTTTGATAATAGGTTTGAGCTTGTTCCTGCCTACCCGGGCCGACCCGGGATACGGGCTAGGCCTGCCCCTAAATTTGAATAGAAAATTGGGCTTGATTCAATGGGTCGCCCAAGACCCAAAGTAGTTTTAGTCTACCACAATCTTTAAACCTACCTTCTCGATTATTTTTGTTATTTTAATTATTTAAAACTATTATAATAGACCGACCCAAATCCTCTTTAGGTTGGACCATGCCTCCTGTCTAAAATTAAATTTTAAAATAAGAAAATTATCGATTTTAATCTTATAGTATACCTGTAATTTTAGATAGCCCCTCTACTAAAAAAATGACAAATCGAACCCCGTACTAGGATTTTGTTATCGGCCATTGACCTTTTTTAATACCCACGTTAAGTGTATTGAGTTTAATTTTATAAAAAAAATACTAAACAACATTGAATTTACTTGAAAATTTTATCACATGTTTATCACATCATCGAAAAACAATCTGAAAATTTTTGTCATTTTCTAACACTTGTATGATTTATTATAATTATTTTATAAAATAAAAAAATAAAATTACAATAAATCGTACAAGTATCAACAAATCACAAACATTTTTAGATTATCTTTCCATGATGTGATGAACATTTGGTAAAATTTTCAAGTAAATCCAATGTTGTTTGGTATTTTTGTAAACTTAATTTATAAAGTGACGAAGGAACTGAGATTAATTTAAAAACAAATACTAAACGATATTGAATTTACTTGAAAATTTTACCACACATCACATCATGGGAAGATAATCTGAAAATTTTTGTGATTTTCTAACATTTGTACGGTTTATTGTAATTTTATTTATTTTATAAAATAATTATAATAAATCATATAAGTGTTAAAAAATCACAAAAATCTTATAATTATTTTTCCATGATGTGGTGAACCCGTGGTAAAATTGTCAAGTAAAGTCAATGTCGGTTGATATTTTTTTATAAAATTAAACTCAATGCACTTAACGTGGTGTTGAAAAAGGTCAAAGCCGATAACAGAATCATAATACGGGGTTCTGTTTGCCGGTGTTTTTAGTATAAGGGGCTACCTGAAATTATGGGTATAGTACAGAGTTAACATCGATAGATTCCCTTTAAAATATTATAAATTATTAAATTGGTAAATAAATAAGAAATAAAAATAAAAAATCGGCGTAGAATAAATTTAGTCCCTTTTAAAAAATATAAAAAAAAAGAGAGGGAGAAGAGAAAGGAGACTGTCTCGCCGGTTTAACAGCCAGCGGTCTTCGCCGGAGCGAAAAGTTCAGTTGACTGTAAATGGAAAAAGTGTTTCTTCAATATGAATATCGTCCCAAAAATCAGGTTTCATCTTCTGCTGCGATCGGAATGGAGCTCGGATCGAAATGAAAAGAGGTAATGGATGATAAAGACGCTGACGACGATCAAACGATGGTACATGTCGGCTGAGATGTAGGTTTTCTTGCCCTATACGACGGAATATAGAAGGAAGATAGTGCACAATCTTTCGTTCTATCTCTTGTAAATATTTTCCATCGCCGGTCTCACTCTCTCGCTCTCTCTTTATGATGAGTTGATTTCGAGGATGGATCATTATGGTGCTTCTTCTGACTCTTACTCGGTCAAATTTAGTATTTTATTATTTTTCTTCTGTGCTGCTAACCTTACCAAACCAATGATCTTCTTTTCTCACGATTCTTTGCTTCTACGCTGCGCTCACCTTGGTTTACCGAGTCAACTAAGTCTACTATGCTATTACCTCTTTAAAAACCCTCGTCTGCGAATTGCAGCTTCTTTCTTATGGAACTATCTAAATCGTGAGAATCCATTGTCCATTCTGAACTATATCCATCTTCAACCTTCATTTTTAAGCCATCTCTTTTTTGTTCTGCTGGTAAGTCTTTTCACTGTCTATTTTCCATGGTTGACAAGGGTGGCATCGCTTAATCTGAGGTTGTTTAATATCTGATAGATCAGATCCGGGTGAAGGCAGCAGCTGGATTTCATATCAATTCAACAACTGTGTTTTGTTGTGAAATTTCTTCAATGTTGAATCCAAAGTTTTTTGAAACATTGTCATTTGGTGGATCGCAACATGGTCAGGGTCAACAAGTTGTGCCTTTTCCTACTAACAAGGGATCCTTGAAGGTTTTGCTCTTACATGGAGTATTAGACATTTGGATCAATGAGGCCAAAAACCTTCCTAATATGGATATGTTTCATAAGACTTTAGGAGATGTGTTTTCAAAAATACCTTTGAAAGTTGGCAGCAAAATTGAAGGGCGTGTATCTACTGCGATAACCAGTGATCCCTATGTGACTGTTTCTGTTTCTGGTGCTGTAATTGGAAGAACTTTTGTTATTCCTAACTGTGAAGACCCTGTTTGGAGGCAGCATTTTAACGTTCCTGTCGCACATTATGGACCAGAAGTGCAATTTGTAGTCAAAGACAATGATGTTGTGGGATCTCAGATCATAGGCGCTGTTGGTATTCCTGTGGAACAATTATACTCTGAGGTGAAAGTAGAAGGTATCTTTCCGATCCTTAATTCAGGAGGGAAGCCCTGCAAAGCTGGAGCTGTCTTGAGTTTATCGATTCAGTATATACCTATTAACAAGATAAACCTCTATGATGGTAGATTAGATTCATCTAATGATAGCCATGTTGTCTCTGCAACTTATTTTCCTCCTAGGAAAGGAGGCAAAGTTAAACTATATCAAGACGCTCACGTCCATAATGATCTCCTTCCAAATATCAAGCTTTATGGTGGTGATAAGTACAATCATGGATCTTGTTGGCATGACGTCTTCAATGCCATAAATCAAGCACGTCGTTTGATCTACATTACTGGTTGGTCTGTTTATCATGATGTTGGACTTGTTCGGGATGCTAATAATCCCGAGGATTATATTTTGGGAAATCTTCTCAAAACCAAGTCACAAGAAGGTGTGAGAGTGTTGCTGCTTATATGGGATGATCCAACTTCTAAAAGCATTTTGGGATATAAAACGGTATGGTCTTGAACAAATGTCCCTGGCAGTAATTTTGTCTTATGCTCTAATGATTATTGTTTTCAGTTCCTTAAGTTTTCTTATATTCTCACCATCCATATAAACTTTTACGAATTGTTCTTTTCTCCTTCTTGGGATGTAGAAGTTCATCATAATCTAGTTGAAATTCAAAGACCGATGTAATTGATTTTAGATTTTCATAAGAGACTTTGCTTTTGGCAAATGTAACCTTATCTTCATGCAACTTTATTTCTTGTCATATTGGATTCACTCATTTATATCTTATGTAGGATGGACTCATGGGAACAAACGATGAGGAAACTCGCCGTTTTTTTAAGCATTCTTCTGTCAAAGTGATTCTCTGTCCAAGGTCTGCCGGAAGTGGTCATAGCTGGGCTAAACAACAGGTAGATAGAATAGAGGACTATATAAATTTTTCTAAGGTCTTGCTCACATTGCCATTAATGTGTAAGTAGAGATAGGGCATTGAACTTTGCTTCTTTTCCCTTTTACCTGGAAGTAGGTTTAGCTGTTAGGAATGTAGAAACCTCCTATTTCTAATCGATTTTAGGCCATTTTCTATCATTTTATCTACATGACACTGCTAGTTTGAGAATGGAACTGAATACAGATAAAACTACTCTTGACTCAACTAATCGAGAACATGGGACAAAAATGAGTTTATAAATTATCACTTTGCATTAAATTTGATGAGGAAATGATGGACATCTACTCTCATTACTTAGTTGAGATCTATAAAAGGGAGAAATAAGATACTCCTTCCAATTAAGACAAAAATAGGAAAATCACTTGCACTCTGATACTATCTTTTAGTGCAGCCTACCTAAATGTTCGGGGGATAAGGATTGGCATTTGTCTGAATATAATCTTATAAAGTAATCGCGTGTGTTATATGCATTTATAAAAGAAAATGAGTATATTATGGAGGAATGGTATAATTGCTACTTTTTAAGTGTTATGGCTGGAACATCACTCTAAGCTCTTTGACTGTTGATCTCGTGATTGCATAGACTTTTGAGATAGGGTTGACTTTTTTATGGGAGAGTGGGCATATAATTTTAAATATTTTCAGATTTCTCTTTTATGTAGTTCTTTTCAATGGGCAAAGAATACCTAATTTTCTGTCAATGGTTTCTTCTTATGGTAGAAACTCCCATATCTTTGTAACCATCTCTCTTTATTGAAGATTTTTTCTATAAGATTATTACATAGCCTATTTTGGATGCATTTATCAGGAAGTTGGAACAATTTATACCCATCATCAGAAGACTGTGATTGTGGATGCTGATGCAGGTAATTATAGAAGAAAGATCATAGCATTTGTTGGAGGTCTTGATCTATGCAAGGGCCGATACGATACCCCTCAGCATCCTATTTTCAGGACACTAAATACTGTCCACAGAGATGACTTCCACAACCCAAATTTCGCGGTAACTTTTCAACATAAAAAGCTAGATTGTCCATGACTCTTTCACTTAATGTTTAGAAGTATAAGCCCATAGGCCCGTAAAAGTTATCCTAGCCTATCTCACAAAATAGTGCAATATCTCTTTCACCAATTTTCTTTCTTAGTTACGTAACCTGAAAATAGCTGCTTTGTTTCTTTCATATGATTCTACATGCTTTAGCTGTACTTTGAAAGTGATATAGTTGCTTAAGTGCATGAATAATGGGAATCGTAACATGTAAAACATATCTTTTTTCAATGATACTTCTAAACTAATCTTTAATTAGGCCAAGTATGTAGTACATTTTCTTGAAGTCTTGTATGGAAATCGCAATCCACATACAAAATGGAACAAAACTACTTTTCTTATATTTTGATAGTTCAAATTATATATAACTTCATTTCTCCATCTAAACTTTTTTAATAACAGGAACTAATTCCTGGTGGTCCACGAGAGCCATGGCATGATTTGCATTGTCAAATTGATGGTCCAGCTGCATATGATGTCCTCACCAATTTTGAGGAGCGTTGGAGGAAGGCTTCTGAAGCTCGTGGACTGAAGAAACTAAAATCATCAAATGATGATGCGTTACTCAAGATTGAACGAATTTCTGAAATCATTGGAGTAGAAGATGCATCTCGTCTAGGTATTGTTGATCCAGAAGGTTGGAATGTGCAGGTATAAAAAAAAATATGGCTTCTTTTGGCTATATTTGAAAAAATATGATACTGTTTTGAAAAAAAAAAGAGAAAGAAAGACAGTTGACAACAAAACATTTTTCATCAACAATTTTTTGGTTAATAATTTGGAAAAATAACAGGTATTGGAAACAGGGAAATAAATGATGCCACATACTGTTCTATTATTTCTGTTGAAGAAAGTAGTAATGAAAGCAGTTTCTTTTCCTTATATTTTTCAAACCAATTTTTATAAACACTTTTCAATCATGCCTTGTGTAATTCATTTCAATTAAGAGTCATAACAGGATTAAATTCATATGCATCTGCAGATTTTCCGTTCAATTGATTCTAACTCCGTGATAGGCTTTCCAGATGAACCAAAGCTCGCAACAGGGAAGGTGAGAGAAAATTTATCTTTCATATTTCTAACATTACT
Source organism: Begonia masoniana (assembly GCA_022432975.1). Classification (NCBI taxonomy): domain Eukaryota; kingdom Viridiplantae; phylum Streptophyta; class Magnoliopsida; order Cucurbitales; family Begoniaceae; genus Begonia; species Begonia masoniana. The sequence goes on along the minus strand of CM039513.1, from coordinate 1,722,372 downwards.
TGGTAAAAATCCAAGTTTATATTAATGGCAGCTCAGGAAAGTTACTCATCTGTTGCACTTAATGATTATGATCTTACAGAACTTAGTATGTGGAAAGAATGTGCTCATAGACATGAGTATTCATACAGCATATATCAGTGCAATACGAGCAGCACAACATTTTATTTACATCGAGAATCAGTATTTCCTCGGTTCTTCATATAATTGGAATTCTCACAAAGATTTAGGTGGGACATTCTACCCTTTGAACTTGACTTGAGAATTGTAATAGAGATAACAAAGAATTTTCCTCAATCTTAGCTCCTTTCACTTTCATCATTGGTGTTATAAATCTTTTCTTTTTAATGCATGCAGGGGCAAACAATTTAATACCCATGGAAATCGCTCTTAAAATTGTGAACAAAATCAAAGCAAAAGAGAGGTTTTCTGCTTATATTGTTGTTCCTATGTGGCCAGAAGGCAATCCCACCAGCACACCTATCCAAAGAATTCTCTATTGGCAGGTAGCTTCACTTGCCATTTTCAAATTTACTTCTCACTCTTAAGCATTCATATTCATGTAGTAACGTTGTTTTTGTTTTCATCTGGAAGGTTAGCCGGTTCTCTATGATTGTTAAACTTATTTTTCTACCATATACTCAATCAAGGTGTTTTTGGTAAACTCAAATAGTAAATCCGAAAATGAACTTGCAATTGACATTGAAACTGCCAACTTAAGCTATCCAGTTCTTTTCTTGGACATGCGTAATCAAGTGGAATATTATCACATAGTATATATGTATACTTCGAATTTCCCCGTTGATTTACTTTAGTTCACAGTTTCTGACTAAGGAAGAGAAATCATACAAAAATCATTACTAATATTTTACTTTTTAAAAATCAGCTTCTTACATTGTGTTTTATTGTTGTGTAGAGAAAAACCATGCAGATGATGTATGAAATGATATATAACGCTTTAAAGGAGGTTGGACTTGAGAATACATATGAGCCCCAAGATTATTTGAATTTCTTTTGCCTCGGAAATCGAGAAGCATCAGATGGAGAGAACACTGTTAAAGCTGGGAAATCTGGTGGCACAAAAACTCCTCAAGTATTTTCCTTACTCTTACTATGACAAATTTATAAGTTAGGGAGAAATTTTAAAAAAACTATTAGAAAACGTAGAAGTTATCATTAAGAGCTTCGCGCAAAAAGAGAAGTTAGTGAGATAGGTTTTACTTTTTCCACAAAAATTTTTCTGACAATATTCTATTCATAGGCAGCTTTTCAAAACTCAAGTGGAATATTTTTTATTTTTTTTATTTACCAGAAATTGCCTTTGAAAACGGTAGGAACGGTAGGGTACCATCCATTTTCTAGTCTAATACATTATTGGATTGTGTATGCTGTCTGAAGACAATAATATACTTTGTTTATCCAGGCACTAGCTCAGAGAGCTCGTCGCTTTATGATCTATGTCCACTCGAAAGGGATGATAGTGGACGACGAGTATGTAATTCTGGGATCTGCCAATATTAATCAACGATCTATGGAAGGCACTAGAGACACAGAAATTGCTATGGGTGCATACCAGCCTCTTCATACCAGGTCAAGCGGATTCTCTCGCCCACATGGTCAGGTAAGCCGTATGAGATAAATACTCGAAAAATAATAGATCTACATAAAAAAAATTATGAAAAGTCAGTTATTTTGGCTGCTGCATTTTGGTATAATAGTAGGAATGGCAGTGGAGAGTTCTGGTTGAAGAGAGTTAAGATGATAAAAGGTTTGAAATTTATCAATCCAACACAAGAAGAGAGGTTTGGATCAAGTGAGAGACAGGAAAGTTTTGGAGATGGGAAATAATGAAAGCAATAGGAAATAAGATAAGTTCTAAAGGGGATCACCATTAATTGTACATGTTTTTTCCCATGTTTTGAGCAGATATATGGGTATAGAATGTCATTATGGGCAGAGCACATGGGGACTTTGGAGCAATGTTTCGAGCAACCCGACAGTGTCGAATGTACAAGACGGGTTAGATCTTTGAGCGAGAAAAATTGGAGCCAATATGTAGGGGAGGAGCTGGTGGAAATGAGAGGCCATCTTCTCAAGTATCCACTCGATGTTGATCGGACTGGCAAGGTTAAGAATCTTCCGGGCTTCGAAACGTTCCCGGACGTAGGAGGTAACATAATGGGAACATTCATTGCCATACAAGAAAATCTCACCATCTAATCTTACTTTGATTATTCCATTAAATGTTTGAACAATTATGGTCTATGTTGTTTTTTGAATCGAAGTATGACATGATAAGCTCGGGTTATTTCTTTTCTGATCTTCAAGCAAGATTAAGTGCGAACAATGTTACGATAACTCACTAATTTTATTCTATATTTTTATTTTCTGATGCGACAAAAATACGAGTACCTAAACTATATTTATTAATTTCTTTTTATATATTATTTTACGTAAATAATCACTGACAAATTAAATCAAATAAAACGAAATGATAAGTAAATAAATAAATGAAAATATTGAAATGTATTTAAAGAGTAATATAAATATGGTAATGTGAGTAAAAAAATGAGGTATTATAACACATTTATTTCATAAATAATTATTTAAAAATAATTGGCGAATAATTATTTAGAAATGGCGAAAGATGGAAGCAAAAAAAAACAACTTTATTATGATCCGTAACATCCGCCATTTCCAACCTGTCCATTTTCTTCTTTCTCCTGCCCAACCGACAACCACGACCACCCTCTCTCTCTCTCTCTCTCTGATCTCCGATGGGTTTTCAGACCAATGGTGTCTCCTCCTCCGGCCACTTGAAGTTCCTGATGTATGGCCGGACGGGGTGGATTGGTGGTCTGCTCGGGAAACTTTGCGAAGCACAAGGCATCGACTTTGTCTACGGCTCCGGTCGACTCGAGAACCGGACTTCTCTGGAAGCCGACATTGCCGCTGTCAAACCCACCCACGTTTTTAACGCCGCTGGAGTTACCGGCCGACCGAACGTAGACTGGTGCGAGTCTCATAAGGTCGAGACGATACGAACCAATGTGGTCGGGACCTTGACGTTAGCCGATGTTTGCAGAGAGAAAGGTCTGGTTTTGATTAACTATGCCACTGGCTGTATTTTCGAGTATGATTCGACCCATTTACTAGAGTCCGGTGTGGGTTTCAAAGAGGAGGACAGCCCGAATTTCGTAGGATCATTCTACTCAAAGACCAAAGCTATGGTGAGAGAATTGAATTACTTTTCTTTTCCATTTCCTTGTTCTTCGTGCTGGATTTGATTGTTCTATCTGGGTTTTTCTGAATCTGTGCTTTGAATTCGGAGATCTATGATTGGTTTTATCTGGTTTCATTTGGTGTTGATCTTGGAGCTCCGTAATGTTGTTAGATCTACAGCATTTTGTTTTTTTTTTTTATCTATTTTGTGTTTGAGCTTCTTAAGATTTTTTTGCTGTGAATTAAACTGAGAAATTATCATGCATTTGTGATCATCAATTTGTGTTTTCTTGTAAAATTTGTGTTGTCCTATTACAAGAACTAAAATCTAAAGATTGAGGCCAAATCCTATCGATTTGGGTACCCATTTGATTGATTTCTGGTAGAAATTATCTTACATGTGTTCTTTCTAGATCAGAACTAGTAGACAAAGCTATGATATTCATGATGAACAGTGACAACATTAGATGCAATTTTTATTTTATTTTTACTATGTTGAAGGTAGAAGAGTTGCTGAAAAATTACGAGAATGTTTGTACATTGAGAGTTCGAATGCCAATCTCGTCCGATTTATCAAACCCACGCAACTTCATCACGAAGATCACTCGATACGAGAAGGTCGTTGACATCCCAAACTCGATGACAATCTTGGACGAGCTTCTCCCAATCTCAATCGAAATGGCGAAAAGAAACCTGACCGGAATCTGGAATTTCACAAACCCGGGAGTGGTCAGCCACAACGAGATCTTAGAGATGTACAGAGACTACATAAACCCAGATTTCACGTGGAAAAACTTCACGCTCGAGGAGCAAGCGAAGGTGATAGTCGCTCCGAGGAGCAATAACGAGCTCGATGCATCGAAACTGAAGGAACAATTTCCGGAACTTTTGTCGATCAAGGAGTCTCTGATCAAGTATGTGTTCAAGCCAAATCAAAAAGTTTCTGCAGCTTAAAAAGATTTTTTTCTTTTAATTGGGATTTTTTTATCTGGGTTTGATGATCATCATATTGTGGTTATATTATTGGATGCTTCTCTTTCCACAAGGAATTGGGGAAGTTCTTATTCATATTTGAATGCTGCGTCTGTATTTGATTTCAATAATTTTGGGTAATTTGTTTGAAGATCATTGCATTTTCTTAGCTGACAATGGCCAATTAGTTTCTCGAGAAGGGAAAATCATGGTATATTAATCAAGCAATTCTTCAATTTTTTTTTTTTTTTTAAATACTCTTTGACATGTCAAATAATAATTAGTGCAATAATCAAATGGTTAAACGTCGAAGTTTTTTTATTTTCCTTAATTTTCTACTTTATTAGATGCATTGTTTTTTATTTAAATTAATTTTTTGAGTTATTTATTTTCTCAAATTTGATTCTTCTATTTATATTTAGTTTTTTTTTTCTCAAGTTTGATTAAGTTATTATTTGCGAATGAAATTTTTGACAATTAATACAAATCATTTTTACTTTGAGAATTATTTATTTGTTGTTTCTTTATTCTTTCTTTTTTATTTCGAAATAAATATTTCGTTTAATCAAATTAGTATCAGTGCAAGGAATTTGCTTCGAATGTTTGAAGACAATTCTACTAGAGAACAAATCAACAAAAACGTTGAATGGTGGTTCGATAGAATTAACCCAACGGTTTGATAAAAATGATAAAAAAAAATTTGTAGAGATAAAAAAAAATCTCAGAAGACATGAACATGTGAAACTGCGATTGAAGATCATATACTTTTACTCTGACGATGGCAACATTGAAGAAAACAACGATCAATGAGAAATATATTGCAATTCGCGAAACCCTAGCGTAACAATCAATTACGAATTTTTGTTTAAAAGTTCATCCAGTCATTGACCACAGTCAGAACTATCATCTATAATATGTGATAATGATAGATAACAACCACTACTTAAACCAAAAAACAACCATCCAACCATGGATTGACCCCCTGTGCATGTGGTTGATTCATATGTGATTCTCACGTCTCCCCATGAAATTCAAACCCTAAAATGCAATATTGAATCGGAAAATGATGGTGATCTTTGAACAAGACAACTAACGTTTTTTACGAACATGATAAATTTTTCTCACCTCAAAAACATATGTTTTTTTTCAACACAAAGTATCATAGACGACGTACATGGCGAAACATGATTAGAATTCTGAGCAATTTGAAGAAATTAACCTTCGGTGTTGTGTTAGTGTTAGTGTTAGTGGTTTATGATCAATTTAAAGCAATTATTGAGGCATTCGCCAAAATTTAAAAAAGTGCGGTATAATATTCACTAAACTTGATTTTGGAAGCAACAAACACCGCATTGATATTCGATCCGAGAGGAGATATTTTACGTCTACGGAACTTGAGAACAAGTTTTCTTCAAGCGTAGTAGGTTGATGCAATACAATTCATAATTTCATTAAATTTCTTATTTTACTTAGTTTCCTAGTTTATTAAATGCTGTTATATTAAGTTCTTTATTTATATTAATTATTTACTAATTTAAAAATCATCCATAATTTTTGAAACAAATATCACGGTCTAATAATTTTTGTAATGTTATTTTAAAATACTTTTAAATATAATTGATCAAATCTATGAAAGAATTAGGTATAAACGCAAGATAAGTCTTTATAATTATAATATAAATTTAAAAATACATTTCGTAGCGCATTACTTTTACAAGTACTGGTTTCAAACGAAATAAAAGAGAGAAGTGAGAAAGAAGAGTATATGTATGTCAAAGACATTTGCTCGGGGCTGTCGAGATTTAATACACATTCTTGTCGATCCGTTTAATTATTATATTTTGTAACGGACAAACGAAAGAGTACAATTTAGAATAACCTGAGATGATCCCTCAGAAGAAGGTATCGAGCATTGAGCAAATTGCATCCACACCTGCCATACACAATTACAACCTGCCTACTATCAATAAAGTGGGAAGACTTCTAAATTCATAGATAATTGGGGGAGACTTCAGCAGCAGCAGCAGCAGCAGCAATTACAACAACAGCAAAAATGGAAAATTAAGAGTTTCCCTAATCAACAACATGATTTCTGGTTGAGTGCCAAAAGCAACTGAAGAAGATGGGGATTTAATAGGATGATGCTGGCTACGGTTTCCCAGTCGATCAGTGGCCGTTTATGGCCACGCCATTTTCGCCGCATAAATTGTCGCTCTTCTTTTTGGTGTAGAATCGCCGATACATGGAGTCGACTTCAGTGAGATAGTATGTGCCTGGAGGTAGAAGGCTGCAGTCCTTGCTTGTCACAAAGTCCTTTGCTCCGTATCTATGCTCCATTATCTTCAACGTTTCGACAAACTTCTCGGGAGAAACCTGCACAAAAACAAAATGTTAAAACATGTTCATTAATCATATTATGGTGTTGCATCGTGATCTTCAAACAAATGTTGTGTGCATATGATAGGTAAAAAGTATTGAGCACAAATGCACACAAATCATCTTTAAAAGGATCCAAACAAGTCACAATATGCAGTGAATATTTAATATTCTCCAACAACTTTTCCTAAAGATCATTATGAATGATCCATCTTGGTCTTCCAATCTAAAATGCCTTCTGAGCGTTCATTCTTCATTGGGCATATTCATACACTTGATTAAATTATATTCTAATTTTCATACAACATAAAGGACCCAAGAACTTCACACTTAAAAAATAAAAACAGCCCGTAGTTATTCCAATGAAAAGAGATTTACCTCGTGCCTAGATTTCAACTTCGCATCAATGTTCAACACATCTACAATCTTGGACAAGCTAAAGGGAGATTTGCCATCACTGAGTTTCAGGGAGAACATGGTAGCAGTTGAGCCACTCCCGTATGAGAACATTACCACCCGCTTACCGGACTGCAAGGTTTCAAAAACAAAAATAAATAGTGAAAACAGAAAAAGAAAACATTCCAATACGACGGGGAGAAGTAATAACGAAATTTACCAATGATTTATGTTTGTTATGAAGAAGAGAAACAAATGCTGCATAAAGAGACGCAGTGTACATGTTGCCAACTTGCTTTGGTATTAAAGTAGATGGTTGAACCTTGACATCATATAAATGCTTTGCCAGTTGTTGGGACACCTGCAGGTCAATCGTTTTAATAATCAAAAAGAAAGTAAATCTAAATTATTTTCCACATTTATATAGAGTTGGTTAAAATGAAGTTTTCCTGAAGAAATTATCTTCCTCCACTGTATCTTCCTTTTCATCAATATATTTGTGTTTCTCATAGAAAAGAAATAGACCTTTTCAAGATCCCGGCTCTGGTAGCTTTCATCGCTAGACAAGGTTGCAAATGGGCCCAGCTTTTCTTTGGCAACTTCGTCAACAGAGCTGCAAAAAGAAGAGTACGTTAATATTGGGACGTGCAGCTCGAAATTTTTTTATGGTAGTAAATGAAGGGTAAAAGCAAGGAACCTGGAATTTCTCAAGAAGTCATTAACCAACAACCGAGCAAAGCTTTTCTGTACAAGCTGCAGAAGTTCAAAGAAAATGTTTTCAAAGGATTAATTACTTCAAGCTTGTAAGAATATTTAGGAAGAAAAAGCTATAGAAACAGTCACAGAAATAGGTACCTTGTTATATGGAGAGTGAAAAACAAAATAGTCACCATCAGAAAGAGAAAACTGTTTGCCCTCCAATTTCTCGTACCTAAACAGACAAGGGTAAGTAAAGCCTTCACTAAATCCTCAACTTCAAGCATTTCTTCAGTAGATACTTACTTCTGACATAATTGATTATAGCAAGAATCCAGGGCAACGAGGTAACATGTTTGAGAAAGTTTCCCATCGACAACCTAAAGGCCATTTGCAACAAAATCAGAAGGCAAAGTGAATTTAAATAGGTAAAGCCAATCAAAGTCATAGAACACATGACTTTCAAGTTTGAACAGAAGAAACGTTTTCTATCTCGAGATATTTTGGAACCAATAAAAGTTGGAGATTTTATAAAATTGCCAAATAGAATCAGAGCTTCAAGGTAAAGAAGACAAATGACTGCTAATTTTGACAATTTCCGCTAAAGAATAAAATAATTACCGGATATTCACTTGCTAAGTTGGGCTTGTAGAAATCATATACATGAGACATATGACTCCCCCTAATTTTGCTTTCAAAAGCAATAGGTGCATCAGGGCCAATTAGCAGAGCAATAGCAGCTGCTCCACAAGTAGGGCGGGCTGGTCCTTCTGCATAAACCTGACAAAGCAACGCTTAAGTGTTTATGAGGGAAAGAAATTTATCAAACGACTGTCAAGAACTTTTTTCAAGGGAAAAGCCTCAATGTATCAAATGCAGTATCAAATGTAATTTTAACAATCAAAAAGAAAGAAGTTTCCATACATACCGCACTGTCAGTGCACACCACAAGTCCATAGCGTCCATCCCAAGAACTGCTTTCCACCCAATTGACACAGTTGAATAAAGCAGCAGTACCACCATAGCAAGCATTCGTAGAATCAACCCCTTCAATATCCGTATTGCCACATTTCTGTTTGTTTTACAAGAGAAAATGAAATTAGTACATATTTTTCAAACAACAGATGCCTTCAAAGAGTGCAAAAAGGGGAACAAGAGATGCCTTTAAAGAGAGTGCAAATAATTTGAAAAATCGTAATTTTGAATCATGAAAGCAACAAACATCACAGCTATCCACCAACTCACGATGATTTAGAGTTATATCAATTAAATTTAGGCCTCACCATTGGCTTCTATTTTCCAAGTATTTTGACAGGATTTAATTTTAAGCAAGATTTAAATAAGGTAATGAACAATCCTATAAGTTATGTTTCCAAACTTCATTTCAAATTTCCCTAATTATATTAAAATGCGCATTGCATTGCAACAAAAATTCAAGGTATAATTATAAATATATATCAAAACAAGATTTCATGATACCTCAAAGATTTGCATCAGGAAAGTCTTAATTGATTTGCTCTTGTCTATCACAGTTTCACTGCCTACTTCCAGCCGGCCAATTTGTTTTGGATCAATACCGTATTTCTCAAGTAGAGAAGTCACGACTGTCAAACTGAAAATCCAAAAATCAATGAGCAAAAGACCTCGAGAACAGAAGGCACAGTAAGATATAAAGACTAGAAACACAAGACATGGACTATGTTGAGAGAATATTTTATAAATAGAAATTTATGTACAGCAGTTATATCCCTTTTAAAACACCCAATACAGGAAGCGCTCTCTTCATCTTTACCAGCCTGGCTTGTAAAAATTTCTACAAATTATGGACTTGGTGGATTCCACGTTCAAGAAAATATACTATCGTGCTTTTTACCAGAATCGCAATATCCTAGTACTAAGATTCAGCTGGTTTCTTATTATTATATATTTCTTTGTCTAATATCACATTTTTTTCCTTAGGTCAACCCCAGGATCAAAAAATATACTAGTACTAAGATTTCGCTATCCTCTTATAATAATTGTTTTGTCTTCTATTATATTCCTATTGTTAGGTCCACCACTTATCGCACTAGCAGTTACACAAACTTGAGTAATTCAACATTAAACTGACCAAACTCAAAAAGAAAAATTTGTAGTGTATCAAACAGGATAAAAGAAGCGTTATGCAGAATCCCAACCTCATGGAGATGACATCTTCCACCTCTGAACAGAATGCCATAGCATCCTGTCCGAGACCAATCGTATATTTCCCCTTACTTACATTGTCATGAGTTTCCAACGCTTCCTGTGTTATAATGCATGACAAGGGCAGAAAAAAGAAAAGAAAATCAGTGGCAAAAAACAAACGTATAACTTTCACCAATCGCCAACACAAGCCAAAAAAAAAAAAAGGTTAAAAGCAGTTAGACTCTGTGACATAATTGCTCTGGCTTGCTGGCCCCCAAAAAGGCAAGGAGAATGAGCTTTTCTTCTTCTTCTTCTTCTTTTTGTTTTTTTTTTGAACTATTTTTTTTTTTCATTAGCAACATAATTTCAGAGTTAAATAATGACTCTGCATGAACCTATAAAAAAGAAAACTAATATGTGTTTAAGTTAATTCTGTTTTCTATTAACCACGTAGATTAATGATAATAACATGCAATCAGACAACAATTAACAAGCTTTTGTTCTGACTACAGCCGGAGAAAATGAACAATTTGCATGTTATCTCGAAACAAACTTCTAAAGAAAAGTTTTGAACGGACGGATTTAGTTAATCAAAAGAAAGCAAAATATTGGCATCTGAGATCTTCAACTAAACAAAACGGAAATTAAATTTTCACTTCACCAATGCACACCTTTTCGCATCCTCTTTATTTGATCTCACTTTCATTATTTTCTCAAAAAAAAAAATCAAAACTAATACTAAATCCAAACGTAAAACCAGATCAATTTCAAAAATCTTTCAGATAAAAACAGAATCAATCAATAATTAAAAAAAAAACAGAGAGCAGAGAGAGAGGAAGAAGCAGTCACCTGTTGAACAAAGGTGGGAGGGAAGTAGATGTCGAGAGCGAGAACTCCTACATTCTTAGCCATTTCTCTCAACTCAACGCCGATTCGACGATCCAAAACACAAAACAGCCAAACGACTCCCGCTCTCTTTCGCCTGCGTCTGCAACTCCGTAGCCGTCCAACAGCTCCAGAGGAGAGAGGAAGGAAAGAGATGGCACAGAGAGAGGACGAAGGAGAGGAAATGCAAGAATAGGCGCAAACGAGAGTGGTGAGGCTCACGCTCAGAATTAGGCGGTACCATTTATATAGAAAATGGAGTCTGCAAATGGGAGGAGCGGAGTCCAACTTCTCTCTCTCTCTCAAATGCGTCAAACGCCATATGTTCGTGCCAAATAGCTGGTAAGAAATTACCGTTTCCTACCTACACGTGGCTGTCATTATATGCCATTTGACACTAGACATCTATCCGTATTCTCGATAATAAGTTATTGTCGCATCAATCAATATTTTTGACGTACGTAGATTAACAATTTCAATTTGGGTAAATAGAGATTAAATCCCATTTGAAGGCTATTCTTGTAATTTCAGTTTTATTTTTTTTCATATATTTTTTGGTTTTGTTTTTGTCAATAAATTTAAAAAAACAATTAAATATTGGTAAATATAATTAAATTTAATATTTATATGGAGGATTATTCCATTTTTGCTCGTATAATTCATTGGGTGGGACCCAAAATGAAAATGAAACATCAAAATTAAATCCAACGGTTATGATTGGATATAATACAGCATACCACGTGATTGTTTCCCCTCCTAAGCAATTATCTTGGTTCCAACACGGTGGAGATACGCAATTGGTCTCATCCGGTAAAAATTTCAACTGAATTCAAGATCGTTTGGTAATTTTTTAAATGAGGGTTTAATGAAATTGTTGATAGAAGGTCAAAATTGATAACAAAATCAAAGTACAGGATTCGGTTTGCCGATTTTTTAGTACATGGGGCAAATTGAAAAAAAAATGTATAGTACAGGATTCAAATCGATAATTACTCTTTGGTTTTTCATTCACCAGGATATGAAATTTGAATATATTGTCATAAATATTCCATAAATACATAGTTATAATTAAAAAAAAATGAGGAAAAGTTGTGTTAGACAATGTTTGACACGTGAGTCACGTGTGCAGATTTGGTAAAGAAGTCCTAGTATTTAAGCATGTGACAGCGAATCTTCTGGCAACCTATTTATGTCCACCTAAATGACACTGCATAAAGCCCCCACTTGCTTGTTCTTTTCTTCCACCTCTCCTCCACCGTCCGATCGTCCTCCCTCGACGTCCCTGATGCAACACCTAACTCCCCCAAAACTTTATTTCTTTCAATTTTGTAGACCAATAATTATAATCTCATGTATTCACGCTCGATCAAATAATAATTAATCTAATTTATATAATAAACTATTTAAAATTATTATTTGATTAGTTGATAAATATATTTAAATAATAAAATAAGAGAATAAACGTAAAATTATTTATTAACAAATAGTATTTATATTCTCGTAAGTGACAAGAAAATCTTATTATTCTGGACTTTTTTTTTATCTATTTGGAATTTTGTAGTGACGACTGACTTTTTGAACGTCAATTCTCATAAGTCGATAAAAATGCTCTCAATTTTAGTGTGCTCTTTTGAACGCACATTTTTTTCCCATAAAATCAGTATAATTTAATAAGTTTGGGAAAATGTTTTTGTTTTATTTTAAAAATAAATTATTTATATTTGAATTCACATGAATCTCGAGGCATGTTATTTTATGGGTTGAGGAGGACAAATTGTGGGATTTTATGAAGATCACGGGGGAATTCTTAACCGTTAGATTAGTCAACTGAGCACGCGTGGATTGACTAGGGCTCCCATGGTGGCAGTTCCCGTCAAAGCGATTACGATTTGTGCTCTGACTATTGTTAGTGTGATTGCATTCGTCCGGACGTTTATGTCTAGGCCCGTTTCTCGGTCGTGACAGTTCTAATAATTTTAATAAAGTATACCCATTAACAAATATAGTGCACGAAATATAATCAACAAATAATTTTTTTAATAAACGTTATTTTGAACAATAATTTGGTTGAAAAATTGGGAAAAATAAAATATTTATATAACGTGACACCAATTCAAACGTGATTAGGTGATTGACAATTTGAAGGCAGAAATCAAATTGAAGGATAAAATAATCAGCAAATCAAAGTTGATCAAAATGGAAAACACTACTATGACCCATATCTAATAGTTTGGTGGGAGAATATTAATTAAATCATAATGCTAAAGCAAGATTATAAAGATTTCTTATAAAAAAAAAAACATTGTAAAATCTTTTGACACGGATCCCTGACCCGGATCGCGACTCTTACACATCTGAACCCTCTGTGCTGCACTGTTTTGAATGTCACGTACGTTAGACACGGTAAAACTCGTAGTGAGATTTATCATCGTTTATGAACAAAATATTATCATTAAATCGTAAAACTATGAAATATTCTCAAAATCTCGTAACATTACACGATAGTATTTTAAAATGCGATACGAAATATCATCGCGAGCATAATCTAAATAAGTAAATTCGTCAACAAAATATGATACGTGACGAAGAGTCGAGGGTCACACTAAATAATATCAATTTTTTTAATAATTATGGTTGGTGTAGCACTCAATCTTATATTAATTTTTAATATCAACATTCTTTAAATAATTCTATTTATTATTATTATTTTAATATTTGTGTATTTCCTACCTACCGCTCTGTTTGAACAACAGAGTCCTACTTTTCAAAGTCAATCAAAGAATTGGAGTTTCATTGACTTTGATTTTTCTATCCAATATAATTATACAAATTATCATTTTTAAATATTTAAATTTTTTAATAAATAAATAATGTTACGTTTATTCTCTTGTTTTCGTTAATCGTAAGGGCCTAATTGTCTATTCTTTAAGGCTGTTTTGTTGTCCCACATCGACAGAATCAAAGCAAATAATCATGTATAAATATGAGAGAAATTCCCTCACTCTTTGAGTTAACTTTTGGATTTAATTCTACCATTATAAAATTAGATCGCGTAGGCCACTACCATGATGAAATACGTTGAATCCATATTGTGCACACGACGCGTATTTATCTAATTTTCGTCTCATTTCTTATGATTTAGTATAGAATGTTGTAAGTAAAGCAAGTAGCAAGAATGGAGGCTATGCAAAAGAAAAGTGAAGGTAATAGAGTGGCATTCAAAAGCCTACTTTGCCCGAAATATCCGGCCAACGTTATGGTTCCGTCTGCAATGACTCGAGCAATCGTCCCGGCCTCAGTCGACAGCAGCCCCCCGTTGTACGTGCCGAGCGAAAGCCTCGAAGACATGACCCTCGAAAGCAACGACAAGTTTACACCTTCAAGAACTTCGGCCGAAACAAACATGATCAGACCGGAGCAGACATATTGGGTGACTGTGTATGGACTTACTATGTGGAAGCTCAGGAGGATGCCTATGCAAACTATTATTTCAGACGCCAAAAGTATCTGCCTGCAATTAGATCGATACGAAGATTAGCGACAACGGTATAAACTTCGGGAAGATGACGACCGACCGTCGAACGTATTAAATATCTTACGCAGATCGGTCTAAACATTGGTACGAAGCTTACCTGTCTTCAAACATGTTGCTGATGTAGCTTCCAACTATGATGTTTACCGGAAGAACTGTCAGGCCGATGCAGGCCAGAAATATAGCGACCGAGCTCGTCGACCAAGCGAAGTAGTAAGAGGTAACGAGACTAGATTCCGAGAGTAAGATTTCCATGGCATATTTGAGCATGAAGTATATAAGCATCTGAACCTGATGAAATTACACAGCATATCAAAATGTTAAAAACTCCAACAAGTTTCTAATAAAATTTCCTCTCTGCATGGATCGGATTCGACGAATCTTTGGTGATTGAACCGAGAAGGGGTTCGAAGAATTTGGTTTAAAATTTTCTTTCTCATCGAGAACTCGATGACGAAGAACATATCAAAGCGAGTACCTTCACAGATGGAGTGAGTAGTCTGTAAGCAGATTTGATAGAGGTGGCTGGTTTTCGGGAATCCTCGGAACGTTCTTCACTGTCATCGCATTCCTCCTCACCATCTTCATCCAGATTCTTGTCTTCTGAACTAGAAAGCAATGGCTGTTCGATATCTTTATCGAGAGCATCGCTATTTTCGGCTGCTGCAATTCACAAGGTGCACTAAATTATCGGCATTTGTAACAGAAATCGAAATCTCACGGCTAAATGCCATTTTCGATAAGTTATCGGAAGTGAACTTACCATTATTAACTTCATGAAAAGGCTCTCTAAATGAGATCCACAGCCACAACAGATAAACCAGCCAAGCCACAGCCATAACCCATCCAGGCAAAGTGTTTTGGTCAAAAGTAACCTTATAGATCTTCAATCTAGTTTGAAGAACTCCAGCAAGTGCAGGACCACAGGCCATTCCGAGAGCACTGGCACTCACAAATCCTGCCGAAGCTTGCATTCGAAGCCGTGACGGTACACAATCGCTGATATAACGGCGGTTAAACACTCTGGCCGAACCCAATCTTGACTCAAGCAGAACAGAGTTTCACTATTGAATTCAATTAAGTTAAGAGTTTGTAAGAACAGTTAAAAGAAAAAATTGCATACCCGCATAAAAGACGCCCGACCAAGAGAACCGACATCGATTGAACGTCGTAAGCAAGTGCATACAACAGGTTTCCGATGCAAAGAACACAGCTGCTAAATACAAGTGGTCTGAAGTATGATTTATTCGACCAAGAACTGAAGTAGACTGAAGAAAATAATTGAGCAACTGCCATTGATCCAATCACCACACCACAAACTGTTGGTGCAGCTCCGAGGCTCGAAGAGTAATCATCGGCCGTCGGAACGATAATATAAGTATTGACCATGCAAAGAAACGTGTTTGCCAAGTTCAAAAGAAGAGACATGAAATGGTAGTTATTGTCGGCCTGCCCTTCGTCCACCGGAGCGGGAATCTCTTCGTGCATGATGAGTGCATGCTGAGCCAAGAAATTTAGAAAATTTGTCGATT
Source organism: Begonia masoniana (assembly GCA_022432975.1). Classification (NCBI taxonomy): domain Eukaryota; kingdom Viridiplantae; phylum Streptophyta; class Magnoliopsida; order Cucurbitales; family Begoniaceae; genus Begonia; species Begonia masoniana. Next base: position 1,706,598 of record CM039513.1, on the reverse strand, counting down.
GAGTTAACCTGTCGACTGCAGCTTTTACCGACTCGATGATCGGATCCTGTCGATAAAATTCCGAAATAAACAGAGTATTGATCAATAAGATGGAAAAAAAAAACATGTTCTAAGATGATGTTTTTTTCATGAAACACACCTTGAGAGGAACGGAAGGCTGATCGTAAATCGATAAGTAGCTTCCTTGACGGTCCTGGAGCTCGTGAAGATTACGAGTAATCGCTCCGACAACTGCCCCTATTCCCTGCATATTCGATTATTTGTTCATAATTTGATCCACCCGACGACAATAAACTTGCATTGATCGATCTTTCTTCACTTCAAAAATGGTTTTTTTTTCGATATCATACTATAATAACAATGATTAATTCAAAACTAAAATCAAAATCACATGTTTATATATTACCACATGTCTGAATATTTGCTGCAGCTGGGAGTAAGGATGATTGGCTCGAGTTTTGACATAGTAATCGGTAAATCGATAGCCAAGACGTTTATCGAATTTCTTGAGAATTTTTCTCAGACCGATTGCGTTTATCTCGACGAAAAAGAGAAGCTTTAAGAGATCTCCCCCCACAGCTCTGTAAGCTTCTCGCAATTCCGATAATAAGGAAATAGCCAGGGTTCCCGTCGAAGGGCATCGTTTCGTTCTTCGAGTTTAGCCAACCGGCTAGCAAGAACACCTTGTTGTTCCAACAAAAAAAGAACAATCTTCTCAATCTGAAAAATTAAGATTACCAAGACCATAAGAAACTCAATAAAAACAATAGAAGTCAATCCTGAGATTCTCAGTTTATGCACCTGATCATCCAACATCTTCGGGAAGTCCTCGAGAACATGCTTCCGATCGCGAACTCCGGCTTCGATTTGTCGCGTATATTGTCTTACCTTCTTCTTCATTAATTTGTAGTTAATGTAGTATCTGAAAAGAACATGGCAATAAAACACAACTGCATTTCACCTATTTTTCTCAAATCCAACGTATGATTTCAGCTCTCTCGATCGATCAATAAACAAAAACATAAGTTCAATCTTAGTACAATGATCATACCCTTTCCATTCTTCGATTTGTCGTTCCTTCAATTTTTTTCCGAAGGCAACCATGATGAACTCTGACTGTAAAAACACATACCATCTCTCAAATTTACAACGACAGAAAGCTAAATCTAAATATGCTTACAGTGATTCGAGTAGCATGCAGAAGAAAAGCTGCTTCCTCGCCGGAAAATTTCAGTAATTTCCCGGTTCAAGCAAAGCTTCGCCGGAGTAATCAACGATGGAATTCGAAAACTGGAGCAGAAAGCTGTCGGAAGGATTTTCGAAAAGGGTGTCTGTTTGGTTGCCTAGAAAGACACAACGAAAAATATAACCTCGTAAACGTGAAAAAGCAGAAAAAGCTGTCGTCAAAAGGGAAAGAGCAGATCTTGATAAGCGAAAAGCATGCAGATCTTTTCAAGTGTCACTTCACTCAATTATGACATAATTTATAATTAAAATTATTCTAATTGATTTATAGATGTCACGTTTCTAATCATCTAAGAGCTTTTTTTTTCATATTTTTTAATTAAAATTTATGAAAGAGGCAGATATTGTTTCCATTCGACGGAGACAAAGACAAAGACTGTCCAAGTTTCGTGAAACCATGATTTCTTGGACATATCCTCTCTTGGATGGACCCACCCAACTGCTAACTATTTCATTAAAATATATTCATCAAGTTCATCCAAATTAATTTGGTCGATTTTATTCGATAAAATTCAACGCTAATATCGCTTGTTCTTACCCGAAATCTAACTTCTACGACGATTTCTAAACCAATTTCAAACTCTATCAATTTTTTGATCTCAAATTACCGAAAAGATCAATGAATAGAATTTGAAACTGACTTACAAATTGCTATAGAAATTAGAACACGAGTTAAAACACGTGATTAAATGAAAACAACAATGCATACAAACCGAATATATAATGTTTATCCGCTCATTCGTGAATACAATGTTCATGAAAAAGTTTTAAATTCACGGATGTAATTATTTTACTATCTCGAGTCTTTAAAATCTCTCCTAAATACTTTACCATAGTTGAATGATACGACAAAGTCCAAGGGAAATCGCAATATAACTTATTTCCTCGAAGCGTCGTTGACAACTGATACCTCAAACTATTATTTAAACGAAACAATCATTTTTTTGTTAATATTCTACGTATTCGCACGTGGTGACAAATTGAACCCACTCAAATTGCGGAGTCAATCGATTCCGCTCCAACACTCAAAACGCACTCGATACCGAACGATGATCTTTGAAATCGAGTACGTGTGGAAGTAGAACATTTGGATTAGACTATGAAAATAAGATGGATGGAGGCCAGGCTACAAGCTTCTCTTTGCTAGTTCCACTACACCCTTCTCTGCCCAATAACAAGGCATAAAAGTTGTAGTGGAAGTAGCAAAAAGAAGCTTGGGAAGAGGCATCTCTCTTATTACACATTATTCTCACCACTAATGCAAAATGCCCTCTCAGACTACCCAAAAAAATCACCCAACCCCACAAAACCTCAATCTTTCTCCGGCCAAAATATTGTTCCGGAAGAGGAAAAGTCATCGGGTGTCAATCGGTTTTGTCAGCAGTCGACCGGAACTTGAGCTCTTTGGCTTGTTGTCCACTAGCAGATGAGCTACAAATCACTGTCATTTAGCCATTTTGATTGATAGCTCTTTGCTCTTTTGGGAGCAATTATCTCTAGCGCACCAAGAACACACTTTCGGTACGAAAAATCTTCTACTGACCCGTCCGTTCGCACCACAGTAAAGCATCGCGTGTTTTCATACTTGGCGTGTCGTCCGACCTGAAAAACAATTCGAGTATTACGAATTTTTTATCGATCAAGTAAAACATATTTGTACACAGAATGTACGAAAGGACGAAAAACTAAGCAAATACGAATTTGGGAGTGTAAAATCTTTTAGTGCTCTTCTCCTAATTTAAACTTTCCCAGAATTAGCCAATCACAAGATGAAGATCCTTAATTGACTTCAATCTAAACCTCCAGATTTTTTGTCTCAAAACTGCAAAAAATATTTGATCCGAAGAGAAACTTTCTAGCCAAACAAACACAGAAAAAACAGCCCAAGATCCAAACATCATATCAAATTGACTTATGTAATAGAGCTGCTAGTTACCTTGAAGTCCTGAGCTCCAGCACCCATTTTTTCATCCCGTCGCGGGTGAAAATACAAAGCCATCAACAAGGTTGACTTCTCCACTTCATTTAACCTATGATTAATCGGGTACCTACATATCGACAAAAAAATAGCTCCATAAACCTCTATTCCTCGTATAATGGAGTATGATAACTGAAAACAGGGCATTGACTGACTTGTGTAATATGCTCTTCAATTTTTTAGATAGCTTCATAACATCATTCAGCGTCAAAACTTCTCTCAAGAATGATTTTGATATACTATCCAGCTTTTTATATCCGTTCAAGGCAGCCCCACCATTTTTATGCAACAACTGAGACACAAATTTATCGGCTTTTTTGTTTTGGTCGGATATTGTAACCTTTACGACCTCCTTATCCAAAACGGCATGACTTCTCAGTTGTTCGAATACATCAACTGGCTTGTCAAGTGTATGATCCTGAAGAATATATGATCATAGCATTAATAAAAAAAAATCAGACCGACTAAATTATCGAGTAACTTTAATACATATCTCTTGGAGGAAAAAGATTACCTTTCCAGAATAAATTAGTTCGAACTCTGAACCGGTTCCCATGGGCAGAACTTTTCCCCATGCCAATGAGTCTAGGCTCCCATGAAGATCATCCGAAACTCCACCTTTCGCAGCTTTGATGAAGGAAGCACCAGGATTCTGTATAAGTTCAAAAGTCAGAGCATTTATTCTACTTTGACCCGAAAAAAATTAACTAGGAAAATTAGAGGCTAAAGCTGAAAATAAGCTACGTACAGATAAACAAGCTTGCATAAAGGGTGATTTTATCGAAGAATAGTCTCTTTGACGACCAATGCCAGTAGCATTTAACCCGACAAACTCTCCTGTAGCTGATAGGCAATTAGTTACAAGCAGCAAATGCTGAGGAAGTACAGTTTTCCCACTGTCAGATATGGCAGAGTCCAAACTCTGCGCGGAAATGAACAATTAGTACGAGTTAAAGCCTGAAAGAATTTTTACAGATCTAAACATAACACTATGATCTCACTTTGAGGAAATAATGCCATCCAGCATCGATCCCATGTGCCAAACAGAAGTCGTGAATGTTATCGGGATGACTTCGGGACCAATCGATCATATCCATTATTTGAAGACAATTATCCATTAGAACATCCCATGGTCTTGTTCTACCACACTCTCCGCTCATTTCCACCCTCAAATAGAGTTCGCCAGAATAATCATGGCGAGGTTTCGACACTTTTGAGCGATCACTCCATAGAATGTCCACCTTTTTTATTTCTTTAAATCCTAAAATAAGAAATAGTTGAAAAAAAAAATCAAGAAACTAACCCAGGTGGTAGATTTCAATCTTCGAAATTGGACGAATAAGGTCGATAGTGTAGGCACTAATAAAGAAAAATAAAGCTTCATCATAACAAAAAACCATCCCCAATGATAAATTCATCTTCTCTTTTACATACGTAAATTAATCTATGTCGTTTTAATCAAACCGAAAAAAAATAACTCGACTTTTTGAAATACTGACAAATTCATTACACAGCACTAACAATGGTTGGACTAAAAAAAATCTATCAAAACTTTAATAATTTAAAAACCAATTTCGCTTCGCGCAACACAGTTAGTAGCCGATTTGCATACTAAGCATAGGAAAAGCATGGAAAAAAAAATAATTTCAACTACCATTAAAAATCCAACTAAATCAGCAGCTGCCAGCTTTGATTCAAATAAAATTTAATGTTACAAGTTTTAAGCGTTTAGAATTCAAAGAAAGTGACAATTATTAACCCACAATTTTAGGAGACAAATAATTGTCATAGATAGGTAAAAACAGAGAACATGATATTCTTTGGTGAGTGCTAGAAAGAAAAGAACATTTTTAATAGAAACATGGACAAAAAAAAATAGTGGCAAGAACATATCGAAAGGATGCCTAGACTTTACTAACCACTTATTACAGTTGCAAGAAGGTAAGGAACCAGTGAATCACGAACTGAATCAAACGGCAAGGTCGAATTTTTGGAGTTTTCAGCTACATTTGCAGTAAAGCAAAAAATTTCACTATCCTCTTTGTGCAAACTGGCTTCAGCACACTTCCTGCCAATTATAGGCAACATCAAAAAGACTAGATAGCTCCAAAAATGCCATTCAATCAGATCAGATATAAAATATTTGGGGCAAAAAATTGCTATTTAGAAAATCAAGTTCTAAAGATCAGCTGACCTGCATGCTATTTGCACAGGCTGAATTGATAATGGATTCATTTCCGGAAATGTTGCATCTCATGTGTAGAGAATCCATGATGGATCGCACACTAAGCCTTCTTTTCCTGTACATTTTCCTGAAAGAGCAGGTTTTCATTAAAAAAAAGAACAAAAAAGGCATGAGAGAAATAAATAGTTAAAGATTGTACAACCTTGAGTAAATGAAAATGGCAAACCCAAGGACTGTCATTTGGCTTCCGACAAGGTCTGCGGAGAGAAGCTAATGCCCAAATAAAAACCAAATAAGACACCATAAATACAAGCAAATGCAAACACAAAATTAATGAAAGAAACAAGTAAGAAAAATTTACAATATCATGACACTCGATACCACATCAGCAAATGTTACTCTCTCCAGATGTTTCTTAACTTCTAAGGCTCCATATTCAAAACCATGTCTTTGCTTTCTTAGTTTCTCCGAAAAAAACAGCGAAAAGGTTTGGTTGGATAAGTTCCTCTTTGAGCCACACTCCAACACTTTCTGCCCAAATAAACCAAAAGGAAAACATAGCACTAAATTTGAGAAATAAATATCTGATGTGCATGTTTAATGAACTACAATGATTAATGCCCCTAAATATAGAGTATTAATAAGCCAATAAATAATATTGTAAAGATAACATACTTTTCTTCAAGAATATCTACAAGTTTGTAGTTTCAAACATAAAGTAACTAAAAAACTATACTGGAATAATACGATAAAAAAATATTAGAAATGCTAATCATGTAGTTTTCATTTAGAGTCGAAAATCTGTCACGTTGCTTATTTAATGACATGTAGATTTCATCATCATGCCCGAATTGGTAACCGCGGTGACATTGTCAAGCCAACATGCTTTTCTTTTCTAAGAGCAACTTAGAGTTTTTGGATCTCATCAATCCCTGATGGAAATTTAGGCCATCTGAATCAAATTTCTTAGATACACTGTGGAGAATTAAGTAGGCCATTTCAAACATAAATCATTCACTTATCATACACAGCTCAGTCATAGAATTGACAAGAATTTTCCACCCCAATAATTAAAGGGAGACACTCTGAAAAGCTAAGATTTTAGTGACATGTTATAATTCAAACTTAGTGGACATTAAAACGACATCATACTGTCGATCAATCACATTTTCTAATTAATGTGTTACTTAATAACTTTATGGTGTCCCTAAAACTCTTTTAGGCTCACCATAAATAATTCCTCAACAATCTTGACTAGATAAATTGTTGAACACGTGTTAGAGGATAGGTGGGTCAGTGAAAGGGACGTACCTTTAAATTTAGCAATGGGGACGCTTCTAGTAAGCTGATTGGTTGATCCAAAGCACTATACGCAGCTTCAGATATAGCACAAGCAGACAATGAACCAAGAGGCTGACCACCTATGAAATTACAAGACCCATCACTGTCCCCAAATAATTCATCAACATTGCCATGAAGAGTGGATGAGTCTAAATCAATGTCACATAAGAACTGAACAATCTGATTCCCATATGCATTTCTCACTGTTCCATCATACGCAATGCTCAAATCTCGCATGAAAAACATAAGTCTACGTGTTAAAGTTCCGGGAAGATCAGCATTGTCGCTAAAAGAACTGTCTCGGTTTGTAACTGAATGAACAAAACACTCCAAAGGATTTAAACCTCTAAGAAACGAATTTTCAACCACCGCATATGGGATGTAAGACTGGGAACAATCTGGGGAACCATCAGCCTTTCGAAAACCATATGCCTTTTGATTATTCCATGCAGAACAAGAGAGTTGATGGGGCATAGCAAATGATAATGGGACAAGCGAATGTTGCAAGCCAAGACACATGCTGTGTTGAACTAGTTTTATCAGGTTACCCTTGCTTCCAGCTTTAAACATCGTTAGAAATGAATTATCTTTACTAGCATACTTGAACACTAAACTTTGGATGTCTCGAAAGACATACTTAAAAGCATCAACGGAAGCCTGACTCAAAGCAGCAGATTTCTGCTTCTCATGACATAACTGTTCCACTTCCATAAAGACAGGATTTTCATCATCTTCGCTCTCTCCAATAAGTAAATCCCGATAAGCATTCACCATCAACTGTTTGAACTGACATGTCTGATCTGCTTCTTGCAAACCATAAAAAATATCATCCATCATGTTTTTTTGGGAATGCAAGTCAGCAGAGAGGTATAAATCTTCAAGTGAAACAGTGAAGCCCCTATCAGAAATCCATTCACAAAGAACATCCTGAGCAGCATACAATAAGTCAAGTGTCCCTCCCTCACAATATTCAACAAGGTTTTGGAAAATGTTTCCATTGGTGTCACGAAGCCAAAAGGACCCTTCTGAAGATATAAGTTCGCCATCTTTAACATCGACACTATTAGAAGAACTTTCATAATTGAAGTGCCGAGGTAGGAGCATGCTGAATAATTGTTTCCCAGTCCAGACACAACTATTAGGTGAAGAAGATTTTACAATCGCTGGTGATGGTAATTGCCGCAAAGAGGACATTTGCAGCTGCTGAATTTCAAAAAGGTCTAAGAAAACCCCATTCTCTAACACCAAATGAGCAGCGGTTAAGCTATCATGACTAAGTGAGAGCAGGTTTCTACCAGTTTGCCCATTAATTAATTGTCTATCTAGAGAAACAAGCTCTTTGAGCTCTACTCTGGCATCAACTGATTGAGGAACGTACCCATGAAAGCAATCACCATCAAAATCGCCACGGAAAGGAGAACAACAAAGTGGGTTTAAGGAAATAACGGAATTCACAGGAAGGACTCTCGCAGTTAAAGCTATAAGAGAATGCTGGTGTATAGATGGAGGCCTATTAATCAAAATGATATCTCCATCACTTAGTGGCCTATATATAGTGTCTCCAATATGAAGTTCAAAATCATGTCGGACACGAACTAGATGACCATTTCGACGTACAAAAAGCTCCCCTTTCTCAACGAGTCGTAAAAAACAAGAAGTGCTCAACTTTTTCATGTTCCAAGCATTCAAATTCTCAGACACTTGAAGCCTCTCTGCAACATGACAGGGTATACCAACTTCACTGAGCTTAATGTTAGGATCACCAACGACGACCATACGGAAACAATGATCACTCCGCTTTCCTAAAACAACATCTTTGACCCATCTCAGACCAGATGAGCTAGTGGCAGTGTCCTTAATCCTTTTCTCTTGGGCAGCATCCAAATCTTTATTGACCATCTTCTCTGAGTTAAGCTGCATATAAAAATATTAGTTTTAGGGGATAAACCATAGTGAACAAATATCATAAAACTATGGAATAAACCAGATTTGCAGCTTGCCTTGGAAAATTTTAAACAGTCCAAAACGCGAGAACTCAACTCATTAGCTATCCCTCTGAAATCAACCAACTTCTTGTAAGCCCTAGTCCTTTCGTCCTACATGTTAACAAGGTAAAACAATGTGAGGCAATATAGACATACATCATGAAGCACTATATCACAAAACTCTGAGATACAGAAGTAGGACAAAAGCTCTTACGAAAACCAATCGCTGGCCATTTGTTAAGGCAAATGTAACTTCAGTGACACGATGGCTATTCGGCGTCACAGGAAAACAATTAAGGAACAGTGATTCAGTCCTTGAAACAAACCTTTTGATAAACTTTGGATCTACATCATTCAACAGATAACGAACCTAGAAAAGTGAAAAATAAAATCCATTGGAAAATGTCAGGTTGCTGCGGGAGAGAAAACCAATTGAAATAAGGCTAACAAATCCAAAAGAACAAATCAATTTAAAAAAGAAAAGAACATATAACAACACCAAAGAAAGGAAGAGCACTCAAGAACTTGAATAGTTATCAAATTCAAGTATGATTTCTGTAGTTAAAAACTACACTGCGCTAAAATAATAATTATCTGAGGCCTTCTAGGAAAATGAATATGCATGTCACATCTTTCCTATTCTCCTTTTGAATTCAACTGCAACGCCATTTACTCCACATTTTTTATTAAAACGTGGAAGGAAAGAAGAACTTCATAAAGGAAGTCATTAGCATGAACAGCGCCTCAACTGAAAGATGCTAAGTGCAAGAAATATTAGGGTACTCGTTTAGAACACAAAACAAGGATTTTTTTCAAGATACAACAAACTACATCTTTGTTGTAGGATTTGATTCCTTCGTTCGCATACTAAACCTTCCTATCAGAATGATTTAGATATTGTCATCTCTATTTCAGCTTCCAAATATGAAATGTAATATGATCTTTGGTTCAATGTAAGATTGCCTAAAAGTCTGAACAAATAAACTAACAAAAACTTAAGGCCCTTATTTGAAATAAACTAACAGATTTGCAGCCATGGATTGCATTAATGAACATATTGTTGTATGTGTGTGAAAATACTTCAAACTTTCTTCTAGGATTTATCAGCATCATCAAATGATCAAGACAACATTTTTTTTCATAGATAATCATTCTAGAACATATACTAAAAGGTCAAGGAAACGTGAAAAACATTACATTCATGAAGAACATGCTAACCTGGGCATGCGAAAGAACTTTTCTGGTAGCGGTATTATAGGCATCTTCTTGCTGATCGTCTTTTGGAATAAAATTCCAATAATCAGCAGGTAATACTCCTCTCAAATTTCTCTTTTGAAATTTTCTTGACACCCTTTCTTTAACCTCTGCTATTATGACACTTCTTTTAAATAAATCATTGGAGGAAACCTTAAACCTCACACTTGGATACCACCCTTTAATCTGACCATCACCCCATTAACGACTTAGAATGACGAAACACACTATGTATCAAATTTGGAAGAGAAGCTAAACAAACTTACAAAACAATACTTGCAACCCTTAGGTTCTTGCCCACTAGATCTTGAATCCAACTCCTGGAAAATTATATTAATAAAAAGAACAATATTAAATTCATAACCCACAACTAGCTATCAAAAAAACATGCATTAATACCTATTCCAAGTTAGAAAACAATTCATACTACAGATGGCAAAATGATCACAGTTTTTCCAGAAATTTTAGGACATGTAGGAGTTTGTAGAACTGAGTATAAATTACAACTGCTTCACGCCAAAACAATCCTCCCTTATAAAGCTAAATCAATTCATCATCTATAATAGTAAGAAAATAAAAGAACTTCAACATCAATGCAAAAATATCAAGGCTTAGCAATAGATACCTGACCTTGACCCACGTTTCTTCCTTTACATTTTTACACCCAGGGCAAATTTTATTCAAAACTTGTACAACTTGCGACAGAAAATATGGATGGATTATGGTGTACGGAAATTTAATAACACCAAAATGACCTGAAAAATAAATATAATCAATATGCTAAAATAGTTAAGAAATGGCCAGTAGTGATTAGTCAGCCATAATTTCACATATATTATGCCAATCCATACCTTCACAATGTTTCAAATCCTTGGCACTGCATGTGGAGCACTGTGAAGAAGGATTTGGAAGTCCCAACTTGGGGTCAGTCACTTCACTAACCATATCAATTGTCATGACTGATATCTTCTCCTGTTAAACCAAATGCAATTCATACAATAAAAAAATTATAAATTATAAAGAGTTCAATTTTAGTAGATAAATCACTTGATTATAAATGAAGAATATAGAGATAAACGCAGCAATCTTAGAATTTGCAATCTATAGAATAAACTAAATCCTAGCATATGCACAGAAGTTCAACAAATCTATTACGGTTGCATTCTAACTGTAGCCAGCAAAGATATGAGTTTTCCTAAGAGGTTGATAATTTGGATATAGATGACAACATGTTATTTTTCCCATTTTTGGGCACTCTCGCAGAAAGGACAAAAATCTTAGTTTAATGATGGTAATATCCATTTGAATAAGACATACAGAGGACCAAACATAACATAATTAGTCTATCCCTCAACCTCATATCGGCAGGAGCCGTATTAGAATTGAACACTAAGTTCACAAACTAATCAACTTACTTATTCCATCTTTTATGCATACGAAGGTTGATCCTTTTCATGTGCAGCTTACCCTACTTATTAATGTTATTTGCAAAATCCATTCGACAATATAAACATTGTGTTCTATCAGTGGAACTTACAAAACAGTGTCATTACTCATCACCCAAAATCTTTAGGTTCATAACATCAACAGGCAATTATCTATTGTAATAGCATTCAAAAGAACTCACGATAACATCCTCTGGTGCGACACCAAAAATAACGCCCATTAGGAGACCAGATGGGACTTCCTGTTCTTCATTCATAAAATCTTCCATGGTTCTAAAACCAAGTGATTACCAATAAATCGCAAATCCTGCATAGAACCAAAGCATTAACAAGTGTAAGAGTAGGCATTGACAAAATCATCAGTTTAAAAACTAGGTAGGAGAAATGATGTAGAAGAACAATGATATTATGCAGTGAAAGGTCAACAGATGAAAAAATACAAAGAAAAGGAAGTAAAACTTACCTATTGCATTTCCTGGACAAGCACAATTTTCTCTCACGTACTCCCTTTGATTAATTGTAGCAAATTACTCGTCTAGCAATTGAGGGTACCTTAAAGGAACGGGCAAAAAACAATCAGGAAAAGCTTTTACATAAATGTATAGTAGCAAGAGATAACTTTTCACAACATGGAAGACAAACACACCAAAATATGATACACTAAAACTAGAGATGACACAAAATCTAACGACATTGTCAAGCTAAAATGCCTACCAACGAAAAGTCTTTTTGATGATTGTACTCGGGCCACCGTTTCAAGCACTATCTGGGCTTGTATACTTGCAGCTGCCGAGACAGCTCATCACCCTGCCAAAAAGAGGGGACATTGCTATAAGAAGGCATTCATACAGACCCTCTTTCGAAATGTAACATGAAAGCGTGCGAAAAATCAATCCTTCCAAGCCAAGTCAAAATTAAAATGAAGGAAAAGCAATTACCATCCAAAAGCCAAATTGATCTATTTAACAAAATGTTGATTTATATTTCACAGATCAGTCATTAAAACTGATCAACAACTACGGGAAGAACAATTTCAAGTAAAAATTGTCATGATCAAACGAACACCCGAAACACATTTGTCATCATTCTCTTCCGCCGCAATTAGTTCACTCTGATTTATATATCAAATAGAATCCTCGATTTACACTGAAGAAGTGGGTGGATTTATGAAAGTAACAAAAGAAAATGTCCATTATCATATCCCAGAGCAGCATTCATTGAGGCATAAGAAAGGGTGATCAAGACAACATAAACAACATTCAAAACCATAAATTTCATCTTTACATTTCAAAGCCCCTATAGTCCATGCAAACACTCATATCACCACAATCACAAAACAAAAGGGAAGAGAGATACAGAAGAAAAAACCCAGATAACATGAAAACTTCAACAAGAAAATAAGAATCGCCGTTGAAAAACACGACATTAATCGTCGGAAATCATAGAACAAATAAAAAAACAAAAAGCTACTCACTTTTTTTTTTGTAGAAAATCAGTACTTCCTCAGGGTAAAACAGGGGCAACAGCCGCGGACCCAGTCACAGCGAATGAGGTAGGTTCTGATACCCGAGTAAAGAAGCAAAAGCTGTACAGAAATCCAAAGAGGGCAGTAAAAAAGTTAAAAGGGTGACGAAAAAAGGAGAGAGCCAGTATCGTCGGCGTTCAGTAAAAGCAAAGAAAAAGGACAGAAGCTCCGAGTCCAAGAAGAAGTCGGAAGAAGCGGAGACCGTGGCCGATAATGGAGGTTTATTGTGACAGAGACGTCGCTCCGCTGCCCTTTTATTACGATTCTGACCCTTTCACAAGTTGGGATGGAAAGAGAAGCGCAGATTTTGAGGGGGCGGGTTTTCATGGAAGTAGTGAACTACAAAGATCAAAGAATCTATGGTTAAACTCCACTTTTCTCTCTTAATCAAATCACATTTTACTGATTTTGTTTTTAAACTAAGCAAAAAGATCAAAGATATTCGCCGTCGCTCGAGATAGTAAAAAAATACGTGATTTATTAGTAAAATTCTCATTATTACTTAGTATAACGTGTTTTGGACTAACCTTAAAAGTAAATCATTGCAGACTCGTATTCAAATAAAAAAATATTGCACTGATAACACTGTAGAACGTTACAATTATTCAATTTTGTAAACATTATTGCTGACGTGTCAAATAATTAATTATTACATCAAGTGCATCAGTCATTGTTGGTCAGATAATAGAATTAGAGAATAAACGTAACATTATTTTTATAATTTTGAAACATAAGATTGATGATAACATATAAACGACGTAAAAACATGATCTTGTAACATTAACTTTTCTATGGTCAAATGTAGCATGATAAATCAAGATATTGTGACAAATTAAGTAAATGAAACATTAAGTGTTGAGGTATTTTTGGAAAATTTGTACTTTGGTGTTTTTTTCTTATAATTTATGATTTGATGAGGGTTATGAGCAATCTTTGCGTGCATTTATTTCAAAGATGTCTTGGATGTGGAACTCGTGTTAGGCTTTTATTAATTATAATAATTTATTTTTTATTAATAGTATTTGTTTTTTTTTTTTCTCATCGGACGGTCTAAAACGTATTAGTCTTGTATCCAATGGCCTAGATAAATTGATTTCCTTGAATTTCCTTTTTTATTGCTTGGGTTCAAATCTAAGGCCACCAACTTAAGTCCAAATCTCTTTATATCTTTTCACCTACCATGTAATGCTATTTTGACAATTGATTACCCAATTATTTCCTTAAATTGCTTCTCTTGTTAGATCAATTTCCTCTTTCATTTATATTTAACTACAAATTTAGTAAGTATCGAAGAATTCTGCAATCTCACGTTACTTAAAAAAGGTGAAGTAACATAATTTTTCACGATGTGTTTTTTAAATTTCTGTCCAAAACGAATAATATTTTGTCGGGAGGAGTGAGATTCTCTGATAACTTTTTAGAAAGACAGAGAGCGGAATCAAGAGGGAGAATCATTTTCTCCACCCATTTCTATTTTATGGAATATTTGACATTAAGAAAATAAAATTGATGTAAAGTTGGAAAAAATAATAATATGGTATTTTTTATATATTAGCTAGAAATCAAAGGGACAATAATGTCAAAGCAGTACGCACATGAGAATTGAGATCGTCAATAAGCAGGAGGGCATTGTGGTAAAACCACAATTTATCCGTGTCGGCTGTCGCAAAAGTTCAGAAGCCAGCGCCGACGAGCATCATGCCATTACCCTCGGGCCTCGTGAAACCCAAGAATTGATATTTCCACTCCATGCCCTTTTTTTGCTATTTCCAACCACGGGATTTTCTTAAGAGCGACACGTGGGATGCATTGATTGGATATCATAGGAGAAATAATGCAACGGCTACAATGCAAGAGTCAACATTATTTGTTGCGTGACATGTAACATGTTTTTGAAAAATGAAATCTTTTGGGGTCCACTAAATAAATGAAAATAAAAAAAACTGCGTTTGCCGGGAGTCGAACCCGGGTCTATTGCTTGGAAGGCAATTATCCTAACCGTTGGACTACAAACGCCAACACCCGAGAGCTCATCTATTACATTACGTTTTATTGGTGTACTGTTGTGCTAGCTTGTTCCATTCGTAGCTGTTTCTATTGGTGGCAACCCCGGTTCTTCCCATGGAAAGATGTTGTCTCGTTGTCCGTGATTTCAGTCGACATTTTGTTTTCAACCAAACGGAATACGAGATCAAAATATCATCGAATGGCTTTGATTCGAGCCAAAAAAACCAGAGCGTGGATAAAGAAAGCTCAACTGAAACTTACAGCCGACTCGTTCGTGTCGAGGTTTGAAACGCTGAGGCTGAGCCGCCTCGTTCCTTGCATAGTTTAGACTTTAGAAGTACGGTTGACATAGAACGGAAAAGGAGGGGAAAAGAGGGTAGCAAGCTGAGAGGAACAAGAAGAAGAAGAAGGAAGCCCTTTGCCGTTCTATTTCCGTAAAATCATTGGAAATGTAACTTTTCAATAGCAGTCGTTGGATTAAAACGTGGGCCCGGTACGAGCACTGCAGGTGAAAAGCGTGCGACTTCTGTCTCCACGTGGCACGTGATTGCACTTTCTACGAGATTCCCACAATTAAAAACCGCAATCAATAAATAATGTATTTATAATTTATTAAATTGATAATATCAATTATTGTTTAACACGTCAACAAATATGTTTAAATAGTAAAATTATGATGTTAGATACCCATCTTCAACAACGTGATTCTCCTGAGAGCTTATTTTTTCTAATCAACAAGACAATTTGACATGCGTGGAAGTCCTAGGAGGGTTTCCATCGTCCAGATATCTAGGTTTGTAATTATACAACACAATTCAATAATTTTCTTTTCAGAATTTGAAGTTCAAATCGCTTCGAAACATAGTAGATCATCGATAGATTGGTGGAATAATGGCCAACTCAGATCATAATGCAAAAAGAAAAGGAGATATAACGAGCGTTTGTCATGGCAATTGTGCAGCTCCAAAAATGGCGATTGAGGGAGAGGACGGATACTTGTTCGACATTGGTGGCCATGGCTTCAAACACTAACACCCCATACATTTAAGGATGCTGCAAAACATGATAATCAATCGTAATGAAATCAAAAAGAAAAATAGTGTAATACAATTTAATATTCAAATTATTGATAATTTTGATTTTTAAGCTGTGTTCGAAATCACTTGAGAGATGATTGAAATAGTTCAAAATCATTATAGAAATTGCTTGAATGGATAGAAATTAAGTTAAAACGGTTGATTAAGTGAAAAATGTAGAATACTGACTGGTGCAGGATTTAACGAATAAATTAATAATAAAATCTAAATGGATGATAACTAAAAGATGAAGGCTTGATTTGCCAAAAAAAAAAATCTAAAATCTAATCTACTAATCTAATTGATCTCAAACATTACTGTTTAAATTGTATTTTACCTAAAAAAATAAATTATATCTCGAAAAGGAAAGATGACATGGATGGTGTCGAGATTTTGGATGAAAATGGCTTCTTGCAAGTTACCAAGAAAGAAATCCATTACCAAAGCTCCACTTATCATTATAACACCAAAAATATTGAAAGTCCGGTGTGTTTGTGCATCGGCTAAAAGATTTTAGCGATTAAATTTTTGTCCCTTGATGATATTAAAGATTTTAGCGATTAAATTTTTGTCCCTTGATGATATTAAAGATTTTAGCGATTAAATTTTTGTCCCTTGATGATATTAAAGATTTTAGCGATTAAATTTTTGTCCCTTGATGATATTAAAGATTTTAGCGATTAAATTTTTGTCCCTTGATGATATTAAAGATTTTAGCGATTAAATTTTTGTCCCTTGATGATATTAAAGATTTTAGCGATTAAATTTTTGTCCCTTGATGATATTAAAGATTTTAGCGATTAAATTTTTGTCCCTTGATGATATTAAAGATTTTAGCGATTAAATTTTTGTCCCTTGATGATATTAAAGATTTTAGCGATTAAATTTTTGTCCCTTGATGATATTAAAGATTTTAGCGATTAAATTTTTGTCCCTTGATGATATTAAAGATTTTAGCGATTAAATTTTTGTCCCTTGATGATATTAAAGATTTTAGCGATTAAATTTCTTGAGAGATGATTGAAATAGTTCAAAATCATTATAGAAATTGCTTGAATGGATAGAATTAAGTTAAAACGGTGATTAAGTGAAAAATGTAGAATACTGACTGGTGCAGGATTTAACGAATAAATTAATAATAAAATCTAAATGGATGATAACTAAAAGATGAAGGCTTGATTTGCCAAAAAAAAAATCTAAAATCTAATCTACTAATCTAATTGATCTCAAACATTACTGTTTAAATTGTATTTTACCTAAAAAATAAATTATATCTCGAAAAGAAAGATGACATGGATGGTGTCGAGATTTTGGATTGAAAATGGCTTCTTGCAAGTTACCAAGAAAGAAATCCATTACCAAAGCTCCACTTATCATTATAACACCAAAAATATGAAGTCCGGTGGTGTTTTGCATCGGCTAAAAGATTTTAGCGATTAAATTTTTGTCCCTTGATGATATTAAAGATTTTAGCGATTAAATTTTTGTCCCTTGATGATATTAAAGATTTTAGCGATTAAATTTTTGTCCCTTGATGATATTAAAGATTTTAGCGATTAAATTTTTGTCCCTTGATGATATTAAAGATTTTAGCGATTAAATTTTTGTCCCTTGATGATATTAAAGATTTTAGCGATTAAATTTTTGTCCCTTGATGATATTAAAGATTTTAGCGATTAAATTTTTGTCCCTTGATGATATTAAAGATTTTAGCGATTAAATTTTTGTCCCTTGATGATATTAAAGATTTTAGCGATTAAATTTTTGTCCCTTGATGATATTAAAGATTTTAGCGATTAAATTTTTGTCGTTAGAGATGTCATCAAATAAATAACATTTTTTATCACTTAATTTTTAGAGAAAAAAAACTTATGACAGGATGATCAGCACTTTACCAAGTTTGGAAACTCAATGCCCATGATTATCAATATTGTTTTATTAGAAGTTGTTTATGAGAGGACAAAAATGTGATTTCTTAAGTTTAATTAATAATATGTACTTGAAAAAAGGTAAACGTAAATCATTCACATCCAGACTTTCATAATTTAAATTGATGTACTCTTGAAGTTGCAAACTCTAATTCTTGGACCTCTGTGGATTTGAACATGATTTGTGCAAGATAGATCATAAAAACCAAAGAGCCCTTGGTCGATCCATGAGAGCCCATTGGGGCGGTTGTATGGAGTTTTAGGTGCTTCTAGTACAATATTGTCTATTTTGGACTGAAATTCGTACGAGTTTGTTCTTAGTTTATGCTCAAAATGAGTTGTATTGGGTATAAATGAAAACTCGATTTATAAGTCATCACCAATCTCTACTTCCGAGTGATGTGAGATTTAACACTCCCACATATTTCATTTCACAGGACCAGTCGTCACTGAGAGTGCGGGTCGCCACTGAGAGCTTTAAGACTTTAAGTGAGCTGTGCATCAGTGACAAATAAACAAATTCTTGCACAAAAGTGAAACACCATCCATGGACCATGGGTGAGAAATTCAAAATAAAAGAGTAATTTCAGACATCACCAAGATATTCAGTCTGCAAATTCCAAGCAAACAAATTAATTAAAAAGTACCTGAACCGAAGCTGATTGTAAACATCCCTCCTGCCCAAATGATTTCAAGGCCAATAAGCAGATCTAACCGAATTCACATTTTCTCTCACAAATTTCTAGGTCATAAACTAATTGTAGACGTTAGCATCCATAATGACACGTCAGCATCCACGACCATGTCATCCCACTTTACGCTATCATTCACCATGGCTGAAATGTGGCGGAGAAAGCAATAGAAAAGCTGCCACGTCACTGAACATCCTTGGAATTCCCTTCCGAAATTACTCTCATCTTCTTCGTCCGTATAAAAAACATCTTCCTCTGATTTCTCCTTCGTCGTCCTCCTCCTCTCCTCTTTCTCTCCGCCTCCTTCCCTACCACTGTCTCCACCGCCAGAGCCGCAGCCATTCCATCTCAGAGCAAGGACGGCAACGTTGTGAGCACGGGCCGCCATTTCGGCGGTCGGATAAGTGCCGAGCCATATGCGCGTCTTCTTCTTCAGTTCTAAACGGGATGTCTCGTCTCCTTAAACACTCTCCTCCCGGCTAGCTTCTTCGGTCGGTTCGTCGCCAATATTACTTCTTCGTCACAATGAGAAGCTCTTCGACCCAAGCCAGAACTCTCCGGTTTTTCAACGACCTTCCCCGGCGAGCTAGGCTGGGTTAGATCGCTGTGAAGATCCATCTCCATGAGCGAGGGAGGGAGAGTGGCTTAGTATCTAGTATTTTAACGTGGGGCTTTTAAGGCCATTGGACTTTAAGTTATGACCCTAGGAAGGCCTACAACCCATATTCTATTTCCATTGTATTTCTTAAACGATATTGGGTTTAATTTATTTATTTATTTTAATAATAAAAATAAGTTATAAATAATTATAATAAATATTGATTTAACCAATCAATAAATAATTATAATTAAAGTTTAAAATTTAATTGTAAGCTTAATATTATTTTTTAAAACTATAGGGAAAAGTTCAAGCTAACTCCCAAAGTATGAGGTCAGTGGTCATTTTGTGATGACCCGAATGTGCACGTATGAGTACGACTGCGGGGCAAACCTCAGATTGCGGGGCAAACCTCGGGACCTAAGCCGAGTGTAGGCGAATCCTGGAATCGAGTATAGGCGAATTTCGGGTCGTAAAGAGGGGGTCGTCACAATCTCACATCGCTTGGGGAAATATATGGAAATGAAACATATGTAAAGAGACCCTCTCAACATAGCAAGACGCGTTTTGGAGCACAATTGGCAACGGATCCCATAAGAACTCCGAAGTTAAAAGTGCTTCGGCGAGAGCAATTCAGATTGGGTGACTTTCTGGGAAGTTCTCGCCAAACAAAGCCGTGAGAGGAGGATATTGGGCTACAGCCCAATCCCCAGAGCGGACAATATTTTGCTGGAAAAATTGGTCGTTACACATTTGGTCTCTAACGTTTATTTTTGACTCAATCATACCCTATCGTATACACCGTTTACAATTCAAATCCTCCCGTTAGATTTTTCGTTAAATTTGACACGTGCGCTGTAAAACCCCAAAATACAATCTTTTCCTCCCAAAATTCCTAAAGTAAAAGTTAAATTTGTCCGAAATTGCTACTGTAAATTCAAATTGGAATAATGAGAAATAGTTTAATGTATGTTTTTAAGGTGAATTTAACTTTTACTTTAGAGATTTCAGGATGAAAGGAGGGTCTTTTGAGGTTTTAACAGAGCACGTGTCAAATTTAACGAGAGGGTTTGAATTGCAAACGATATATACGATAGGGTCTGATAGAGTCAAAAATAAACGTTAGGGACTAAATGACCACTGATCCTATACGTTGGGGGCTAAATTGAACTTTTTTCAAAATTATATATTTAAAGTACAATTACGATATATATAATTTTCATTATAATGTTGATTAGAAATTAGTAATAATCTAATAATTACTGCATGAAGCAGTTAATTTTTTTTTTTAGAAAATAAATAATATTTATTGTTTTATGAAATAATTAATTTACACTAAAAATGGAGAAAATGGCGAAAGAAATAATTTTTTGAAAATAAAATGAAAGGCCGAAGTTGAAGCCAAGCATGTCAAAGTAGGTGAAGCCGATGAAGTTCTGCTTTCGTTTTTGGTTGGAGTTGCAGAAAATGTGTACAGAGAAGGTCATTTTCTTTGAAAGATGATAATCTGTTTTCACGAAGAGAGAGAGAGAGAGTTGGAGAGACAGACA
Organism: Begonia masoniana; assembly: GCA_022432975.1. NCBI lineage: Eukaryota > Viridiplantae > Streptophyta > Magnoliopsida > Cucurbitales > Begoniaceae > Begonia > Begonia masoniana. The sequence goes on along the minus strand of CM039513.1, from coordinate 1,685,789 downwards.
GAGATAGAGAGAGAAGAAAAAGTTGCAGAGGGGGGGCCGGAGGCGGACGATGTCGGCCATTGTTGTACGTGGAAAAAGAGCTGAAATCAAACTTTATTTCCTTTTCATAAGATCAAACTTTTCATAATGAATAATTTATTGACATGTATTAAAATTATACGTTTGAATGATTATGTTGATTGAATATACTTTTAAATATATTATATTTTGAAGTTATATAAATTATATCGGCTTTGAAAATATCTGCTCAGGTAGTCAGTTTGGCCGAACTGTGTTAATAAGCGTATTTGTTATTTCTTTTACTTGCTTTCGTTATTGCTCGATTATCAAATTTGGATAATTTAATTACGAGAAAAAAATTCTATAATTAAAGGTTGCACGAAAAACTTAGACAACATAATTCACTCACCCAATTAGATTAGTATCAATTCTACAATTTAGACGTCGTTTGATTAAGTGTTCGTGGTTTTATTTTTATTTTTTCAATCAAGTGTTTGTAGTTTCAATTTTGTTTTTGACGGATCATCCTGTATGTTTTCGTCGATAAATATATCGGCATACATCGCGTGATTTGATGTTTATTCACGCGACATTTAATCGTTAAATCAAGCATGTCTATACCACTTTTCTTTTAATAGCGTTTTTAACTCTTGCAGTGATTTATAATCTTATTCAAAATTTGTCGATCTACTCTTTGAATTCAAATCACTCGAATGATTAATGAAGTTTGAAATATGATTAAAAATCACCACAAGAAGAGGTAGAAATCAGATGAAAACAACCGATTAAAACGAAAAATGCAGTATATACGTGCTGAATTTAATGAATAAATCGACATCGATATTCAAATTATTGATAACTGAAAATGAACGTTTTATTTTTTAATAAAAATAACTTAAGGTCTAATAAGACGGTACCGTCTAAATTACAATTTATCATAAAAAAAAAAAAAAAAAAATTGAAAGAAAATACAAAGACACAACTCTTAACGAAAAGCTGCTTAAATAGACAATCAAACCACACCTTTTTATTTCCAACTTTTCTCAAGAGGGTCCCCCTCCTTCCTCCTCCTTCCATGGCCGACTTCCCCTCCCTCTCTCTCCTCTCTCTCTCTCTCTCTCTAGAATGGGGTCTGCCATTGCAAGAAGCTCACCAGCTAATGATTTAAAATAGCTGTTTTCAGAGTGTGATGTTTTAGACTTCCCCACCCAAACACGTTGATTAACTTAATATACTTGTCATTAGTCTTTTCATTTCACTGTTTTAATCCAAATTATCTCATCTTTAGACACTTGAATAACCTGTCTTCTTTGTCCAATTCCCAGCCGAAAGTGATATTGAAAATCAGCAAATCATATCTAAATAAGATTATATAAAAAGTCTTCGTTTAGAACTTTGTCTCAGACAAATAGGTCATTGGTAGGTCTCATTTTGATCTACTAGGATCTCCTGCTCGTATCAGAATCTAATATTCTAATTTTGTCAAAATAAATATTTTTAAATTTTACTTAACATTATTGTCTATCCAAAGATACAAGTTTAGTCGTTCGTGTTTTTGATGATCAGTCGTGACTCTTGATATACGAAATATCGGGTTTCTCGACCTAATTCTTATGAATTATAAATGGAGAAGTTTTAAAACAAGACGTACAACATGTTATTTTGTCGAGTTTTGATGTTTCACAAAGGTGTAAAAACAATAAAATGTTGAAAAAGTGGGTGTTCTTTTGACTCAAAACCCTAAAAAAAGATTAACACATTAATTAAAACTTGCATGAAAAGGGTTAATATTAATTATATGTGATTAGTGACTAATGTACTTGAGTTAAATCAATTAAAAAGTACAAGCATATCATTAGAACAGCAGTTAAACTAATTAATGAAAGTTTAGAGAGAGAGAGAGAGAGAAGAGATAGAGAGAGAAGGGGAGAGAGAATTATCTCAGTTCTTATGATTTTTTATTCACAGAAACCTAAAAAATAACAATCTTTGCAATTCTAAATTACAAAACTTTAATAAAATTATTCTGTTCTTGTAGTTGACGTGCATGTAACATGTTATTTTGCCGGAAAATTAATGTCGACAATCTTTCGTAAGAATTAAGAACTCAAAAATGACTCCATAAACGCTCTAGTCCATCGGAAAACCCAGCCGGCTCGTGGTCCGGCGGGAAGTTCATTCTCGGCGGCGACATTAACATTCCTCCCGCCATGTCCACTAGCAAATTGGGCATGTCGAAAATCTCCTCCTCGTCGAGAAATTCATCTCTCACTTTACTAAACTTCTCCTCTGACCGATCATCATCTTTCGAACTCCTTTTCATCAGCGTCGCGGCAGCTAAGGCGGCCGCTCTGATATCGGCCGGTGAGGTAGAAGCCGGAACTGGATAAGAACCAACCAGCGCCGGGAAGTTAAGAGTGGCGTCGTTTCCTCTGAGCGCTAAGGCAGCGACGTCGTGCGCGGCAGCCGCCATTTCCGGGGAGGGGAAGGTCCCGAGCCAAATTCTATTCGTTTTACGTGGCTCTCGGATTTCCGAAACCCATTTCCCGCTTCTGCAACGAATGCCCCTGTAAAGAGAGTGTTTTCTCGGAGAAGAACTCGACGCCATGATCGGAGGGAAAAAATATTGAGCGTGAATGGGAATCCAGTGCTGTTTGAATTCAGAACTGTTTGGTCAAAGAGAAAATGAGAAGGAAAATGAGGTAGACAAAGAGATAGAGTTTTAACCAAAATGGGTTTCTAATTCTACTTTTATTTTCAAAATATTTTAATATAAATATATAAAAACTAGATTAGGGTAATAATTCAAAAAATAAAGTTTATTTAGAAAGATAGTCTAATGTTAACAAAATTGTGGCCCGGAAAATTTCTAGAACATGCGTAATTTTATCGAAAATTATTTTAAACGTGGTGAGTGTGAGTCAAGTAGTGAACCGAGTCGGGGAGGGTTCGGGGGTGTTATAAGGGTTGTTGAAGACTAGTTGTTTTTAATCTAAGTAGCATACGATCGGTTTTAAATTTTCGAAATCGATAAAATTCAGGTTTTACGTACGCAAAACCAAAACTTAACGAACCAAACTGAAATATCATCGTGGTTTGAAAAGCTAATTGATTTTTGGTGTAAATTAATTGAAAATTTTGATTAAATTCTCATATTATATTCTAGTTTTGATTCTAAAATTACCGGAACCGATCCCTATCGGTTCAGTTTGGTTTATTAGAATAAGAACTAGAACGAAAACCGAACATGGATTTGAGGTTTGGTTTTTGCACAAAAAAAATCCAGCTTTGATTCTAAAATTAATGGAACCGATCTCTATCGGTTCAGTTTGGTTCTCTCAAAAATTCGAACCAGACCATAAACACCCCAGTCAAGTTGGGGCTTTAGAGGTATTGTCGGATTTTTATATTTAGGTGTTTGACTTTAATATTATATTTAAATTTATTTATTAATCAGTATAATAATTATAATAGAATATAAATAAATAAAAATTGTAAATATTCTAATCTTAACTAAATCAATCGTATTCTTTAGAACGATGAGTAATGCATTACGGGAATTATGGTTTTCGAGAACACTTTTTTTATCGACCCATTATGGACGAGAATCATCAAATCGAACGGGTAGAATCAATGAATCATACCGGAGCCTCAAAGTTCTGTTTGGTTCGATTATGTTTGTGTACTTGTGTAAATCGAAATTTATTTATCTTTTAAATGAATCGAAACTCAACCGAATTGAATTTTAAGTCGCCGAGAAAAGATAATTCATGAACATCAAATAATGTAAAATTAACCTTTAGTAATAATTTACTAGTAAAAAATATATTAAAAATATAAAAAAAATAGAAAATTTAAACCTAGCCATTAAATGTAACGTTGCTACAATATGCTGTATTATTAAAGTATTAGCACATGAAATGTTTCATCATATATGTGTAACTTAAATTTGTGTCTGCATTATTGATCATAATTAGGTTAAAATACAAGATTACTAATAAAAATATAATAACATAAATGATAAAATAATTGAAAAAATCTTGATAATTACATAAGAGCGTCACGTCAAAATGTGTAATTAGAGCGTCACTTAGCAAAAGTGTAAGTATTTTAGAAAATTGAGGAATTATGACACATGGATAGAAGTTCACTTTTGCAAATGTGAGTATATATTTTCTTAATAAAAATTCGACCTGAACTAGGATCCAACCGCGAAACTCTGTCTGGTTCGAGTCGGTAGAACCTAACAATTCCGGTTCCATTTCCAATAATCTAAAACTGTGGGGCCAACATTAGATTCAATTATACGGTCGAATCAAACCAAACCGAACATGCTTACCGTATTCTATGCGGTAAGGATTTGCTGAGGTCTTTATTGTTCTATGGACGAGTCAACCAAACCAAACCGAGCTTTACATTCGCTTGATTTCTGTTCGGTCTGAATATTGAGTGAACCAAAAATGCTTGGATGCAATTTACAAAACAAACCCAAAAAGTAACTTAATAAAAAAAATTGTTTTTCATTACCGGTTTTTCCACTGCCATCTTCAATCAGTTTCGAAAGGGTTCGACACTTTTTTGGTCATGTTCGGATTGAACTGTGCCCAAAACACCCATAATTTTCGCGCCAAATGTAACGGCCGTCTCAAAAACCATATAAAAGACGATGTCATAAATAATCCGAGCAATAAAGATAAGAGAAGTACAATAAGAAGTCCAAGTTTATTCTTCGTCGCCTCACTGATCTTTTCGAGCTTTTGGTCTGCCCGGCCTGGCGGGTTTAATAACGTAGCTGAGTAGGATGAGGAGTATGGGAAGAATGGTTCCAATATAGTACACACTTCCATAGGACGCAATCGTTTCGTGCAAGCTCAACACCTGCTCATACCAACACCACCACCATTAGAAACTCTAAACTCAAATCTGGTCATTTGAGAGAGAGAGAGAGAGACCGTGAAAGAGAGAGAGAGAGAGAGAGAGAGAGAGAGTTACCATGAAACCAACACAAGAGTAGTTCAGAACCAGAAGTGAATAAGCAAAGTTGAAAAACCCAAGTACAGTCTTAAGAGGCGGAGGAAAAGCTTGCTGCCATCTGTAAATGACTGATTGGAGCAAAGCAAAGAGAACAAACATCATAAAAGAAGGCAAAAATGGCAGGGAACTTAAGAGTAGTGAGCGAATACCTCTTGAACCTGCAATCATCAAAGCAGACTGGACGAAGAAGATGATGTAGCCAGGATACAGTCCCTGTGATTATGAAGAGATAAAAGGAAGAAAATGATAAGTTGAGTTTCACCCACTGCAGACATGGGAAGCCAAAACCTTGAAGTCATTCTTTCTCGTAAAAAACCCGTTTTGGTACTAAGAGTGGGTTGATAACCAACGGCGGAAGACATTCTACCCAGTAAAGCAGATACTTTGGATCTCACTTGGCCGAAACAGAAGCACGACTTGTTCATTAACATCTCGGAAATATTCCGACTTTAAACTGGAGAGTTAATTTAAAGTGGTCTATTCAAAAGAAAACTCATTCATTCATCGTAGAAGCAATCAGAACTAAAGTCTTCTTTTGTAGCTCTTTCCTTTTTCCATATCTCTCTTAAGAAGCGCGTTTTATTAACGATAAAAAAAGGAGATAAATAGATACTTAAAAATTGTCTGAGTAACCGAAGATGTTCTTATTTAGGCACTATGATAAGCAAAACATTTAACTAAGATGGTGGAAATAATACTTACATGCCAAACAGCACTGACAGTCTGTGTAGCCAAGAGCTGGAAGAAGCCAGGTTTCTTTCCCTTCTGGATAAGCCTCTCATAGACATCTACACCACCATTACAGAAACCCATTTTAGCTCCATTTTCGATAATTCAAGCATAATATTTCCATGAAAGTTCAAGAATAAAAGAAAAGATTGCAATCTATTATGTTTGGGCAGTAGAACCACTTTTGCAATCGTAAAAACTCACAATGACGGAGCCAGGTGCTGATCTGAATGTTCCAAACAAGAGGCAATTCGACCGAACTCTTCACCAACTCAACACCAAGAATGTTTACGTTTTTAGCACGGTCCCAACGTGGTTTGGGAGGAGAAGATTCAGTCCAACCGCTAAAACCCAAACCAGAAACAATTAAAGAGGCCTCTGAAATTGACCAGATGAAATAATATTTCCACCGTGCCGTAAAGCCGGACATATATTGATAACCGAGCCGCTTCCAAAATCCATATTCTTTGTAAATGGGATCCGTAAAGCGTGTTAGTGGAAATAGCGGTGCCAAGTTTATATACAACGCCATGCAAAGACCTGCTTGGAGAATAGCTCTAATTGTGCCGCCATAAGGTGATGGAAATGGCCCTTTGTTTGGATGGCTATAGATCTGAAGTTAATAAAGAAATATAAAAGGAATAAATCATACAAATAGTAAGGAAAAGACTTTTTTTCTTTTAATATATCGACGTACCCCTTTTCCTTCGGTCCAGTCGAGATAATCTTTCATTTCATAAACAGGCCCGGCAAAATGGCTGCCACAGCAGAGACAGTAACCCAAGTACTCTATCAATGAAGGCAGCTTGATCAATCGGTTTTTCTTCTGAGCGTCACGTAAACCATCTTCTTCCAGTATCCCGTCATTGTAATTGATAGAACACGAGATTACTTTCAGCGTTAACACCATTAAAGCTCCTATAAGAATATGGAGATAATGTCAACTAACCAATTAACATTCTCATTAGTTAAATAACCAGACTATGGAAAGCATTTAACATGATTGGTAATCATCTGCAAGCTAGAGAACTGCCGATAGAAGATAAACAACCGAAGCAATAATAGGCATTCTGCAGTTAATCATTAACTATAAGAAGATATCGATTAGATTACATTAACACAAACGGATATGAATACATTAGGTCGCAAAACTGGAAACAAAAAAAAAAATGAATAGGATAGATGAAGAAGATCGACCAAAGATGGTTGATCCTTTTGATTGAATGTGTATAATGGTCTAACGAAAATAACAAAATATCGAGTAATTACGAGGAGCTTGTTCCCTCCCCAAACTTTCATCTGAATTCTTCCTGCGTAATTTTCTAGATATCTAACTAGTATATATCTTTTTCTACATATAGAAAACTTCTCTTCTTCCAATTAATATTTCTCGAACCAACAACGCTTTCTCACACTTATCTCGTGTGTGTTAATAAAATTTTTATAGCTCATCCTTTAATAAAAATATCATGCATTTTGTTGTTGCTTACACATAAGGATTAAAAAGCAAGGAAAGTTCTGGCTTGCTCACCAGTGGCGTCGATACCTCCTTCCTTCCAAGCATCCCCACTCATATAATAAACATGGCTACAAAATAATAACAAAAGTGAATAATTAAAAAAAAAAAAGAGTAGATCTTTCACTACTTGCATATACGATATAACATTTGAAAAAGTTGAGATCTTTACAGCAAAATTGCCCCAAATTCACAAGAGAAGTTGCTAGAAAAAGGAAAAAAATGTATATTTCCACGATCTCAGAGTATTGTGTACTAATCAAAGCCGAATGACAATCAACGAGTGCATACGACCAACCAGATCAATTGCATACTAGAAACATACAGAAACACGTTGCTCAAATAATGTTTAATCAAATCCTTGAAAAATCAACTACAAACCAATAAAAAAAAAAAAACCATTGGAAGGACCCAATGGTATAAAATTGTCGTGAAAATCAGGGCAAACTTACCAACCAATTAGATAGCCGAATCCCAAAAAGAAGGTAAGTATACCACACCGAGCGCGATACAGAGCCATAGAGGCATAACCAAGAAACATCGGAACTAAGAAATGGAGGTTAGAAGAGAATCCAAACGAGAGATAAGAAAGCAGAGCGCCTGACCCAGCAGAGTAAAGGTGCTTAGCGAGTCGACCCGGAATGAGTCGCCATAGAAAGCTCACCGGTATGGTGGCGACGAAGCAGAGCAAGAATCGGAGGACAGGGATCGAGACGCCAATGGCGGCCGCCATGGATTCCATCTCCAGACCCATTGCTGTGGCTATGGGAGCGAACTCACCGAATCAGTGAGTCGACGGAGCTGGAATAAATAGTAGTCAACGTCATAGACACTGGAGTTGAGATCATCGAAGGTACAAATGGAATAATCTCCACCGTTCAATTGAAAATAGTTACTTTTAATGGTCTTGATTTTGCCACGTCGTAATATGTGATAATGACTAAAACAGCCTTGGCTAATTAAATTGGCAATGGGCCTTCACTGGGTAAGGCCCATCATATATATATATTTGTTCTCCCTTCAGGGGAATGCTAATTTCCATCGAAGCCCTAAAACACAGTCGATCATGGATGCTCAAGCCTCTGCGTAGTGAGTTCATTGAGCTGGATCGTGGAAGTTCGTGATTCTTTTGCTCTGATTGGAGTAGAAGTTCTTCTCATCCTTCGAAATTTTGAATTTCTTTACGTCAAAAGTTTTCTTTTGACGTTTTTAAATGTGGAAACCGCGACGTATAGCGGAAAGTTCTCGCAAAGAAGACCTCGAAGGCGTTGGAGAACATCAGCATTCCTCTTCCGAAGATGTAAGTAACCTGACTGATTTGAATTTGATTCAATTTTCACTGGTAAATTCCGATGGTAAATTTGTTTTCGTTTGAGTAGGAAGAGATAGAGCGGGAGCTTGCCGATGTGACATTTGAAGAGTTGCAGAAAGCGCGTTCAGATGGATCGCATGCTATTTTCCGAAAGTCTGATGATGATAAGAAAGTTGGGCGAGCTAACAAGAACAGGTACTTTTAAATTAAGCTTGAAAAAATGGTAACTTGTGAGGTTGTTTCCTTGGTAATTGGCTTTTGAGTTGTGAATGTGCCGATTTTTTCTGTTCTAAAGGCCAATGGAGGTCAGTAGCAAGAAACCAGTTAGTAGGAACAGAGATGTTGTTCAGACTTCTAAGAAGGTATAGTTCCTGCTTCTTTGTCATGTGCGTTATAAAATTAGATGGTGATATGATTTTTACAGTCGTCTAGAATTTTTATGGTGATCATTGTTGATTTGATCTCGATATTATTCAGGTGATTCGTGATCCTCGTTTTGAATCCTTGTGTGGTCCACTTGATGTCCAGGGGTGAGTTATCCACATTGAGAATAAGTTTATCCTTTCTAAAAGTTAATTATTTTAGAGCATACTTTATATGGGTTATTGTCTGAGTTATCAGCAGTGAACTCTTGGATTTAATCGATGTTTTTTTCATATAATGTTTCAGTTTTATGAAAAAACTGATCGCTTAAATTTTCGAAAAGTTGAGGTACAAACATCTGTAATTTCAGCAGTGAACTAGAATTGAGTACTGTACAAGTCACTCGATGTGAAAACATATTGGTTTATGTTGATATAAAAACATCTTCATTTACGATGCTGTTATGAGTGTGATTTGTTCTCTTGGGTTTTATAGGTTTAGGAAGAGATATAATTTCCTTTTTGAAAGTGATCATCCTGAAAGCCATCTTCATAGTGGAAAAAAGGTATTGTTTTAAAAGGGTACTGCGAGATTTACCCTCGAATTTTATACTATAATCTTGCACCTCCTAGTGTGCAGTTTATTGATTGGTGTAATAATTAAATAAATTATTAATAATTAAAATTAGATATTAATTGACTCATGACTCTATGTAAAATTATAGGGTAAATTTAGTGTTACTCTTTTTATAATTTTGAAGTACCGGAGGTGTTTGTTGTACCTCAAAAATTTCACATCTTTGTTAATTTTGCCTTTTGCCATCATTGCTCTAACTATCAATGTTGTTTTAAAAATCATTTTTAGAAGAAATCAACGGATTCCAAAGGACAGAAATTTGACGAAGAACTGAACAATCAACTATCGCAGATTGTGAGTTCAGCCCTTCTAATTGTGTTTCTGATTTTTCTACTTGCTCTCCTTAATGATGGTGGAATAGAATATTTGAAATAATGATGGTGGCTTATATTTTCAGGAAAGACAATTGAAATCTGATGCAAAAGCTCTAATACCTCAGTTTTGGCTAATCACATGAGGAAAGAGAGAGAAGCGGCAAAGAAAGGGAAAAAGCCATTCTATCTTAAAAAATGTAACCCTCTCTCTCTCACTCTCTAGTTTTGGCAATTAACCAAATGTTGTTTAAGCTAACGTAATTCTGTAACTATGCAGCTGATATTCGAAAGGAAAAGCTTGTTTCAAAGTATGAAGCTCTAAAGGTAGGTGGTAATTTTTGTGAAATATTCAAATGTCTCATTTGATTAATACATGCAATCTCAATCATTGTACTGTTTTTGGGGATCGTGATTGGTTGAAATTTTTGATCTGGTTAGACTTCTGGGAAGCTTGATGCATACATGGAGAAACGGAGAAAGAAGAACGCCGCCAAAGATCATCGATTCATGCCCTATCGTAGGTCTCAGAATGTCGGCCAACAAAGCTGATTTCTTAAAGGACTTCCCGGCCAGACATTACATTACGGTAGGGGGCGCTACATTGGATAGTCTCGTTAAATTTACTATTTTTGAGAGGCAAAGATTTTGTTCAGCAAAAGAATTACACATTAGATTTATAAAAATATGAATATTATATTTATAACTCAATTATGTCCGCTGTTTTAAATTCTATGTCAAGACATTAGTTGCACTATTCAAGATATATATGCAACATCTATGAATTGGTAGGTCAAAACTCAGCGACCTTCAATTGGCAGTTGGGTGAGTGCTTACACTTACAGCCGGGATGGAGCAACTTACCTGAACATTTTCTCAACTTTGCCCGTACTTTGAAGTCCATTGCTAGCGAGCAACGCAGATGTGGAAGGAGATTATGGTCGTAAATATATCGTTTGAATTCTTATCTATACCTTCTAATGATATACTGAGTATGAATGCCATATATATCTCTTACATCCTAGATCTTCTGAGATCTCTTTGTTTCTTCATCTGGGTTATGTTTTTCACGCAGCACTAAAGTAAAATGACCATGAAATAACATCAATACTTCTGCATAGAACGGGTAATGTAGCCATTTATTTGTGTCAGCTTATCATACAAACGCAAAAACAACCTAGTGTGAGGAACTGACTCATATCAATGCAGGTGCAGAACGTGTTTTGGCTAATTTTAAGATCAAAATCTTTCGAGACTGACTCATATCAGTGCAGGTGCAAAACATATTTTGGCTAGTCTTAAGAACAAAATCTTTCGGATTTCTGATTAAAGTGACCACTATTGTACTATGATAATTAAGAATGTTATATGATGTGTGAGAGTTTAGTAGATGATGATAAGGTAATGGCTATGATATTGCAAGGATCCAAGGGGGATTGAACATAGAAATTCTAATTTGGTGATTATGCATATTTCATTAATAGTACAATTATAATATAAATAATCAATGCAATATATCACTTGTAATAATCAATGAATCAACAAGAGACGCAATATAGACTCTTAACCCAGACATCTTCCAGACTCTCAGTGGAAGATCCTCTCCTTTCTCTCTCCTTGTTTTCTCTCTCTAAAACGCCCACATGTTTTTCTCTTTTAATACGAGAATGTTTCAAACATTACACCAGCATCATGGTCTACCATGAAACAAAATCTGCAACAAATGAAGATGAACCCAATAATCTTAAAAAAAAAATTGATTTCATCATAGGTCTCCACTCCACAATCTCATATACAACAAACCCAGATTCTAAATTCTGACAAAGAAAGAAGCAATTTTTCCAAATAACTTAAAATTGCTTCCTTTTCAGATATTAGCACATCCTACATTATCTACATCACACAATATGTTACATAAGAAAAAGGTCAATTTTGATCTAAAAACATCGACCCTTTTGCGTGTTTCGGAAATATCAGAGCCGAGTCCAAGCAGACACCTCCTTTCGTGTGTGTACAATCAATCTGCGCCATTGAGAATTTTATCTTCATCGATTCATTCGAATTATCAACGACAAAATCACCCACGTGATAAAATTCCCATTTTCCCCTGTTGTTTAAGTGAGACTGAGTTGTAGAATGCTGACCATCTGAAGTCCGTAGACGGAATTGGACCGGCTTCAAGTCCCAACCGTGGACGTGGTCTGTGTTGCAGATTTGACGGCCGAATCTTCGAGATGGCTGACCCAACTGGACCCTGAAGAATAGGCTGTAAGTTCCGGGAGGAAATGGGAATTCGACCTCTCCTTCGACCTCAAACCACCATATTTGTTGAAGATATGCTACACTGTTGAATCTAAGATTAAAGAAAAAGATGATAAAAACCTTGAGTTCTCTTACAGATTGAAAGATCATAACATCTATATTAAAATTGAAATTATTACATAACATTTAAGTGGTGTCAATAAAACCAGTTTGATGAATGTCACGATGCTATCGCTCGTCGGCGATCAATTTTGTCGATTATAGGAGATCTTGAAAAAGAAGTATAGCATCTTCAACTTATAGCTCAAAGTCACATTCAACTAGTATATCTCTTAAACATGAAAATGTTCTCTTCTTTATGCAAATATGCTTGGAAAGAGCGAAAATGTTCATAATGAAACTACTAAATTAAAAGGTCATGTTTACACGACCAATGAGATATCATGAAGATTGAACTTGATTTCAAATTGAGTAGAGTTTTTCAATTTCATCAGATTCAATTTCGTAGATATTCAATGCAGAAATTAACAGCAAGTTTTGATAAAACTCACCTAGATTCCTTCGTTGGAATATATTTCCAGTATCTTCTATCTTCAATCCCAGTTATAGCCAACCCTTTTGAAGAAATGGATAAACAAACACCAGAAGTACTTTTATCAAGCCAAACTCTCTGAAAATAGGAGAAAATCTAACTTCAATATCTATTAACTTTTCTCAGCAATTTCTCCACAATCAAACAAAGAAAGACTGTTTAATTCAATCCGAATTCAACTTTTTCCTCTCGATTCCCACGTTTTCTCAGGATCCAAACAAGGAGGAGATAGTGCAGAGATGAAACCATACCTTAATTCCTCCATCTAAGGCTCTAGGTTGACAAAGCCTTGCATATATTTCTTTCTTACCCAAGTCTACAGGAACGTCCCCAAGCAATTTTCTGACAAGAACTTGATAATTTGAAGGAAGCTTAGATTCCCAAACAAAATCCGCCCAAGAACCCCCTCGGAAAGCCCGATTCAACCGGGCGAATTTGCAAATCTCTGGCGGATCCAAATTAGATAAAATAGAAGCTACGCAGCTCTCCGGCAAGTCGCCGAGTTGAAGTTTCTCTGAAGAAGGTCGAGACCTGTTCTCTTCTCCGAAAAAAGCAGAAAAAATAGCACCCATTTGAAAAAAATTAAAAACCCAGAAAATTCTACAGCAAAAGAGAATCACGAAAGGCTTCAATATCGGTTCTTAGCTGTTGGCTGTAGATATTAAAAAAGAGGATGAAAAAGGGGGTGGATGAAGAAGAATCATCGGTTTGGATGCCAGTTGTTTTTGGTTGTTAACTTATCATTCTGTTGTCTGTTTCCCGGGAAAATGACGGTGACAGCCGAGAGTGATTTCGACGGAAAGAAATTTACCAACTGAAAATGAAAAATCGAGGACGCCAAACCCCCCCAGGCCCCAGAGACCCAAGGTTTCGATGCAAAATCAAAACGATGTGTACTGGTTTTGCAAAATTAGAAAAACAAACTCAACCTTTCAATTTAACCAAATCTAGCCGCATGTTATATTGAAAATACCATTCTACCCTTCTCCTCTCCTCATTTTGAAGGCCACGATCGAATCATAAATCTTACAATTCCCTAAAGTTCCATATACAATTACGAGTAAAATTACGTTTACATCATGATTAGTGAAGTTAATGACATCTTTAATTTATCATATTAATTTGAACTAATTAATTAATAGGGTTTTTTTAAAAAAAAAACCTTAAGGTTTAAGTTTTTTTTAAAAAAAACCTTAAGTTTTACTGTTCATAAAAAAAAACCCTCAGGTTTTGGAAATAGGCGAAAAAAACCTTTTACTCCGGACTGGGCAGTGGCCGCCGAACGGAGGCCGGCCGGCCTCCATTTTTTTATTTTAAAAAAATACAACGGAGGCCGGCCGGTTCAGTTTGACCGGCCGGCCTCCGTTGTAAACCGGGCAAACCCGTGACTTTAGTCACGGGTTTTGTCGTTTACCGTGGAGGCCGGCCGGTTCAAGTGAACCGGCCGGCCTCCACGGTAAAAACACAGACTCGTGACTTAGTCACGGGTCTTGGCCTTTTCGTGGAGGCCGGCCTAGTCCACGTGGAGGCCGGCCTCCACTCACCTATTTATACCCCCACCCCCCTCCATTTTCAAATCACTCTCAACCCTCTCAACTCTCTCAACCCTCTCCACTCTCTCAACTGTCAACTCGCTCGCTCATCCTTCGACGATAATTTTCGGTATTAAATTTTTATTTATTTATTTTTTTGTCATTTAAATTACAAAATTTAAAATTATTTTTCATATTTTAATTACCCGTTTATTAATTATTTAATATTTTGTTCCAGGTAACGAACTAATTTAAACTCTCCTACGATATAACTCCGCCTTCACCCTTCCCTTATTTTCGGTATGAAATTGTTATTTTTATTTTTGTTTATCATTTATTTTACAAAAATGAAAATTATACTTGATATTTTAATTACCCGTTTACTAATTATTTCTCATTTAATTTACGAAATTCATGTAAAATGATATTACTCCTCGTTCACCTTTTAGGTATAGACTCTGTTATATATATATTTTTTATGAATTTTATCTATTCTAAATTTATCTATATATATGTTATTTACAAAAAAAAAAAAAAGAACTCAGTATATACATTCTTCATTACGTTTTAACTTTTTTGTATTTTATTAATATTGTTTTAATTTTTTTTTTCAGCGAAGAAGATGGATTCTGATTCAAATAGATCGATTAATTCAGACGAAAGATCAACTGGTGATGCAGAAATGGACTGGTATGCGGACGACACGCCTGCATATGGTGAGGTACGAGCATTCGATAATCCACTGGCAAATGAAGAAATATTCGAATACTCTACCTCCAAAACGCTGGACGATGAGCTTCAAACCCCGGTCGGCTCAGATGACGAGGAGGTGGAAAGCATACCGGTAAGAGAACAAATTTCAACGGGATTATTTGCAGGTAAAGAATATGGTTCTTTAGAGGAATTGAAAGACGAAATACACCAATATTCCCTGGAAAACGGTTATGGTATTATATTCAGTAAAAGTGAAAGAAGTCGACTGACAGCTAAGTGTGGAGGTGGATGCGGGTGGCGACTTCATGCTTCGTTGATACAAAATGAGCGAACGTTTCAAATAAAGAAAATGATCGACTCTCACTGTTGTTCGAGGCAAGTTGAATCTCGACACGCTTCAGCAAAATGGATGGCGAAACATTACCTAGATAGGTTCAAAAGTCACCCTACCTGGGACATCCCATCTATTATCGAGACAGTGAGGAATGACTTCACCGTCGACATTTCACCCAGTCTTGCCACAAGAGCAAGAAGCATAGCTCGAACTCTCAACGAAGGGAAGAGTGACGAACAGTACGGGCAATTGTGGTCGTACGCAGCCGAAATATTCAGATCAAATCCAGGAAGCACAGTGAAAATACATGGAAACCCATTGGACAATAATCAATTGGGATTCCAAAGATTCTATATGTGTCTGGCAGCTTGCAAGAGTGGGTTGTTGGAATACGGGAGACCCGTTATCTGCTTGGATGGTTGTCATCTAAAGGGATCGTGTGCTGGCCAACTACTCACAGCCGTCAGCATCGATGGAAACGATGGAATCTACCCTGTTGCTATTGCCAACGTTGAGTCTGAGTGTACAGACTCATGGACATGGTTTTTGGATATATTAAAACAAGACCTCAACACTCAGCATGGCCACGGTTGGACACTTATTTCAGATCGACAAAAGGTATGATAAATTTGTATATGTTATTTCAAAATTTTGTGGCGTTGGGGGTTTAATATTGTTTTATTAACGCCGTTGTTCGTGCAAATATTAGGGGTTACAGAGGGCTATTCGAGATAAATTCCCATATGCTGAACACCGCTTCTGCCTCCGGCATATGTATGCGAATTTCAAAAATCATTTTCGGGGAAAAGCATACAGAGATGCGATGTGGAATGCGGCCAGAGCACCAACGGAGCCCCATTTCGAGCATGAAATGCGGAAATTACAGCATGTTGCGAAGAATCCGACCTCTAATATTCAGTTCTCTGGTTCGTGGCTTGACGAACACCTGGATGTTGGAATTGATATGAATTTCCCGTAAGAACTCTACTCCCTCGGGCAATATGACAAAAGGGGGGTCTCGGGAAGCATGGTAATATTGCTCCGCCCCTTCTATGGCAAACCCCAGCACAGAGTTCACTAGCTCTGGACGTATCATAAACTCCCGACCAAGGACGTACGTCTTCAAACTAGTCAAAACTCCATTTCTTCCGGACGCTGTCAAGTTCGCGTAGAACCAGCGAACTATTCTCTCGCAAAAATCGCCGCTAAATACATTGACCTCGCCCAGGCCGATGGCGTCAAACATGTCTTTGATCCCCAATGACTCCCAACCTGTAAAGCTGAAAGTCATACCATGACTAACTGAGCGTTTGCGCAAATCTTGCTCAAATTTCTCTTTACACTCTTGATTCCGAAATTCCATGGCAGTATCCCAGCTAACCGATCTGCTTACTTCAGCATCCATCGTCGTTGCTAAAAAAAAAAATCAAAGTTAATAAATACAATAATTGATAAACGGGTAATTAAACTGGATATTTTCGTAATTAATTAAACTAGTAATTAAACAAGTAATTAATAAACGGGTAATGAAATCCAGTATAATTTTTGAAATTTGTCATTAAATCTCGAACTAATAGCTCAATCAGAATAATTTTCTTTAAAGATCTTAATACTCTGCATTCTATAAATAGAAATAAATGTCATAATTATCATACTATTTTCATTCTCCTAACAAGAATAATATTTGTACTTTGGCAAATATTAAAAATAAAAAGAATTTATAGTCGTAGCAACGCCCAAAATTTTCACTCCACTTTTTCAGGTATCACTCTACATCCTAGAATTTATGATGAATCGAGTTTGTACCATACCACGATACACAACTACAAATTTGCATTCTTTAATTTATTTTTGTAAATAATTAGTAAACGGGTAATTAAAATAATCAGTATAATTTTACTTTTTGTAAATTAAATGATAAAAAAAATAAAAATAACAATTTTATACCAAAAAATATCACCGAAAACAAGGGAAGGGTGAAGGCGGAGTTATATCGTCGGAGAGTTTAAATTAGTCCGTTACCTGAAACAAAATATTAAATAATTAATAAATAATTAATTAAAATATCAAACATAATTTTAAATTTTGTAATTTAAATGACAAAAAAAAACAAAAAAAAATATTCATACCGAAAGATATAGGAGGAGAGAGTTGGGAGTTGAGAGAGTGGAGAGGGTTGAGAATTGAGAGGGGAGGGGTGGGGGTTATAAAAAGGGTAGTGGAGGCCGGCCTCCACGTGGCCCAGGCCGGCCTCCACACTTAACGACAGACCCGTGACTAAGTCACGGGTCTGTGTTTTTATCGTGGAGGCCGGCCGGTTCACTTGAACCGGCCGGCCTCCACGGTAAACGACAAAACCCGTGACTAAAGTCACGGGTTTGCCCGGTTTACAACGGAGGCCGGCCGGTCAAACTGGACCGGCCGGCCTCCGTTGTATTTTTTTAAAATAAAAAAATGGAGGCCGGCCGGTCCAACTAGACCGGCCGGCCTCCGTTCGGCGGCCACTGCCCAGTCCGGACTAAAAGGTTTTTTTCGCCTATTTCCAAAACCTGAGGGTTTTTTTTGATGAACAGTAAAATTTAAGGTTTTTTTAAAAAAAAACCTAAACCTTAAGGTTTTTTTTAAAAAAAACCCTAATTAATATCACTCAAAGAATTAAAAATTATAAGACAAAAGACAGTTTTCTTCGATTATATGAATTTTTATATTAATGCGAAAAGTCTCTTGCAACGAGAGATAATACACAAAAATTAGAGACAGACACCGAACCACAATTGTCATTAATATATTATATTGTAAGGTTAAAATAATAGTTGACAAAATAAAATAAAATAATTCAAAAAATTATTGGAAAATCAAAACATCTACACTTTTAGTATGTGCGTATAGATAATGTAACGACCCCGTTTCCCAGTAAGATATTGTCTGCTCTGGGGATTGGGCCGTAACCCAATATCCTCCCCTCACGGCTTTGTTTGGCGAGAACTTCTCGGAAGGTCACCCATCCTGGAATTGCTCTCGCCGAAGCACTTTTAACTTCGGAGTTCTTATGGGATCCGTTGCCAATTGTGCTCCAAAACGCGTCTTGCTATGTTGGGAGGGTCTCTTTACATATGTTTCATTTCCACATACTTCCCCAAGCGATGTGGGATTGTGACGACCCTCTTTTTACGACCTGTCACCTTCCGGTTCACCCGCGCGGACGTACCGCCATCCGGGTTCCGGTTCGTGCAGCCATCGTACACATACTTGCACATTCGGGTCATCACAGATAATATATTATGTATACAAAAAAGAGAAGAACTCTAATTATAAAACGTGTATTTTTTAACAATATAAGATTGTGCAGCATCGTTGATATGGGCTGAACTCTCGCATTGGATTCTTATTGCCTTTGTGTCGCGGGTTGCCAGGATGATTGACCCATTTTTTCTGTTTTCCTTGAATCTAATTTGGTAATTAACTTTATGTTTTTTTTTTTTTAAAAAAGAAAATTAATAAAAGAAATAGCTCTTACTCTCAATTAACAAGATTCTTTGTAAATTGTTTAAGGTAATTATTAATTCAGGTTTAACATTTTAAACATAAAAATAAAAAAAAAAACTATTAGTTTTACACCTGTCAGTCATTCATCGATGTCGATCCGACAACGAAGCCTCTGCTGAAAGACGAGCTGGATACAATCCTGCCTGCGTTGCGAAACCTCGACTTTCTCGAGATACGAAGGCTGTTTTTCCAGCAAGTGACAACCCGATCATCGTTCAAGATGACGACCCTTCAAACATAATTAAGCTTCCAGAAGATTCGGATTACGAGCTCTCCAATGCTGGTGCTTTGGTTGAATGTTGTCGAAGAAGAAATACGTCTAACGCCATTGACAGAGAAAATTTTCTCAGTCCATCGACACCATTTTTCTTGGACGCCCAGACCATCCGAGTCGAGTCGATGCTCGATTTATTCGAGGTTATCCTTTCACTGCAATCTCTCGTGGCTTTTGTTGAAGGCCGTGGAGGTGAAAAGTCAAGAAATTATTACAGAATTTCTTAATTTAAAAAAAAAAAAAAAAAAAAAACAAATGTATTTGACGATTGTGTGGGTCCAAGGATGAGGTTAGGTATTAGGTAAGACCTTCCTAAGGTCTTAAATCTTAATGGGATGGATGGATATTGGATAGCCATTTCCAACTTTTATATTAAAAAGTAATTATGGGTAATAGTCATAAGTACATTGGTCGTTTTTGTAACGACCAGCGGGGCCCCCCGACAGGCCATGTGTAACGCCCCCGAACCCACCCCGGTTCGGTGCGCTACTTTGCTAACTCAACCCGTGTTAAAACGGCGTTTAAAATAATTTTTCTCTTCTCCTTGCATTCTTTTCCTTGCATTCATCACTTTGCTTCAACTTAAAATCCTCATCACTTAACATTAAGCTATCCTTACTCATCTAAAACTAAGGCCACATACAATATAGAAAATTTCGGGTGTTACACCAGGCAGTCCAGCCCACTAGCCAACTGACACTGGCATGTGATTTCCCTCAGGGCGTCCCACGACTAGCTCAAGCGGTACCAGAGATGGTGAACCCTTAGTTATGTAGACTTGGGGGCCAGGGTTCTAATATTTGGGAAGGCAAAAACTCTCATTTACCAGGTGGTGGGAGAAGATCGTGAGTACACGTGGGACGGTTTGAAGGAAACTACGTGGCAGTGTCAGTTGGCTAGTGGGCCGGACTGCATGACCTGTCGGGGGGGCCAGACAGGTCGTTACAGTTTTTTTGCTGAAATCTGCACAATTTTTGTTTTTTGGGTTAACCCAAAACACGTAGAAGTAGGAAGAGAGAATAACTCTACTTATAAATCATTCAACTTTTCACACTCGAGCGTATACTGTTAGAATTTGGGACACTTGTATAATTAAATGAATGTATATAGTCATCAAATATATTAAATCAATATTATGTGATCTATTTTAAAATAAAGAATTTGACTTAAGGACATAATTGTTATGAATATTATTGTGGATACCATATGCAGAATTTCTAATTTGATGAGAGGCCAACTTAGAAATATGCGAAAGGTTGTAACTGTTGAAAATTGCAACGGTTACAAAACAGTTATTGGGTTATGATCCCCATTTGTAGAAAGTAGAATCTCTATTCTGTATCCCCATCGACAAAGAGAATAATGAACTTAAGGAAATTCTACATTTAGAAGATCAAAGCCAAAAGACTATGGCCAAAGATTCAGGTACATTTCTGCACTCAATTTATGTTTAAGTTAAGAACAAGATTTCAGATTTAGTTTCATAATGATAATAAAAACTAAAAAATTACAACATATACGTCCACTGATATGAGTTGGATCTTCACGTTATGAGTAGGTTGAGGGGTAAAGAATTAGCTACTTCAAATGCCATAAAGAATTAAGAAAACTTTGGTGTCACGAAGGATTATGAAAATTTTGATGCCGTCAATAATTTGTTACATTGATATTCAACTAATATTTTTATAGTTATACAAATTAACTATTTAGAATAAGAAAATTAATATAATAAAAAAACCTAATTAAATAAGAAAATTACAAAAACTAGTTAAATTAATAAAAATATTTTAATTTATTGATTTCATAAAAGTTCGTATAAACTTATCCAGCGCCAATAATTTAGCTAATTAGGTAGACAAGAATAAGAGATTAGCGACCGATTTGAATATATTCACCCAATCTCAAATCATTAGATTACACGTATCCATTTTACTTTGGCTTTTGAAAATTAAAGATGTCAGAACCAATGATCATTATATTACTAATAAAATAGTAAAAATTATTGTGAATTTAAGCGATAATTAATTATGAAAATAATAAAGAAAAAATCAATAACACATAGTTTACGTGTGTGTTTTAGACAAAATCGTCCTACGTTCATGATACAATTTCAAAAGCCAAAATTCTATTCAATAATCAATAAAATAAGTGTTTCCGTAATATTACAGCATTTAATTCAACATTATTTGATAATACAATAAAATACTGACAGAATGAGAGAGGTATAACTTATTTCAAAAGATAACTCAAGGATGGAGGGAATCCCCTCCTATTATATACAATATCAATAGTTTTCCCTCTGTCGATGTGTGATATTTAACATCAGTTTACACGTCCAGCGTAGTAGGTTTTTCCTCCACGTTTAGCGTATTTGGTCGTGTAGGGTCCTCACATTGTACAAAGTTTTTGGCTCTAATACCATGACAGAATGAGGTGAGTATAACTCATTTCAATAGATAGCTCAAGAATTGAAGGAATCTCTTCTTATTATTATATACAGGATCAATAGTTTTTCCTCTGTCAACGTGGGATATTCAACAAATACTTTCCGAACTATCCACTCAGATTCTCTCTCTTAATTTTTCTCACAGTTCACTCGCCCTTTTATTTTAAAAGAATAATAATAATAATTATAGAAGTTGAAGTAAAAATGGTAATTATAGAACGAGAAGAAAAAAGGCTCAAAATTGGACAAATAAAACCCAAACTGCGAACAAATATTAACAAAAATAAGCATTAGACGCATCAATTGATATCGAAAAAGATAATTCATTGGTAACAAAAAATAAATAAATATTTTTTTGAAATAATCTTTATTTTCAAATATTTATCCGACTTTCAATTTTAAGATAAGATTAAATTAATTAAATTAGAGATCCCAAAAGATGATTTTCTTAATTCAACTAGATTTCAAATATTAAACGCTTTAATCATAATTTGAACTGATTTAAGAATATCTTGTTTATTTTCTTAGAATTTCAATTAAAATTGGAATTGTCCAATCCAAACCCGGGATAAAGTTATTCGTCAATTCTTTGCTTCCAAACAGACCCCGATCCCGAAATCCCTTTGATGTCGAGTGTCGCGTAGAGCGTTGGAGAAGTGAAAATTCCGACTTTAGCCCTTGCCTATAAGTACCCCTGGATTCTTCGTCTTCTTCTGCTTTGTATCTCAGCTTGTTGCCCAAGTAGTTTATTGCATTCAATTTCGTCGGGAAGAAAATCTACAGAAACTAGAGTGATTCTGAGCTCTGTTATCTTAGATTCTAATGGACAGACCTAGTCAGGACGCAATTGATATGTTTATGAGCATCACCGGCGCATCCGAAGCCGACGCCGCTCAGACACTCCAGGTCTCTTTTTGTTTTAATTTGTGACGATTTCGGATGCTATTTCTTCTTGGGATGATGTTATCTCAAATTGATTGAGTTAATGTTGGATTATCTGGCGCGAAACGTTGCGATTGATTATGGCAAGTTAGGTTTTTTTTTTTTTTTTTATCGGTGCTTTTATCTTGTTGTTTACTTGTTGATTTCCACTGGGGTTGTCGCATTGCTGTGTGAAGAGACGGATTTCAAGAATCGAATGTGATTATACTCTTTGAACAGCGAAATAAATTTTAATTGATTAGTTTGAATAATCGTTAATTTGTTGAGAGATGTTGGGGAAGAGGCGGAACTAAACAAAAACTTTTTCTTGTTTGATTTTTTCGTATTACATTGACTTCAGCAACATCACATGCACAGCCTATCCTTTGTGTTGGATTAGATAGTTTCTGCGAATGGTGTCTAAATCAGACTGTTACTCGCTTATTTTGTTTGGAAGTAGTTGCAATTTTTGTATCATATGCGTTGATCTGCTATTGAATGAGATTATCTATATAATGTGGCATGTGCTTAATTTACATTTATTACGCCACACATAAATCTAGAACATGATTTGCTGTCAGTAACTATTCTAAGAATGGAAACCTTCAGATAATTAAATGGTATGGTAACAAGATCTCTGAAGTAGTCATGCATGAAATCTACATTCTTCATGTTCTCTATATCCCAGGTTGCCATCTGTAGATCTTGCCTTTTATTTCTGCTTACTGCCTATAACACGCAAATAAGCGACTGTGATCATGAAAAATTGGGAACCACTATAAGGGATTGAATGAGTAGTCCTTTTGTTTGATCATTTCCTGTGGAAGTTAAATATTTTATGGGGCGTGTTTTAATGTGAGTGTACAAATTATTTTATTGTTCAGTGAGAATTTAAATACAATAGTCTATCTTTTATTGATTTTATTTATCACCATTCTGGAGTCATTTATTAGTCCTTGTCTCATTGTACAAACAAGTGCAGAAATCTCTTTGTTTATGGGATTTAATTTTGTGTAAAGGTCCGCTTTCAGCAACAGATTATTACGCATAGCTAGAGAAGTTTAGGCATGAGAAATGCCATCACCATTATAAATAGAGTAATTGCACCCATTAATATTTGTCACGTCAAGGTGTAGGATTAGAGAGTAAGATTAAAGGGTAAACATAACATTATTCTTATAAATAAGGCATAAAATAGATGTAGTGCATTCTGAAGTAAGTTGTTGGTTTCAATCAGAGAGAACAATGAAGATTCTTCAAATTCTATTTGATTTCAGTTTGTGGAGCCGTTTGAAGAGTGCAAAAAGAAATGGTTTTATTATTTATTGAGAATGATTAATTTTTCGTGTTCGTGGCTTTATTTCATCTCTTCCTCTTGATTGCAATCAGGTATATAGTGGTGATCTCAATTCTGCCGTGAATTCGTATTTTAGTGAAGGAGATAGGCGCACCCCTGCAAAGTATGATTTCTGTTTATTTACCTATTTCAAAGACTTTTGTGATTTTTATTTTTTACTTTCTGATGTTGATGCCCAAATATCTGAAAATTTGTCCAGTGAGCACGACACATCTGTTGCTGCTCAAGTTGATTTCATGGATATTGATGATCCCGTTGAAGTTGATTCACAGCGACTTCCTTCATCTCTTCTGTCTCAAGCTAGAGTGATAATGGATCCGTTTTCTAATTTAGATTCAACAATTCCTGGGAGATTATTTGATATAAATGCCGATTTTACAAGTCGCTCACCATTTACTCCCCCAAGAGAGGTGAGAGAGATTCCCGTAGAGGTCAAAGATGACAATCTACCATCCAGTCAATCTGGCCTTGCTCCTAGAATAGAAGATGCCACTGGAACTTCAGATGCATATATTTCAGATGTGAAAGAGACAGTTGTATCTGTAGAAGATGATCATACTTCAGTTGACCCCACAATACAGGCTACAAGTCATGGGGAACAGTCTGGTGGCAGTTCTCGCGAAAGGGTTGTTAGACCTAGTGCTCCTGAAATTGACCAGTATCCGGACTATGGCAATGACATTGAGGAAGAAATGATCCGAGCTGCAATTGAGGCTTCAAGAAGAGAAGCTGAACAAGGTTTCTCATCTCAGCCATTTGGTGCACAAAATGTATGTAAATAACTCTCCGTTGAGAGAAAGGTCATTTGCGGAACTTGTTGCTACTGCTTGTTGATCTATGTATTAATTTTGAATTTTGATTTATCTTAAAATACAGGATTCAATGGATGCTGGTCCCCATCAACAGGATCCCTATTTTGAAGATCCCGAACTTGCCCATGTTGTTTCGTTATCTTTGAAGGTTTGTTGTTTTATCATTTTCACCTTGCAAACAGTTACTATGTGGTCTAAAGTACACATGTGACAAATGCCAGACTGCGGAGCAGGAGAAAGCAATACGTGAGAAGGGAGCAAATGTTGAAGAATTAAAAGAGGGAGCTTGTTCGTCAAATGAGGTGGAGATGAAGAAAATAGGATCAATAAATGAAAGGTTATGAATCTTATATAGCTAGACAAGTTTTATCACCCATTATCTTTTGTCACCACTATCCTTGATTCTTTCAACTGTACCTACAAATTTCTTAAAAAAGCTAATTGGGTAAATGTAGTTCCGAAGCAGGACACGCATCTATTTGTAATGAGGATGAAGAGTTGGAGGAAAAACCATTACTCAGGCATGAGTCCAGAGGTTCTTCCTCTGGGACCAATGGATCTGCCAAAGTTGGCATTAGTACTATAAGCCCACCGTCAAGTCCGAGGGAGCAAAATACAGGAAACTCTTCCCAGAACAATGGGAATGCCTTTCCGTCTGATGAGGTATGTACTCAACAATGTTTTCTCTCTCTCAAAAAGAATTATAATTTGACTTATTTTATCAAGCCAATGAAAGCTTGACTTATTTGATTTATAATTTTGAAGTGGGGAGGCATATCATCGGAGGAACACGATGAAGCAGTCATGCTGGAAGCTGCTATGTTTGGTGGAATTCCTGAAGGGAGAGGATATCATTTTCCCCGTGCACCTCATCAATATATCAGAAATGGTGATTCTTATCTCCAACCATTTCCCCGTGCTCCTTCTCCATCTCTTTTGGCTCAGCGCATTATACGTGAGCAGCAGGTTTGAATCTTGGCCTTCGATCAGAAAAAATGGTTATAGTTTTCACTTGTCATAGTAATACGGTGATTCGGGCAGGATGATGAATATCTTGCGGCATTGCAAGCTGATAGAGAAAAGGAAGTCAAAGCAATGGAGGAGGCTGAAACTCGTCGTCAAGAAGAGAGGCAAAAAGAGGAAGAAATTCGCCTTAAACTGGAGCAACAGCAGGTAACATGACTTGACTGGATGTTAACAAATCTATCAAACACTCTCCTTTTCTCCGCGTGTTTCATTTTATGGTTGTTTAACGAGGCATTATCTATAATACTCCCAGGAATTAGAAAGGCAGTTGGCAGCAAAAGAAGCTTCTCTACCTGACGAGCCATCCGTGGATGATGAAAATGCTGTGACCCTTCTGGTGCGCATGCCAGAAGGTAGCCGTCGTGGACGCCGATTTCTAAAACATGACAGGCTACAGGTTTATTAGTTGGATAAATAAGCAATTTTTCTAATTCCAGCTTGTTTTCCTTACCTGATTTGTTGCTTCTCTTGCAGTGCCTCTTTGATTTCATTGATATTACTAAAGTTGTTAAACCTGGCTCATATAGATTGGTGAGTATTTTCAGTTTGAGTTTGTTCTGAGAATAACTTACAAATATCAAGTCTAACATGCTTATTCATAGGAAAAAAAAAATCATAAATAAAAATAAAAATAAATTCCTTAGATATCTACTCCACTTGCTTTGAGTTTATTCTTTTGTTGTTTGAGGTTATTGTTCATATTTTTTAGAAGTTCTAATGGGACATAATGTGTGATGGTATAGAACTATATGATAAATAGATATCAATACAAATTGATAGAGAAAACTCTGTTTTTTTTTTTTTTTTCTAGATTATGTTTCAAGCAATTCCTTTTAATACAGGTAAGGCCATACCCTAGGCGAGTTTTCGGCGAAGGCGAGACCGCTTTGACACTGAGTGAGCTCGGCCTTACTAGCAAACAAGAAGCTTTGTTTCTTGAGTTGATATAGCAAACCCGTCTCGAAAACACGAGAGAGTCTACTCGAATAGGCTTGTGATAATGATACATAAAACATTGTAAACAAGTTCATTTGTGTTTATTATGGTGGGGGCTAAAATTATAAGCATCACTTGAAAAAAATAACTATTATTTTAGTTTTAAATTAATTGATTATCTTATGGAGTACCCTTTCTGTGTTATTGCATTGATGATGAAGTGTGAATTAGAAACTGTATTATGGCTACGGCTGTGGTTATGAATTGTTCTAAAAGGAGGCCCTGTTTTAAGACTTGTAAATGCCATATCGACTGAAAGAATGTTCTAACTATAGAATTTATGTCGTTACGGCCATTGTGGTCCTATTGGCTTGAACATTTCATATCCTAAATGATAATGACATTGAAGTTAGGTAGATGTTTTTATGTGTCATGCCATTTATGATTTTAGCTGTACCCTACGAAATTATACAAATTATTACCAATATTATCAAAAATATAATGCATGTTAATAAATAATTATGGAGAAAAATTATTATTTTATTTTATTATAGATTAGGTTTTTTTTTTTTTTTTTTTAATTCCCAACAATTTATTCTTGGAAATGAAGAGAATGTTTTCTTGAAAATATAAATGGAAAAAAAAAGATAGAAAACTTTGGATCGTTTTATGAGCCTAGAAGTTAGAGATTCTTCTATATCCCAAACATCGTAACGTGAGTTTGATTGCTTTTAGGCTCCAAATTTTGAGACGTTTTTGTGGGAACTTAAAATATGATTATTTTAATTAATAAATTAATTAGAAATATTTGATGTTTGATTTAAATAATCAAATATTTTTTTTAAAGCTTAACATAAATAGCCAGTTTTTTTTGTCATAATGGGTTTTTCAAAAGTTAAAACTCTGTAAATCCTTGTTTCGATTTGGAAAAGCAGTTTTCTAAAACGCTAAAATGATTGTACTGCCCGAGTCAGATTGAAGAATTGCAAGATGTGTTGAATGTTTTTTGACTCATCAAGCCAAACTACCCGCAGGATCAGACGGTGCAGAGAATGTTGACTCTTCTGGTCCACCTATTTATTTCCTTCGTTGACTATGGTCAACTTTTTCGACCTCACCAGTCACCCGACACGATGGTAAGACCCATTTGACTTTCCAAGAAAAACGTTTTCAGTCTTAACAAATTACAATGCCAGATGTCGTAATCATAGCGGTGTAGTTTGGGAGATGGTGAGAGAAGAAAGTCTTGTGGCTCTCGCTCAGCCGCTTGATTTGCAGAATTAATATACGATCTTTGACCATTCGAGTTGTCTCCCGTGTGATCCAGTGAGATGAGGTGCAGGATACGAGAAGGTGATCAGAGCCGTATGAGATTAGATCTAAGGCGGAGGAAACAAGCACCGACACCACATAGAGATGAGGAAGAATCGGGGGAATCTTTGGTAATCAGCCAGATTTTTCCATCTGTGAACGATCCGATCAATCAATGTGGTGGCCCACCGACGAAAGTATGTTTTGGTGGGACCGGTTTTGATCCTTGATGGGATGGGCCCAGAGAAAGCGACCGTCCGATCAATTTTTTAAACTAACGTGACATCGTTTTATGGATTATTTTTATCGAACGTAACATTATTTGAGTATGGTGCCGGTCAAATAAAAAAGTGTGATTAATTTTTTAATTAAAAAAAATAAAATAATAATTAAAGCAGGAGTGGTCTTTCAGTAGTCTAATCCTGCAGCCGCAACTGAACAAGTGATTGGATCTGGAGTTGGTCTTTTTTCTAGGAGACACACTTCTCCACGCGCTCTTCTCTATTTAAATGGTTATAATTAAAATTAAAATTACAAAAAATTCAACTTATTTATACAATAATTTTTTAAAAAAATCAAATATTGTTTAGTATTTTTTTAAAAAATTAATTTATAAAGTATAGAAGAATTTAAAATTAATTTTAAAAAATACTAAAAAATATTAGATTTATTTGAAACTTTTTTCAGATGTTCACCATATTATGGGTAGATAATAAAAATATTTTCGTGATTTTTTAAAACTTGTATGATTTATTATAATATTTTTTAAAAAATACTAAAATAAAATTACAATAAATTGTAGATGTGTTAAAAAATCACGAAAATTTTCAGATTATCTTCTCATAATGAACCTGTGGTAAAACTTTCAACTGAATCTACGATCGTTTGGTTGTTTTTTCAATGAGGGTTTAATGAAATTATTTATAGAAGGTCAAAATTGATAACAGAATCAAAGTACATGGTTCGGTTTGCCCGTTTTTTTAGTACATGGGCCGAATTGAAAAAACGTGTATAGTACAGTAGGGGTGAGCATGGTCCGGTCTGGTCCGGTTTCGAGACTGTATCGGACCGGACCGTGGGATTTGGGATTTTTATCCCCAAGCCCAGAACCGGCCCGACAAGAGATCAGGACCAGACCAGACCAGACCGAAAGTTTCGGTCCGGTCCCGGTCGGTCCAGGTTTCCCACATTATAATGCCTGAATTTTATTTTTTATTTAAAAAAAATAATTCCAAGTGATTAATATTAAATTAAATTAAATTAAATTAAATTAAATTAAATTAAATTAAATTAAATTAAATTAAATTAAATTAAATTAAATTAAATTAAATTAAATTAAATTAAATTAAATTAAATTAAATTAAATTAAATTAAATAAATTCAATCAAACTAACTATGATTAAAATAAAATCTAACAAGATAAAATAAATTCAATATCCAAATGAAATCCAACTATTTAACATAAAAACTCGATTCAACTGTTCAAAATTATAAGGGTGTTCTTGTTAACAATGAACTTAACAGAAACTAGTTTTAATGTTGGACAATTTGGTTCCTTAACCGACAATTAAATTAAAAACGTAAAAATGTAAAGGGAACTAGGAAGGGTTCGGTTCCACGGTCCAGGTTCGGGATTTTAGTACCCGGACCGAAGACCGGACAAAACCAGATGAGAATTCATCTGGGAGGACCGGTCCCGGACCAAGAAATCGAGAGGACCAACCGAAACCGGACCGAAACCATTGGTCCGGTCCGGTTCTTGGGAGGCGGTCCGGTCCTGCTCACCCCTATAGTACAGGGTTCAAATCGATAATTTTTCTATTTATTTTAATAACGCAAAATTTTTATTTATTTAAAAAATAATTCCAAGTGATTAATATTAAATTAAATTAAATTTAATATTATAATAAAATAGTCATTAATTAATTAATGTAATTAAAAATATATAATTATGCTATCGATGGTACGTGTCGAACACGCGCTACTCGAGAGAGTGAAGTAGTCTACCGCTATTCTATTTAAATAATGCATATCTTCCCTCTCCTCCGTCGCTCTCTTTTTGTTAGTCTTCTTCCTCGCTCTCTCTCTGCGTAGCTCATCTCACCTTCAAGCTACAGTTACAGAGCAGAAGCTAACCTAATTACTTGTACTTCTTCTTCATTTTCCTCACCTACGCCCACGCTTTCAAACCATGGGAAAAGCATCGAGATGGTTCCGCGGTCTTCTCGGTTTGAAGAAATCAGACCCACAAATGGAGACCACGGCGGGGAAACCTTCCAAAGACAAGCGCAGTTGGAGCTTCGTCAAGTCGTACCGAGAGAAAGACAGCCGTAACAACCATAGCCATGGGGGCTCAGTTAAGCACAGAGACCAGTCGACAACGACTACGCGGAAAGATATTGCGGTACGATCGATCGAGTCGGGTGAACGCGTCGATCCAGACAAGCACGCCATCGCTGTTGCTGCCGCCACTGCTGCGGTCGCTGAAGCGGCCGTCGCGGCTGCTCATGCGGCGGCCGCGGTTGTGAGGCTTACGAACAGTGGTAGGTGCGGAAACGGGTCGGGGCACGTTAGTGTTAATAATCAAATTCGTGAAGTATGGGCGGCCGTGAAAATTCAAGCGGCATTTCGAGGATGCTTGGTTAGTTTCTCTGTTTGTTAATTAACTTTCACTGATTTAATCATTACCTTACTTGCTAATTTTCACTATTTCTCTGCTAATTCTACTTTAATCACGGGATTAGCGAAGAACAGAAGAGGTGGTACTGTATTGCTGCCTTTTGACACGCGTGCCGTTTTTCCAAACGGCGTCATTTTCTTTATCTCTGCCCAGCCATATTCTCCCAATTCCTTTCCCTTCCAAGTTCGAGTGTGTCGCCGTTTCTTAGCTGTTTAAACACGTCTTTTTCTCGAAATTTCCAGTAAACTGGATTTATACCTTTCCTTTCACAGACCCTCTATTTTGGGCTTTCAATAGATAGGTAGCTGTCCTCTATTTTCACCCTTCAATGGAAACAGAGTGAATCTCCCTCCCTCGATCTACATCCACGTCCTCTCTTATTTCAATGTGAGAGCGTTTTCACAATTGAATCCGTCAGATTCCGCCATTTGTACTTTTTGGTTTACTACATTTTTGGTTTATTCTTTTGGTGATTTGCATTTATGGGTCGACTTTGTAGTTATAATTCGCCTATCCAACTTTATGTCACAATAAATGTTGGTGGGTTCGTTGTCGTTGTCCTATCAATTCAGCAAGTGACTGCTCTTTAACCTTTCTGCTATGCATGTAATTTAGCCCTTTATTGGGAAGCGTTTTGTCACTGGAACTTTTAAGGTTTCACTTACCCAAATCCTAATAATACTCCACATCTTATTAGCTAGTTACCCATCTGGGTTATGGATAAACTTTAGAGGGTGAATCCTCAAGGTCAATGCTTTTGACTACATTAGCTGTTTTGAAATATGAAAAATTTGATGTGGGATTGAGTCTTGGAATAGTGCAGTACTGTACTTCATGTGGAAGATAACGTAGACTTGGTTGGCTAAAAAATTTAATGTAGCGTCGTAGTGTTGAGGCTACATTTGTGGAGGCAGAGTATGGATAAGTCTCTTTTATTTGCTTGTCTGTTGGGGCTGCTAGTGAAAAGTCTCTGTCTTCTTTGTTTAATGTCAGACTTTATTTTAGACTTCTGTTTTGTGCCAAATTCATATCACTTGGCGCCATATTTTTGAATTTGCTCTTTAAATCAAAGTTACTGTGATTTATACCATGTGGCATGATTCCTGTTTCTTTATTCTTTTGTTTGAAAACATGTGATATGATGAATGACCAACTCAATAAATGTGTATTTAATTTTTTACTTTTCGGGTTTTTTCAAATCGATTTAACAATGTTGAGTTTATTTTGTACTACTTTTTCTTATCTTGTTGAGAATAATTGCTGATTTGGGCGAATGCTTATTTGTGTTGGTGCAAAGGCGAGGAAAGCATTACGAGCACTGAAGGGATTGGTGAGACTTCAGGCTCTCGTTAGAGGTCACATCGAGAGGAAGCGAACGTCTGAGTGGCTTCTTAGGATGCAGGCAATCTTACGGGCCCAAGCACGAGCTCGAGCTGGGCGAGCTCTAATGTCGGAATTATCGCAATCTTCTAGCAAGTCTTCTCACTTTCATCCGCCCGTGAGCATCTTTAAATGTTTTGGTCATGAAACTTTCTTGAATTTTAAATTCATATATTCGTCATTTTAGAGTATTTTTCGAGTCGACATTTCATCTTACATTTCAGGGTCCTGCTACTCCTGAGAAATTTGAACAAGATGTTCGAACGAGGAGTTTAAAATTTGACCAGCCTTCGATGCTCAGGGTATGATTTTTTAGTTTCTTTCTCCCCTGCATAACTAGTGAAGTTGAAAATACGTTACTAATGAATCTATCGGAACAAATGCAGAGAAATTGCTCGAGATCAAAGTACCGGGCTGTTGTTGATCAAGGAGAAGCTCAATTGTTATGGCATCAGTCAGATGGCTTGGACCCAACAGTGAACGGTGATTCACAAAGAGACAGAATTTTAGATATAGATATGGCAAAAGCAAATTGGAAAACCCTCGTCCACTCATCCAAGCAGGCTCTATCCTTTGATCAGCATAGTCATAGCTTCACCACTTCAAAAGAATCGAATCATCAAACACCACAATATTCATCCTCTTGCGAAATCCAGTCGTTAACGCCATTGAAATTCTCATACGAAGGCGAAGAAGGGTCTTTCTGCACTGCCGAAAACAGCCCGCAGTTCCATTCGGCATCGTCAAAAGGTGCAAATGTGAAGAGAAGTCCCTTCACACCCACCAAAAGTGATGGCTCAAGCTACTTGAGTGGCTACTCAGATTACCCGAATTACATGTCTTTCACTGAATCATCAAGGGCCAAGATCAGATCACTGAGTGCTCCTCGACAAAGACCTCAATATGAGAGATCACTCTCGACAAAGAGATCGTCTGCTCAAAGCAATGGCGATCATTCTGCTCAAAAGGTAACTTTGCATGCAAACTTTACCAGCAAAGCTTATCCAGGCTCTGGTCGGTTGGACCGGCTTGGAATGCCGGTGATGCTGGTCGGACACAGACATTAGACACTTCTAAGAGTTTGGGAGTACTTTAATCTGATGGGTATAATCTGATCTGCTAACAAAGGTACTTAGAGTAAAGCCTACAAGGTATGATGTTGTCGGTTTATCTGGATTCTAGGGAATGTCCCGATTCTGGATTTCATAATCTAATCCTTCTTCACAAGACTTTAGCTTCCTAGGAATGTAGATGGGTATAATCTGTATCTTGGTGAATGTTAAAAATCGTCACTTTCTAGTTCATCTAATAAGATTCCAAGGATATGTTAGATGAATAAGATTGACAATTAATGGATTGACAATTAACAACTGATGCTCAAAAATCCCATTATGCTAGTATTGGTTTCTTAAAGGCACAGTACTTAGTAAAGACCAGCGTTAACTAAATTAAATGTTACAAGGAAAAGAAATATTATTAGAAATAATTGCAAGTAACAAGAAGTACAACTGCAATGGTATTTAATTTATAAGATTGATGACTTTATAACCTATATTGTCAATATTTAATTGGAGAACCTTGCCATGTACAGAAGCAGAGGCACCTAGAAAACGAAAGAAGAATAAAAAATGAGGGAAGAATAAGTTATTAGAAATAGCTAATCAGTTACCACACTTCCATTTCGAAGTTGGGACACAGCTTAGGTAATGGCACCAACTGCAATGATCATTTCCATTCTCTCCTTTAAATAACATCACCAATCCAACACTCCAACTGCAAGATAAAAATTTACAATTTACATGTGTAAGTAAAGCAGATGTGGGAAAATTGCCAAGTTGTCTAGTTTTAAACTCTTAAAGCAAAGTAAATGACACGCTATAAATCTCAATTATATCTGCTCACCCCAAAATAAGTAGAATCGAGGACACCAATAAGAAAACATATTGATAAGCCTTGTGCTTAGATACAGAATGAGCATTGTTAGGTCGATACCGGTTCTCCAGCCACCCAAACTGGGGGCGGAGAAGCAAAACAAAGCCAAGGAAGAACCCCGTCAAAAACCCTCCGATATGTGCAAAATTGTCAACACGAGGAAGTAATCCAACGGCCAAGTTTATTGCAATAACAATAATAAGAGTGAGAAGAGCTGCCGCCTAAAAGAACATTTAATTAGGGTAATGACAATGAACATGGCAAAATTTCATTATTAAAGCAAGACCATAGCCACTAATTTCATGAGCAATGACCAGAAGCCAACCTTATTGGTATAAATACTCCAGTTTGTCAAAAGTTCTGAAAGCATTGCTCCAAGTAGACCGAAAAGGGCACCAGAGGCACCAACAGAAATATTGTTATGTATAAAAAGAGTAGACAAAATGCTTCCGCCAAATCCCGTCAACAAATAGATTATCCCAATCCGGACTAAACAAATATATAATAGAAAACCAACATCAGAATGATTCATGAGCATTATTCAACAAATTGAAAGCCATTTATCAACAAATTCTTTACATTTATTCATCACGATGTTATATTTTTCATCTCCTTGCTTACAAGTATCAAGAATTTAGACAGAAATAGTTATTCATTTGCAAAAGATAAATCATAGTTCTTCCTTTTTCTGTTATCAATCATATCCTCATCCTCATGCGATCGGACGATATCTAATAAAACTGACCAAATAATTCTTTTTGACAAAGGAATAGTCAGGATATCATTACGAAGAAATTAGTTTTTTTAAGAAAAAAGAAAATAGCAACGGTTGAATCCAAAAAAAAAAAATAGCAACGGTTGAATCCAAAAAAAAAAAATAGCAACGGTTGAATCCAAAAAAAAAAAAAAAAAAATAGCAACGGTTGAATCCAAAAAAAAAAAATAGCAACGGTTGAATCCAAAAAAAAAAAATAGCAACGGTTGAATCCAAAAAAAAAAAATAGCAACGGTTGAATCCAAAAAAAAAAAATAGCAACGGTTGAATCCAAAAAAAAAAAATAGCAACGGTTGAATCCAAAAAAAAAAAATAGCAACGGTTGAATCCAAAAAAAAAAAATAGCAACGGTTGAATCCAAAAAAAAAAAATAGCAACGGTTGAATCCAAAAAAAAAAAAAAAAAAAAATAGCAACGGTTGAATCCAAAAAAAAAAAAAAAATAGCAACGGTTGAATCCAAAAAAAAAAAATAGCAACGGTTGAATCCAAAAAAAAAAAATAGCAACGGTTGAATCCAAAAAAAAAAAAATAGCAACGGTTGAATCCAAAAAAAAAAAATAGCAACGGTTGAATCCAAAAAAAAAAAATAGCAACGGTTGAATCCAAAAAAAAAAAAAAATAGCAACGGTTGAATCCAAAAAAAAAAAATAGCAACGGTTGAATCCAAAAAAAAAAAAAAAAATAGCAACGGTTGAATCCAAAAAAAAAAAATAGCAACGGTTGAATCCAAAAAAAAAAAATAGCAACGGTTGAATCCAAAAAAAAAAAAAAAAAAAATAGCAACGGTTGAATCCAAAAAAAAAAAATAGCAACGGTTGAATCCAAAAAAAAAAAATAGCAACGGTTGAATCCAAAAAAAAAAAATAGCAACGGTTGAATCCAAAAAAAAAAAATAGCAACGGTTGAATCCAAAAAAAAAAAATAGCAACGGTTGAATCCAAAAAAAAAAAATAGCAACGGTTGAATCCAAAAAAAAAAAATAGCAACGGTTGAATCCAAAAAAAAAAAAATAGCAACGGTTGAATCCAAAAAAAAAAAATGAAAAGAAAATTATGACATACCAAATCCAAATTGCTGCTCCAAGCGAATACCGATGAATATCAAACTAAACATATTTGCAACCAAATGAATGACACCAGCATGCAACCATATACAAGAAAACAGTCTCCATCCTTGATGTCCATGAACGATCTTGTACCATTCCAAAGCTCCCAATTTCTCCAATCTTCAAACCGAGAAGGAAAAGAATTTGAAATTAAGCTTAAAAAAAAAAAAATTAGCTTATCGTCAATGTTATTGCTTAAGAGCATACCACTTCCTTCCTCTTCTTCCCATTCTCTTTCATTTATCTTTTCTTTGTGTTTTAAGAAGGGGAAACAAAAAAAAGAGGATTTTTATCTTGGACATGAAGTTTAACTACAATACCAATGACTGTATAATCCAAGAAGTAAATTATATTCAAGAATAAAATAGAGAACAGAAACCAACCAATGCAGAAGCATCGTGATAAAACAAAACCAAGCGGTTGCTGTACCTTGCACTGTCTAGACTATAATTTAAGAGACGAGAAATAAATCTTACAGACAAATTAGAGTGTCAGTAGAAAAGCTTGTTTCTTGTAAACGAAGAATCATTAATGAAGGAACGTGAAAACATAATGTAAACCAGCAGAAGAATGTTGTCTCAGAAAAATACTGCCACCAAAAAATCGAATTCAACGATTGAATTTTTTAGCTGAACTCCCAAACAATCATAAAAACTCCATTACAGTCCTATAGACATTATAAAAATATGAAATTTCACATCTCATTCTCAAATATGGTATCACTTAAAGATTTCGTGAAAATGTCAAATACTCAGGAGTCCACAGCCCCATTGACAACAAATATATGAAATCATATAGAATATCTAAACATAAACCACATAAAACAAGATACGGACAAAAAAAAAAAATAGCAACGGTTGAATCCAAAAAAAAAAAAAAAAAACTCACGTAGAAGAAGAAGGCCCGAGGAGAGGATTTTCCCTGATTGGCTCAAAAGAAAACCTGCCAAGAAACTTAGCGACACATTCCCCCGAGCCTAAATTATTTTTAGGGCAATCATTGACGAACATAGCCACAACGAACATAGCAATATTAGCCACCACAAACAACGGAATCAACCACGAAGTCCATTGCTTCTCGGACGTATCGACATAATACGAATTCGAGTAATTTCCATTCGGATAGGAGTTGTTACCGTCGCGAGGCGCTCCTCGTTCCAGATCTCGGTGATGCATTACAGAAACTCCGCCTACTTGATTCCGAAATGACTTCAGAGCTCCGGTTTGTGAACCGAAGCAAAATATAAAGAAATTACAGGAAGCTAGAGGATTAAGACGGATTGGAAGGAAGATGGAAAGATGATTGATCCAAGCAATACCGGAAGATTTTCCTGAAATTTCAGTCTGAGATGATATATTTAGCTCTCTCTCTCTCTCTCGCGCGCGCGCGTTTTATATTTATAGCTTTTTTGGCGGGTGGGATCTTGATGAATCGACGTGCAGTTTCAGGGACGACAGCAAGGATTGCGCAATTACACTAATACCCCTAGTTCCAGCTGTTAATTGATTGAATCAGGATGCGATCTGGGCCGTTGATTCCATTATTTTATTTAAAATTTCACAAAAAAAACAGATTTTTAATACACCTCATGAACTAAAAATCCTAACAACTTAAATTTTAAACTATCCAAATTGTAACAAATCAAACCCTGACGGTCGACCGACCACCCCTCGTTCAATGTTCACACTCGAGAACAGGCGGTCGATCTCAAACGAACGGCCCCCCGTTCACTGTTCACGTCCGCTCCTTCTTCATTTTATAAATTAATTTTAAAAAAAATACCAACCAATATTAGATTTACTTAAAACTTTTATCACATGTTCAGAAAATCATGGGAAAATAATCATAATCTAGAAAATTTCGTGATTTTATAACACCTGTACGATTTATTGTAATTTTAATTAATTATTTTATAAAATAGACGTAAAACAATTATAATAAATTTTACAAATGTTAGAAAATCACAAAAATTTACAAATTATCTTCCCATGATGTGGTAAATATGTGATAAATTTTTTAAGTAAATCCAATGTTGTTTGTTATTTTTTTAAAATATCAATCGTTTATTCTTCATTTTATAAATTAAATAAAAAAAAACAATTATACGTGAATAGAAATTATGGTATTTTAAAAAAATACCAAACGATATTGGATTTATTGAAATTTTTTCCACATGTTGACCATATTATGGGAAGATAATTTATAAATTTTCGTGATATTCTAACACTTATATGATGTACTATTATTATTTTACGTTTGTTTTATAAGATAATTCACTAAATTTACAATAAATCGTAGAAAATCACGAAAATTTTCATATTATTTTTGCATGATGTGGTGAATATGTGGTAAATTTAAGTAAATCTAATATCTTTTGATATTTTTTTAAAATTAATTTATAAAATGAAGAATGAGCGAATGTGAACAGAGAGCAGTGAACGGACGACCGTTCGTTTTAGATTTGTCGTCCATTATATTTTAGGTAGTTTAAGATTTTTTTAGTTCAGCGACTCTTTCGAAAAAAATTAGATAGTTTGAATTTGAACCTAATTTGAATCGAATACAATTGAATTTTGGAAAGTGGAGATAAAAACTGAAAGTTTTCAAACCCTCTTCACTTAACTTCCATCCACGTTCTCCCTCCCTCTCTCTCGCCGCTCCCCTCCCCTCCCCTCCTCCTCTCTCTCCTCCTCTCTCCCTCTCCCTCTCCCTCTCCCCCAATTGATCTTGGAGGTGAACTATGAGTCAGTGGGCAGAAATTCCCGGCGACGTTCTTGAGTTAATTGCTGAAAAATTGACTAATGAATTAATTTTTTTATACTTTGTACATTAATTAATTGAAATTACTAAAGTTATTAATAAATTATTTACTTAACTAATCATTTAAATACAATAAATAATTTGAATAAAATAATTGATTAATGAATTAATTTTTTTATGCTTTGTACATTAATTAATTGAACTTCCTAACTTTATTTCAATACATTAATTACTTAATTAGTTGAAATTAATAACGTGACTAAAGTAATTATATTAATTAAAAAAATTCATTTATTACAAATTAATTTAGATACATTACTTTATTAATTTATTTACTAAAATATATTTTATATGTATTAATAATTTGAAATTAACGATTTCATTGAAATTAATTAATTAATTTAAAAACGTGAAAAATTGGACAAAATTTCGTTTGTTTTATGACTCCCCATCGCTATCTTCAAATAGTTCCTACAAATTTAAATAACATAAATATACCCAAACAGTTTCAATAAATGTACATCAACGCAAATATAAACAGTCATGTACATCAAAATCAAATAAAAGTACATCAAATGAAATATAAATAAATAATGTACATCAAACTACTCTGGTGGTATATTGTCCTCGTCAACAGCTTTGCTGGTCATCCAATCCCCCAGCTTCTCAGTGACCTCTCTAATGGACTCACTGAGATAGTCTTGTGACTCAACCACCTTCTTTTGGCTCAGGGTCAGCTGTTCGACATTGCCGATGAGGAACTCAATCCTTTGCTGCATATGCAGCCGCTCTTGACGGTCCTCTAAAAGCATCTGCTGCCGCTCCTGATGCTCCTCCAGAAGCATATGTTGCATCTACTGCATCATTTCCCACATCCTCCCAATCTTAGGGGCAACTGGCGGCACCGTCGTGGTGGTGGAGGTGTCCTCCTCCATCGGAGCATCCTCAGCTGAAGCTCCCCGAGCTCCCCTTAAGCATCCAAATCCCGCAGATCTCGACTAGACCCATCCTAGATAGATGAAGCATGTTAAATACATCCAAGGCTCGGGGAGCTTTCAACTGCTCTCCCGCGGGGAGCTCGACTTGTGATCTCTGCACGAGTCGCCAAATCAAAGTACCATACGGCAGATTTTTGTTGCGTGTATGGGCGATCTCGTGCATGTGCCCCAATATCATGAACCCGGGGTCCAAGAACGTCCTGTTGTACATCTTCTCCATGACATAGAGATCCATCCAATTGACTAGATCTCTATGGCCATCCCTCGGCAACAGCGAGTGATTGATAAGGTTGTGAACAACCCGAGCTTTGGCGTTCAACTCCTTCAATCTCGGTTTGGTGAATTTTTCAATATTTGCATTGCGGTGAATCTGTCGAAGAAATTGCAATCCCTCGGGTGTTCTGGCGAAATCACACTCTCGAGAAGCAGAATAGTATTGTATAACTCTCTCGGGCGTAAATCCGAGCAACTCGTTCACATGTCTGACATAAAACAAGATCTCCTTACCACAGACATATGGCTTCATGCACCCCTCCCGCTCGGTATTGGTCAAGTTCGCATAAAAAAAGCGAACAACGCGATTACAAGTCTCTCCACTCATGTGGTACAGCCCCTGCAACCCAATGCTGTCAAACATTTCTTTGATCTGCAAAGACTCCCAACCAGCGAAGTTGACAGTTTTCCTATAAATAATCGGCCGCAATGATATATCTCGATCGAACCTCTTTTTACATTCCTCGGTTCGAAAATCGATCGAGAAAAAACCTGGCGGTGGTCGGGACGCTTCGGCCGGAGGTCCTTGTGACGAAGATGGGCCAACTGCTGATGAGGAGATGTGAGAGCGTTTGAACGATATTTTTGGGCCCATTTCAGCCTCGGATTTGTGAGGCAAGGCTCGGGTTTGACGATTTTCGGCAATAACAGGCTAGGGTTTGACGATTTTTGGCTTTTCGACAGGTCGGTTGTGGGATTTTCAGAGATTAAAAGGCTCGGATTTGGGAGGCAAGACTCGGGTTTAGCGATAGGGGTTTCGCCGGCGATAGGGTTTTGGTATTTTTAGGGTTCTCGACAATTAGGCGGCTGATTATTGTGATTTTTGGCAACGACAACGCACTTTCGAAGATTTTTCGGGAAAAAATCAAAAATTTCGCCCCTTTTCCTCTCGGTTTCAGAGTGCGCGGTGCGCAGGGGGCCGAGTTTTTAAATACCAACGATCATTCGGCTCCCCGCATTAAATATTCGGGGCCCCGTGTTTGGAACTAGGGCACAATCAGGGGGCCGAATTAAACATCCGGCCCCCCGCATTTAGAACATAAACAAACGAGGGGCCGAGTTAGAAATTTGGCCCCTCGACTTAAATTCGCTATGTTTCATGTGCATTGCACGTGTGCTGGGTGGTCCAGACCCTCCGCGTTCAACCTCCATGTCGTGCGGCGCCCCGAACTTTTGGTTCGGCCTCCCGACTAGTTTCGCGTGGAGCACACGTAATTGCCAGTATTGACATGCGGGGGGCCGCGAAATGAAGTCGGCCCCCCGAATGTGAATTCGGGGGGCATGCGGGGCCCCGCCAGGATTCATTTTAACAGTTTTTAAAACTTTGAGGTTTTGACTGCGACAACTTTTAGTTCGAGGGTTTTTTCGGGAAATACCCATACTTCAGGGTGTTTTTTTGGAATTTACCCAAAATAAAATGAAGAAATTCCCACTAGAAGAAGAGCTTGAACCTTCGACGTTGTGACTTGTGGTTAGAGCAACACGCTTTAGCCAACTGAGCTATTAAAGCTTTTACAACTGAACGGCTACAAACTTCCATTCACATTCTCCCTCCCTCTCTCTCTCTTTACTCTCTCTCTACTGTAATTCTCTCCCTCTCCTCCAACTCCATTCTTGGGTTAATTATGGTGGAGTGGGAAGACCTCCCCCACGACGTCCTGGGGTTGATTGCTGAAAAGCTGCCTTATTTTGAGGACAATGTAAGCTTTAGTTTGGTCTGTAAATCTTGGAAAGACGTGGCCTTGAGTTCACCAAGGTTCTGGGTTGACAAGAAAAGAAACAAGCCTGGGTGCTTGTTATGCGGGGGCAGCATCGGGTCACACTTGACAATCTTCTTAGCCTTTCGAAACCCCAAGTCGCTGGAGGTTCGTCGTCGAGTTCAGTTCGATTGAGTCGCGGTTCCGATTATAGTTTCTGAATGATTACGGGTAATTGTAGCATAATGAAGAAACATTGTTTGTTATTTCCATCTTCTGCTCTTTTTTCTGTTTTGGTTTTGATTTGAAATTTTGATCCCAAAAATGGAAAATATAAAATGAAATTTTCATTTTCATTCTCAGAATACATTCCATTTCATAATACTAATGGTGATGAATGTTTATTGGAGTCTTTGTTTGGCAGGTTTCGTAGTCTCTGAATGTCGATAAACTTGAGTCACTTATCATCGGTTAAAAATCATTTGAATTATTCTACATTATTGTAGAGTCACGAGTCCTTTCGACCCGAAGTTCGCATCAATGAGTAGCAATAAATCTATCTTCTGGGGTATACAAGGATTCGTTTGCATTATTAATTTACCTACTAAAATATCACATGAATTTTCCCCTTGATTATTACATTCATTTTGGTGAAATGTGGCTCCTTAATCAGTATGTTTTATTTTAATTTATTTATTCCTTCACGTTGTTTTATTTGGACTTTATATCATTATATCAGAATTGGACCAAAGCCATTTAGCGGAAGGGATTGAGGGAGGTGTGCAAATTACATCTCTGCACACACACTGCGGAATATAAAAAGGCTGGATTTGATTTCCCTATTATCAGATCAAACCCATGCCAGTTTCGAACATCATTACCAGCACAAACTGAAACAAATGTGCAAGAACAGTCTCTACACGTAGATAACAATGAAATAAAGATTATCGTTAACAGATTCATACACTATGATTAGTGACTCGAGTTTATCGACATTCAGAGTCTACGAAAACTGCGAAGCAAAGACTCCAATAAACATTCATCACCATTAGTATTATGATATGGAATGTATTCTGAGAATGAGATTGAAAATTTCATTTTATATTTCCCATTTTTGGGACCAAAATTTCAAATCAAAACCAAAACAGAAAAAAGAGCAGAAGATGGAAATAACAAACAATGTTTCTTCATTATGCTACAATTACCAGTAATCGTTCAGAAATTATAATCGGAACCGCGACTCAATCGAACTGAACTCGACGACGAACCTCCTGCGACTTGGGGTTTCGAAAGGCTAAGAAGATTGTGAAGTGTGAACAAGACAGAAAGAGGAGTAAAAGGATAGGGTTTTGTTAGTAGGTTGGGCTTTTGGGTAAATTGAGCAATGGGCTGGGTGTATTAGTGATTTTGGTGAACCTTCAGCCCCAGCTTCCAACTCGACTGAACTCCAACCTTCAAAGAAGCGTCTTTCCTCCTCCAAGACACGACTGTAAGATCAGAGTATCTATCAGAAAAAAAAAAAAAAAAAAAAAAAAAGGAAAAATGCAAAAAAAGAAAAGAGGTTTCGGAAATAGGCAAAAAAGGGACAAAGGTTTGGGTTTAGGCAAAATAAGGAAAGTTGTTTGAGAAATAGGCAAAAAAAGAAAAATACGGCGGTTTTTTGATTTAGGCTCGATGGACCAGCCGGCCTCTAAATTTTTTTATTAAAATACAAAGGAGAGGCCGGCTGGTCGCAAACCAGCCGGCCTCTCACATTTTTTTTTATTAAAAAACAAAGGAGCGACCAGCCGGCCTCTCCATTTTTCTTTTATTAAAAAACTTCTAACACATATTTTTTATTTTAATATAACGGATTAATTTTAAAAATATAGCAAACGATATTCAATTTACTTAATATTTTTACCATATGTTCACCACAGTAGGAGATGATAATCTGGAAAGTTTCGTGATTTTTTGATTATCATACGATTTATTATAATTTTATTTATTTATTTGATAAAACAATTATAATAAATCGTACAAGTGTTAAACA
This sequence comes from Begonia masoniana, assembly GCA_022432975.1. Lineage (NCBI taxonomy): Eukaryota > Viridiplantae > Streptophyta > Magnoliopsida > Cucurbitales > Begoniaceae > Begonia > Begonia masoniana. Next base: position 1,642,192 of record CM039513.1, on the reverse strand, counting down.
ATCACGAAACTTTTCAAATAATCTTGCCATAATGTGATGAACATGTGGTAAATATTTCAAGTATATTAAATATCGTTTGCTATTTGTTTTAAAATTAATTTATAAAATAAAGAAGATACTAAAAAATTTTAGGGAAAAATAGCAAACGATATTTAATATACTTGAAATGTTTACAACATGTTCATCACATTATGGGAAGATTATGTGAAAAGTTTCGTGATTGTTTAATGTTTGTACGATTTATTATAATTGTTTTATCAAATAAATAAATTAAATTACAATAAATCGTACGTGGGTAAAAAAATCACGAAACTTTCCAGATTATCGTCTCCTATTGTGGTGAACATGTGGTAAAAATATCAAGTAAATAGAATATCGTTTGCTATTTTTTTAAAATTAATCCGCTATATTAAAATAAAAAATATGTGTTAAAATTTTTTTAATAAAAGAAAAATGGAGAGGCCGGCTGGTCTGACGACCAGCCGGCCTCTCCTTTGTTTTTTAATAAAAAAAATGGGAGAGGCCGGCTGGTCTGCGACCTGCCGGCCTCTCCTTTGTATTTTAATAAAAAAAATTAAAGGCCGGCTGGTCCGATGGACCAGCCGGCCTCTCGCCGTGCCTAAAACAAAAAAACACCCGATTTTCCTTTTTTTGCTTATTTCTCAAACAGTTTTCCCTCTTTTGCCTAAAACCAAACTTTTGTCTTTTTTTTGCCTATTTTCTAAACGTTTTTCCTTTTTTTGCATTTTTCTCAAAAAAAGAAGAGAGTAAAAGATAAAGAAAGAAAAGAAAGATTGCATCTGCTTACCTCATCGGCGTAAAACATATGTACAAGACTCTTGGTGAATGGCCGCTTCACCCACGACTCTTGAATCTGTTGCTACACCTCGTGCATTCATATTTTCTATCTCTGTGCACGGTTAATTGGTGGGAAAGAAAGCCTCCTTTCCCGATGCTGCCCCCGCACGACAAGCACCGAAGCTTGTTTTTTTTCTTTTCAACCGAGATACTTGGTAAACTCAAGGGTTCATCTTGCCAAGATTTACATACCATACTAAAGCTTACATTGTCCTCAAGATAAGGCAGCTTTTCTGCAATCAACCCCAGAAGGTCGCGGGGAAGGTCTGCCCACTCCGCCATAATTAACCCAAGAATGGAGTTGGAGGAGAGGGAGAAGAAGAGGGAGAGAGTAAAGAGAGAGAGGGAGGGAGAATGTCGATGGAAGTTTGTAGCCGTTCAATTGTAAAAGCTTTAATAGCTCAGCTGGCTTGAGCGTGTTGCTCTAACCACAAGTCACAACGTCTAAGGTTCAAGCTCTTCTTCTAGCGGGAATTTCTTCATTTTATTTTTCCACCCGACGACACAAACCGCCCGTTAGTACAGCCGACGTGTCGTATTCGCAGTTGAAGAAATAGAAACCTGCTTCTTCATCCACTGTTCCATTATTAACCGTTGACAAAAAGAGACAGAACAAAAAGACATTGATGCCTCCAAAAAACCTGGCTTATGCTTTCATATCAAGTGTCATTTTTATTCTGCACCAAAACAGAAAACCCACCACGAAAAAAGAAAAAGAAAAAAAGAACATTTGAGTTTTAGTACTTTCCCGTCCAAGAATACCAGTTCAGTTTCAACTGAAACCACAACGGAGGAACTCCCAAAACCCCACGACGTAACCTCGGATCGAAGACATCAAAATGCACTCGACTAAGGGAGTCGAACATGACTTGAGCGGGTTGTTTCTCTCCTGGCATCGTTTATTCGAGCTTCGATTGATCGTTTTAGTCACCTTCGACTGAGTTTGTACTATGATATCACAGAAGAGAGGAGTTGTGCATTCGGTTGATCGATTAACTTATTAGCATAGATTTTGTCTATGGCTTCTAGCCACCAAACGAGACGCATAAGACCTATTTGTGGGTCCAAAACAACATCCATGGCTCGGGCAGTTTCGACATTGAAGGTTTTGAGAGCAAAACTATGAACTGAATATTAAACAAAGCATTAGACAGAAATGCTATTAAGTATAAGTGAAAATGGAAGACGAGTGATTGTTGCACTGAATAATTTCAAAGAATAATACTGCTTGATCTAAGACACATTAAAAGACCATCAAAGAATATTAAAACTATAGCAACTCAAAAAGTTGAATCTTATCTTTGTGAGAGTGGTTGATTTTTCCTATTGCTACAATATTCTCACTCTCATACCATTGATGTTGAAATCCTAGCAAGATTGTATAAACTCTTAAGAACCTCAAGTTAGAGAGCTCTCTCTTTCACAAGAGTAGCCATATGAGTCAATAGTAAATATCTTATATCATGTTTTTCATGGCTATAGGACCAACTTGTACACTTCCGAGCATAACTCGTTCGTTTCGATGACTTTGGTTACAAAACTTATAGGACGTCATTCTCACTTATAGAACTTGGTGTCGTCCAAAAATTACGTCAAGAGGACCTATATTGACAAAGTTATTGTCTTCATCCGAAGTTTCGATGTTGCACGCTCTCGAAACCCCAAAAATCCCTTTTAAAAACTTGAATTTATCCCTGAAACGATGCTAACCAACCTATCTAGTGTTAGAATTTAGTGTGACCCGAATTCTAGTTGGGCCGGGTCGGGCCCATTATCAATATTAGGGTTTTATGTTTTCTCTATTTATTGATGCTTGAGTCGAAAAACTCATTGTACCGAATTGATATTAGTGATTCTCTCCTCTGCCCGTGGTTTTTTTCCTTTCTAGGGTTTCCACGTAAAATTCGGTGTCCATTATTTTCTCGTTTTTCTTTTTCGGAGTTTTCTGAATCGTTCGTTACAGGTGGATTAGGGCGTCTAATCCTAACAACTGGTATCAGAGCTTCGAGGTTGAAGTAGTTTTCGAAAATTAGGGTTTGATTCTTCGAAGGGTATCGATCGATTTCAGAGGTTTGCAATTTCGGTGGAAGTTTGCAATTTTGTTTAGAAAAAGAAATTGAAAATAAAAAAAGAAAAGAAAAAAAAAGATATTTTCTTTGGCTTGTGTGCTACGAAGAACAGAGAGAAGTCTCTGGTTCATCTTCTTCACCAGCGAAGAACAGAGCAGAAAGAGACCTCCCCACTACCGCTGCCATCGCCGCGCGGAGAGGAAAGCTGCCGAACCAGACCGCGCCGCCGTCGCCTACCTGTTCCGCCACTGCCGCAAAGCAACAGAGGAGAAACATTCTGTTCTACCCGAGCCGCAGCCCACTGTGAAGCAACCCGCCTGAATCCCGAGCCGCGACGGACAGAGGCCGCTCCTCAGCATCTCGCCGCCGACCACATACCCGAAGAGAGGAGATCGCCGCCGCCGTTTCTGAGGAAGGAAACGTAGCCGCCGTCGTTCGCTGAGAAGCGTCGCCGGGAGAGTCGCCGAAGAACAGAACCTGCTGTTCTGTGTTCTGCTCACCGCGAAGACCGTCGTTCTGCCACCGTGCCCTAGCGCCGCCGCCGACCGTCGTCGAAACTGCAGAACAGAGAGAAGATTTTCTCTGTTCGACGTCTTCACCAGCGAAGGAAGAAGAGATTTTGGAATTCTAGTTAAGAAATTCGTGAAGCAGTGGATTTTTCGGTGATTGACTTTGACCAAATCAAAGGAGAAAGTGGCGATTAATTTTGGAATTTTGGGTTAAAATTTTGAAGTTAATTTGCTGGGCGGATTTAACGATATTGTGGAGATTGATTATTAGATTGAATAATCAATCGGGAAATTATCTGGTTGGGCGAGTTTGATTGGTTCAAAATATTCTGCAGGATTTATTCTGATTTCAAAAAGGAGCAATTTTTGGGAAATATTTGGTCAAGGTTATCGATTCAGATATTTTCATGCTCGGATAATTTATTTGGCAGATTTACTGATATTGTGGAGATTAATTATTGGGATTGAATAATTGATCTGGAAATATCTGTTTTGGCATTGATTTTTATAACAATGACATGTGAGGATAGCACAGGACACAGTATTGAAAAATTCGATGGGACAGATTTTGCATTCTGGAAAATGCAAATTGAGGATTACTTGTACGGAATGGAACTTCATCTTCCTTTGAGTGCGAAACCAGAGAAGATGGAAGACGGTAAATGTAATCTCCTTGATAGAAAGGTTTTGGGAGTCGTCCGATTGACGTTAGCCAAAAGCGTTGCTCACAACGTGGCGAAGGAGAAGACCGCCGCGAGTCTAATGAAGGCTCTGTCTGATATGTACGAGAAACCGTCTGCGAATAATAAGGTATTTCTTATGAAGAAGCTTTTTAATCTGAAAATGATTGATGGTGCTTCTGTCGCAGTGCATCTGAATGAGTTCAATACTATTGTGAATCAATTGCTATCTATGGAAATTGATTTTAAGGATGAGGTTCGTGCCCTAATTTTGTTGGCGTCTCTACCAAATAGTTGGGAGCCTATGAGAGCTGCAGTTAGTAACTCAGTTGGAAGTGCTAAGCTGGTATTCACCGATGTGAGGGATCGTATTCTTGCCGAGGAGGTTCGTAAGATTGATTCTGGTGTAACATCGATAGGTTCAGCTCTGAATGTTGAAAATAAAGGCAGAAGTCAAAGTAAAGGTCCGGGCAATAGAAATCGAAGTCAGAGGAAGTCTGGAAAACACGCCAACTTTGAGTGTTATCATTGTGGCAAGAAAGGACACATAAAGAGATTTTGTCACAAGTTTCTTCGGGATAATCTGAATGCCAAAGGAAAGGAAAAGATGTTCGAAGAGGGTGACACAGGCGAGGAGGCAGACACAGCCACCGAGGAGTCCTTTAGTGTGTACAACGAGGATGTTGTAAATTCTGATTGCCAAGATACGAGTTGGGTGATCGATAGTGGCGCTTCAATACACGCCACTTCGCGGAGAGATCTCTTTACATCCTACATTTCGGGTGACTTTGGAAATGTGAGGATGGGAAATGGTGGCATTGCAAAAGCCATTGGTATAGGAGATGTGTGTTTGGAGACCAACATCAGCAACACATTGGTTTTGAGAGGTGTGAAGCACATCCCTGACATCCGCAAGAATTTGGTCTCGACTGGGAAGCTCGATGACGAAGGTTTTGGCAACACCTTTCGTGATGGAAAATGGAAGCTTACCAGAGGTTCATTGATTGTGGTGAGAGGAGAAAAATACTCCTCATTATATGTGATGCATGCGAAGATCGCGGGTTCCACAGTCAATGTGATGGGTAATAAGGTTGTAAAATGTGTGAATTCACCTTCTAAGAGAAAGGTTGAGAAGACTCGGAAGAAGTCAGGTTCTCGGGTAAAGTTCAGGTTGGGATCTGAGGGTACATCAGAGCCGGTGAGTCAGCCTATTACAGATGTTCAGTCATCAGGTTCAGTTTCACGTTAGAATAGTATCGTCAAAGGCAGAACAATGCGGAAGGTTAAAACTTCGGGACGATATGATGAAACTGTGAGTTATGCATTAAATGTGTTCGAGGGTAACGATTCCTGTGTGGAGTCTTCGACATGTTCAGATGGAGTTCGTTGCAGCAACTCTGATAGTTCAGTGATACCAAGGAGGAGGAGATGTGATTTCTTCTCAAGTAGATCTCTCAAGTTTAAGCAGGGCTTAAACTTGATCGGTATCGGATGCTGAGGTGGCCCATCTGGGGCCTTTGTGGTAGAGGAGCTTGTTTTTAATGGAGTTTTGCAGATTTGTTTCCTTGTACCGGAATTTCGTTGAAGGTGGAGATTGTCAGAGTTCAGTGTTCTGGATTCGGTTTTGTTGGGCCGAGTATCCCGTTGGATCTCTCTTGTGGAATTCGTGTCAAGGTGGAGTTTGTTAGAATTTGGTGTGACCCGAATTCTAGTTGGGCCGGGTCGGGCCCATTATCAATATTAGGGTTTTATGTTTTCTCTATTTATTGATGTTTGAGTCGCAAAACTCATTGTACCGAATTGATATTAGTGATTCTCTCCTCTGCCCGTGGTTTTTTCCCTTTCTAGGGTTTCCACGTAAAATTCGGTGTCCATTATTTTCTCGTTTTTCTTTTTCGGTGTTTTCTGAATCGTTCGTTACAGGTGGATTATGGCGTCTAATCCTAACATCTAGCAAGGTTCTAACTCATACACCTAAAACAAGGTTTAGAGTTTTTACCACAATTTATGTACAAAATGAACCAAACAAAATTTCAACGAACGGAGATCGCCATTGCGTTCAGAACGCCAAAACAAGTTGGAAAGCACGGTTCGAGAAACTTTCTGACATCGTTTGACAGTCTAATAAAAACACAATAAAAGTTCCTGTCAAAATTGTCTGAAAACGACAAAAATACCCCCTTTAAAAACGAGAAAATGATAGAATAAGAAAGAAAGAAAAATAGAAAAAATGGCGTTGCGATTCGGCCGAAAATTTTCTGTTGTTCTCCTGTAACAAATCGGCTACCGTATCTAACGGGCCTTGACGTCGTACTCATTGGTCAGCCTAATGGTACCATCTCTAATGAGACTTGGGATTTTAGCCTGGAAGACCTATGTTCGAGCTCGGAAAAACATGAAACTCTCTTTTCAGGGAGAGAGTAGAGAGAGAAAGAGAAAGGACCTTCAATCTTTATCTACACTCTTCATATTTGATTCCAAATTAATTTAAAAGATTAAAAAATAGTTTTTAAATATTAAAAAGCCAATATCTGTTAAATTAATTTTCAAAATAAGACGAAGGCCGGAGGAGATCTTCGTTATCTTAATTCCTAATTTGAATCGATTAGGATTGAATTTTGATAAAAACTGAAAGTTTTCAAACCATCTTCACTCAACTTCCAACCACGTTCTTCCTCCCTCTCTCTCTCTACTGTAACTCTTTCGCTCAGGCCCCTCCCCTCCTCTCTCTCCCTCTCCCCCAATTGATCTTGGAGGTGAAATATGAGTCAGTGGGCAGAAATTCCCAGCGACCTCCTTGAGTTAATTGCTGAAAAATTGACTAGCTTTGAGGACATCCTAACACTTGGATTGACCTGTAAATGGTGGAGAGACGTGGCTGTGGTACGCAAAGAAACTTTCATGAAAAAACAAACCCAACACCTGCCATGGTTGATGCTTCCACCCAAAAAAGGAAGTCATCTGCGTGGCTTCTACAGTCTTACGACAAGAAGAAACCATCAAATTGAATCGTGGGAAACCAACGGAAAAAAATGCTATTCTTCCAGAGGATGGCTTCTCACCGTCGGATCGGACTGGGGCATCAATCTGTTGCACCCAATGACCCTCGCTAGATTCAAGCTTCCCGGGATCAAATCTTTTGGCAAGTCCAGATATCAACTTAGCAAACCCTATGTTAGATTTATCCGTCGAGTAATTTTATCCGCCAGTCCTTCTCTCGATTCAAATTTTGTCCTCGTGGCCATTCAAGGCTGTCCTTCTATGCCTGCTTATTGGAGACCCGGTGATAAAAGATGGACGTTGATCGAAACCACGGAAATAGCTTTTGACGATGCTGTTTTTTACCAAGACAAGTGTTATTTTATTACTTGCCGGGGAAAGCTTTTGGTCACTGATTTTGGAAGATCTAATCCAACGACAGCAGAGTTTGTAACAGAGTTCTCAGAAGACCTATTTGAAGGGGATTTATTCGAAGCTTTTTATTTGGTGATTCTGGAAGGATCTCTGCTGCTGGTTTCGAGGCAAGTGTCGCAGTGTTTTCGTTCAGAAAAAATAATCAAGGAGAGGCCGTACCAAACCATATATTTTCAAGTTTTTAAACTTGATTTCAAGAGTTTGAGTTGGAAGGAGTTGATAAGCTTGGGAAACTGGAGCCTCTTTCTGGGTGATAATTCTTCCATGGCGCTAAATGCATCTGTGGTCAAGGGATGTAAACCTAATTCCATTTACTTTACAGACGATAATACAGATTTCTCTCATACCACCCGGAGAGGAGCAGGTTTCGATATGGGGATATTTGACATGACTTACAAGTCGATAAAACCACTCATAGAAGAAGAATGGCGCAACCGCGTCTCACCCCCTATATTTGTCGATCCAACCTTCTGAATCACCAGCCATGAGTTGATTAAAAAAATTAAACCTTACCCATTTATGTGACAATATTTATTTCTTAAACGTGTATGTATTTTCTAAGGTTTATGGTTGATCAATTTTGGGGCTTTATTCTTCCATTGGTGCTCTAGCTGTAATTTCTTTTTTATTTCCAAATGACGTTGTTTTATTTGGACTTTTATATCATTATGTATCAGAATTGGACCAAAGCCATTTAGCGGAAGGGATTGAGGGAGTCTCTGCGCACACACTGCCACTGCTGAATATACAAAAGGCTGGATTTTTAGTTCCTTATTATCAGATCAAACCAATGCGAGTTTGGAACATCATTGCCGGCGCAATCTGAAACAAATATGCAAGAACAGTCTCTACACGTCGATAACAATGCAATAAAGATGATCTTTAACAGATTCATACACTATGATTAGGGTCACGCCCCAAACGAAATCTGTGAGACAGAACGAGTAACGGCCAACTCGAAAATCAAGACAAACCTTTCAACTCTTGATCTTATTTATTTGAAAAATGCAACGGAAGAATTTATAAATTTAAAATAAACCTAGGACCCGTAACACGTGAGTTAAACAGGTCCAACGAATAATATCAGATAATGTGATAATATAAGTCTAAATAAAATAACCGAGTGAAATAAATATAATAAGGCTTACAAATTCTCAATAATGTCTAATTTTAAAATTTAAAATAAATCATAAAAGAAGAAATTATTAAAAATGGAGTATTCTTGCAAAGTGACTGTTCCCTTGCTGATGATTAAAATACCCCCTTTAAAAACAAGAAAATGATAGAATAAGAAAGAAAGAAAAATGAAAAAAATGATGTTGCGATTCGACTTGAAATTTCCTGTTGTTCTCTTGTAACGAACCGGCTACCGTATCTAATGGGCATTGACGTTGTACTCATTGGCCAGCTTAGTGGTATCAGCTCTAATGGGACTTGGGACTTTAGAATTGAGGCCTTGGGTTCGAGCTCAATAAGACATGAAATTCTCTTTTCAGGAGGAATAAAATCATGAATACGACGTCATGGTCCGTTAGATACGGTAGTCGATTCGTTACATCTCCCCTGATTTCCCACCAACAACATAACCCAACAAGTTTTTCAATCTAAAATCGAGCAAAAAATTGACTTACCATAGAAACCTCATTCACGAGAGTGGTAAAGCACAATGAGAGGTGCGATTTGGCACGCGTTTCATTGGAAACGGAGTCCGGACGGTAAGGGTGTTCATGGATCGGTTTGGTTCGGTTTTTATGGTGGATCTGAACCGAACAGAACCGATATATGTCGGTTCTAGTAATTTTAGAAATGGAACCAGAATTTTACATAGTAGAAACCAATCCAGAACCGAACCAAAACTTTTGGATCGGTTCTTGTTCTGTTCATAATAAATTTTTAATTTATATTTTGTATAAATTTAATTTTTACTAATATATTTTAAAAAAAAATAACTTAGTTATGTTATAACAATCAACCCGTAAATTATTGATTTCTCACTTTAAATAAATTTTTATTTTAAAATTTCAATCCATTGTACTTCAAAATATAATTTATTCACGTTAACAAATAAAAAAAAACGCTATATTTCATGTAATTAATGGTTAAAGCATAACAATAATAATAAAAAAATAATTAATGATCTTTTGAAAACCCAAAATTTATTAATTTGATTAGTTCGGTTCGGTTTTGGTTCGGTTTTATGGTGGATCTGAACCGAACAGAACCGATATATGTCGGTTCTAGTAATTTTAGAAATGGAACCAGAATTTTACATAGTAGATAGTTATGTTATAACAATCACACCGTAAATTATTGATTTCTCACTTAAATAAATTTTTATTTTAAAATTTCAATCCATTGTACTTCAAAATATAATTTATTCACGTTAACAAATAAAAAAAAACGCTATATTTCATGTAATTAATGGTTAAAGCATAACAATAATAATAAAAAAATAATTAATGATCTTTTGAGAACCCAAAATTTATTAATTTGATTAGTTCGGTTCGGTTTTGGTTCGGTTTGAATATGTAAATCAGAAAACTGAACATAGTATCTTAATTTTTTGTCACATAAATTTGCCATGAGAGCTGCATTAATGACGTCATTAATTATTAAGTCCAAAAGTCAAATTAATATAGTATGTTAATTTTTTGTCACATAAATTTGCCACGTTACACTAAACTAATTAGTGGTACGTTTTCAATCCGTATAAAATTCGTGCAATAATAATGTTGTGTCGGAAAGCGAATTAACAAAAGTGGGCCACACATAAATCAAATGATTCAGATGATGCGGGACCCACCAACTGACGATTACGCGTTGCAAATCCCCGCCATCCCACTGTAATAACCGGACGAACCGGACCGGAGAATCCTAACTACAAAACAAAAGAACGCCAGACATCCTCGTGATTTACAGGGAGGAAAGGAGCACGACGAAGCCACCGTTTCTTCGTTTCTTCCAAAAATTATTGGATCAAAATCTTTGTTTTTCTTTTTTTTTTTTTAATTTAGATTCTGCCGCTTTCGATCTCTTTTTTCTCTCTGATGTTCTTGATTGAAGGATTTCCTGAATTGGGTGTTTCTTGTATGGATTTGATTCGATTGGTCGAGTGAGGTTTCGTTTTTGACATCCGAGACGAGGTAAGACCTTAAAATGGCTTCCTCCGAGGCCATCGTGGATTCTACGCCGTTGCTGGCGAATCATGGCGGGTCTTCTGGTGAAACGAATTCCAGTCGTCGATTTGTTCAGAGACAGAGCCTGCGTCAGGCGGCGAGGTTTTTGAGGCAAACGAGCAGTCGGGGGATGATGCGCGAGTCTTCGATGCGAGTGAGAGAGGCTGCAGCGGAGCAATTGGAGGAGAGGCAGAGCGATTGGGCGTATTCGAAACCGGTTGTGATTCTAGATATTGTTTGGAATTTCGCGTTTGTGGTTGTAGCTGCTACAATGCTGGTTATGAGCAGGGCTGAGTCGCCGGATGTGCCCTTGAGACTGTGGCTGGTAGGATATGGTTTTCAATGCGTTCTTCATATGGTGTGTGTTTGTTTCGAATATAGACGTCGTAGACACCGGCTCCCTACGCAGATGGTTAATTCAGTTGAAGGGGAAAGAGGAGCTGCTGAGCAATCAGGCTCTGGATCGAGAGAGGATTCACGGCCGTACTTAACTTTGGGGCAGTTAAACAATGAGGATACAAGGTTTGTTCTCGTATTTCTAATGTGATTTAGAATGAACATTTCTTTTTATCCTGTTTTTGTGTTTTTCCGAAATCTTTGTTGATTCCTCGAATTAACTGTACGATGTTTTTGATGATTTCTCTAATCAGTTTGAAAATGTAAAATTTTCAAAATTTTTTTTATGCAAAGGTGTAGTTGGAATAGCCTGAATGAGATCATGGTGTGAAATGTTAAATTAATGTAAACTAACATTGCTGCAACCATAAATTTCACCTCTTTCTTTGAAAGAATGGAGAAATTCAGCTATTGTCTGACTTCAATTTCACTTGAAAAAATGATCTCACCTTGTAATTGAAATACAAGGACCATCACGCTGACGATTTTCTTCTGAATCAGCTTGTCGTGGGCTCTTTGTCGAGCTTTTGTTGCAATGTCTAATGTTTGCATTATGGCTAAATTCAAAGAGTTCTTATATTTTTCCTCCAATCTTGTTTGTTCAACAGACATACCTTTTATTTAGCCACCATACTTTGTGATAGAAGGAAGCCTTGCTATTTTTGGGTAGATTATACAATCATAAATGTTTATCTCTCACACCTACTTCTTTTGTTTGTTCTGCAGTGTTGCTAAGCATCTCGAATCGGCAAATACAATGTTTTCGTTTATCTGGTGGATTATTGGGTTCTATTGGGTATCAGCAGGAGGTCAAGGTTTGGCACATGCCTCTCCTCAGCTTTACTGGTTTGTGCTGTCTCTCTCTCTATGTCTATTGTTCTGGAATACAAACAGAAAACATTTTTCTAGCTATGGAAATTTACCATTTCATATTGTTTTGTCTTTCAGGTTGTGCATAATTTTCCTAGGTTTTGATGTCTTCTTTGTCGTTTTTTGTGTTGCTCTGGCGTGTGTGATCGGAATTGCTGTTTGTTGCTGTCTTCCATGTATCATTGCGCTTCTATATGCTGTGGCTGACCAGGTTGATCTCTTGTTTTTCTCTCTATCAATTCCTATAAGCTTTGTGAAATCATTTAATACTGCATTTTTTTTTTTATTTCCTTGATCTTATTTTAGTGAAAAATAAATCAAATGCTCGATCAAATGATGCTTTGAGGTGATTCCAGAAAGGCTGTCAGATAATTCAATCTATGATTTATTATTTTCTATGCTAGTAGTATGCCATAGATCAACTGCTAAAGAAAAAAAAAAAAAAACTTCGAAGTAAACAACGTGTCTTGAACATGTTTAATTTTTCCGATTCAATCAGTTTTGCCGGAATTCTCAATCTTTTCACCTGATACTCGCGTCTAAATCTCTCTAACATGATTTTATTTATCTTATAAGTTATTTTCAAAACCTGTTTGATCTGTATGATTCCAGGAAGGAGCATCCCGAGAAGACATTGAACAGTTGTCTAAATTCAAATTCAGAAAATGTGGAGATTCGGATAAGCTATCCGGCGATGTACAAGAACCTTCGGGAGGAATAATGACAGAATGCAGCACAGATTCACCCATCGAACACGTTCTCTCACACGAAGATGCAGTATGTTAACCCACCATCTTCTCATCCGAGTTAATTTGATTTTATTAAAATCAAAGTTTTCCCTACACTCATTTGACTAGTGGCCTGATTAATCTTTCGGCTTATTAGTAAAAAAAAAAAAAAAACTGGGTTATACTGAGGTAATGCTTGCTGTAGGAATGCTGCATCTGCATTTCTGCTTATGAGGATGGAGTTGAGCTGAGGGAGCTTCCTTGTGGCCACCATTTTCACTGTACATGCGTAGATAAATGGCTCCACATTAATGCTACTTGTCCTCTCTGTAAATACAACATTTTGAAGTTTAGTAACCATGGACAAGACGAAGTTTAGTCGTCGTGTTTGCTAAGGTTCATTGTCTACCAACTTTGGCCTTCCTTTCCTTTCCCCTAATTTGATGGTGTTACCTTCTACTGGTGTTAATATATACTTACATTTGGATGGAGTCTGTGTTGTTTTGACCATTTCTTGATCTGGGTCTGCCTTTTCTTCGTAGTGCTTGTTTATAGGATCGTTGGAGAAAGCCTGAAATCTGAGTTCTTTCAGCGGAAGGATGCAGTAGATGACAATAATGAAGCCTAGTGGACCTCTCTCTCTCCTCTCTCTTTATGTAGGTAAAGAAAAGTTCCATCAGAGCAGTATTAACAAGTTTGGTTTCCATTTTGAGCTGTCGGTGATTTTAATTGTCAAAATTAACACTCTTTAATCGAGCAAATTAACACTCTTGATCTGGGTCAGCCTTTTCTTCGTAGTGCTTGTATATCATGCATGGTATTGGAATCTTGATGAATGCATGGATATTGAGTATGAGTTCATGGATGTGCATGTCTTGTTAAAACTCAATCACTATAGGGCGTCCATGACTAAGGGGGTCCGTGACCACAAAGTGGGTTATATCAGCCAAACATTGTTTCTACGTTAGATCCAATCTCCTGGTCTGCGGACTAAATGACACAAGACTACATGTGGGTTGTTGCATTGCCTTTTGTAAAGGTCAAAATAGTACCCGAACTTGTTCAAATTAATCTCGTGTCGGTTCGTTGGATAAATCTTTGCGGTCGGGTCTCCGTCCTAAATTCGGTTCATGTCTTGTCCGAGTCAGGTAATATTAGATTTGAATTTATTATTAAAATAATAACCTATATAGTGTGTATTTGGACTTTGGAGAAGTGAGAAAGCCCAATAGGCCCAAAGTCCAAATTGAGCAATTAACGAGTCTAGGATTGCTGATGCAGTCCCGCAACGACTTTTTGTGTGGGCCCTTTCCGTAAAGGGTGGATGAGAATAAAAAGTCAACGATGACTTGGTAAAACGGCGGAGACTGAATATTTTAGCCAAATATTAGTCTTAATCGCACTCACTTTCCTTCCTCCTTCACCGTTGACCATCGCAACTCGTTTCTTCTTTTATTTTAAGAAAATTATCGATTTATACTATACTCATAATTTTAGGTAGTCCATTCTACTGAAAAAACAGACGAACCGAATCTGGTACTATGATTTCGTTATCGGTCTAGATCTTTTTAATCTTTCTGTTAAGTATATTGAGTTTAATTTTATAAAAAAATACAAAACAACATTATTTTTACTTGAAAATTTTATCACATGTTCAGCACATTATGAGAAGACAATCTGAAAATATTTGTGATTTTCTAACATTTGTACGATTTATTATATTTATGTTATAAAATAATTAAATACAATTACAATAAATCGTACAAGCGTTAGAAAATCACGAAAAGTTTCAAATTATTTTCATATGATGTGGTTAACATGTGGTAAAATTTTCAAATAAATTTAATGTTGATTTGTTTTTTAAATTAATCTCAGTTCCTTCTTCGCTTTATAAATTATTTTTACAAAAATATCAACCGATATTTATTTTAATTGAAAGTCTTACCAAAGTTTCACCACGCCATAAAAAAATAATTTGAAAAATCTCGTAATTTTATAACACTTGTAAGATTTATCGTAATTTTATTTAATTATTTTATAAAATAATTATCATAAATCATACAAGTATTATGAAATCACGAAAATTTTCAATATATCTTCCCATGATGTGGTGAACATGTGGTAAATTTTTTAAGTAAATCTACTGTCGTTTGTTAGTTTTTTATAAAATTAAATTTAATACACATAACGAAAAGATTAAAAAGGTCAAAACCGATAACGAAATCATAGTACGAGAATCGGTTTGCCGGTTTTTTTACTAGATGGAGCTACTTGAAATTACGAATATAATACAAAATTAAAATCAATAGTTTCCCTTTAATTTTATATTTTGGATTTTTTTAAAATATAATATTTAGAAATTATTGCAACACACTCAATCATTATTATTATTATTATTGACCGACCCGATTTATATTTTATAAGGCTTTCCACGACTTTTATTTTTTAATATTATATATTATTTCCGGGATGGACTAAATCTTTAAATTTAATTTATTTATGTTTAAATATATAAATAATGGAAAATTAAAATAACTGCCAGCGGACTGTTTTCCCATTTGGGATATTAATAATAATTTTTTTAACACATGACTTCGCGCTCTTCTTCGGTTTGTCCATTTTCTTCTCTGCTACTCTCTCTTCCTCGTTGACGCTCCGCACGCCGGTTTTCGTCGTCGGAGATAGCGTCCGACGCCGTTGTTTTCATATCTCGTTGTGGTGAATGGAGCTGCCTGTTTTGTTGCGGCAGTACTCTGAAGACCGTCGGAAGCTACTGTCGTTCTTGTTGTCGTCGCGTTTGATCAAAGAGCTTCGGACGCCGGCTGGTCCCACCACTGCTCTCTCTCGCGATGTTGTTGATGCTATTAGTGCCGATTATGTTATTGAATGTATCAAATCAGGTAAACTTTGCTTCCGTTGATTTAGGAGAATGTCTAATGTCCGCCGGCTGGTAAAGAATGTGTTAAAGAAAGGAAAGTGATGATGGAGCTGATTAAATCGCGTTGTTCGGTGTGGTGGAAATCTGGCTGAATTTGCTTTGTTTTGGTTTTTTGAAATTGAGCAAAGAAACAGTAATTTATGGATATTTTCCAGCTCTGTCTTGGCGATTACTTATTTTCTTGCTTTGTCAGAACATTACCTTCTTCCAACTATCTTTGTTTACTAGCGCGAGGCTCTGTTTGTTACTGAAATTTAACGGTTTTTGTTCATACTTTAGTTTGGAAAACGTTGTACATTATATGCCCTGATATACTTCGGTAGAATTATTTGGTGTTCTCTTGCTGCTAACAGGCGGAGTAGTTGACATTTCCATAGGAGCTAAAAAGTACCGTAATGAATCTTCTTACCCAATTATGGTACGATTATGCATACCACGAAAGGCGTGCATATCTTAGT
Source organism: Begonia masoniana (assembly GCA_022432975.1). NCBI lineage: Eukaryota > Viridiplantae > Streptophyta > Magnoliopsida > Cucurbitales > Begoniaceae > Begonia > Begonia masoniana. The sequence continues at coordinate 1,626,096 of CM039513.1, read as the reverse complement.
CAGAGGACTATTCTCTAACATCTACTATCTGTTTCTAATTCCTGCGTTGCCTGCAGATTCATTCTCAATTAAGGAATTCTTATTTTTTGTTTTCTGATCCGGATTGTTCTGGATCACCTCCAAGGCGTGTACCTCCGCCAACAAATGTAAATATAAACAGAACCTTTAGTGATGTATTGGACTCACCTTCGAATGATGGTAATAGTCTCTTACATTCGGGGAATGCAGACACTCCTTCAAAACTTGTTGAATATGTGAAGCTTTACCCTTTAGGATTGCCTGACCTGAAGACAGGTACGACAACTATCTTCTTCTTTTCTTGGCTATTCAAAGATCACACAATAAGTTTTTCTTTTATTTTGAGTATTACTCCTTTTCAGAAAACAATTAAGTGACTGGTTACTATATATTTGTTGTTTCGCCAAAGTTAAGTGACTTTTGTTGCATGTCTCTTATTTTATTTGTTTTTGGAACTGATTCCAATACTATGTTGAAAATTTATGAAGGACTTAAAGAAGATGACTTACGAGAGACAGCATATGAAATATTCCTAGCATGTATGGCCTCTTCCGGGTATTCTTTCTTTCTCTGTGTTCACTGAGTTATGTATAGTCCTATATACTTCCATTCTGTGGGGAGCTATAGTCTCCTGTAATTGACTCTCTCTCTCTCTATTGTTCTTTCCCTTCTGGTTAATAGGATTGAAATTCATTCATTAGAGGACATGACCCCAAGGAAAGATCCTACAGTGTTACCAGGAAAGAAAAGCAAAAGGGGTGGGCTGCATGTCAAGTCGTTGTCTCAAGATAGATATTCAGAGTCATTCAAAACTTTTCGCATTCAGATGCAGGCAAGTCTCCTTGCTAGGTGTCAATTACATGAGGCTTACTTATTTATTACTATTTTGATATCAGTTATTTTTTTAACTTTTTTTTTTATGCTCTTTCTTGGAACTGTCTTTCCAAGATGTCGACCCCTTCATTGAGGGATTAAAAGAAACGCCTTGTTAGTGATTATGATTTTCTAGTCTACTGTCAGCTAATTTTATTCTTCTAGTTAAGGACAATCTTTTTATCTCTTTATTATAATTGTTTGCTCATTACAGCTCATTGTACCTTGTTTTTTTTGTCATGATTGATTGATTCGACAATGCTTTCATTTGAAAAAGAATAGGAAATGAAAAGGTTTATAATCTTAAGCTTTTTTATTGCCCTTGTGATTAATTGGTGTTCCAATTTGACTTGGTAATTTAGGACATTTTTTGTAGATTTCAGAAGAAATGGATGCATGCACTAGGAAAAGGCTGATGGAGTTGGCAGTTAGGAGAATCCGAGGACATATTGATATTCCTCAAATTTCATTGGGACTGTTGAATAGCCTTTTGCGGTCCGATTTTCTTAGCAGTAAATCATATATGCAATGGAAAACTAGACATGTAAGGAATTTTAAGTTTATGTGATTGCAGTTCTACAAATTCTTTTTATTAGATGATGAAATAAGTGAGCTGTCTGATGAATGGGAGCATTGTACAATAGTCCTATCCGCGAAATCAAAGACAAAAATATAAATATTTAGCAACAATTCATTTTAGGTATTAGGGATCAGATTTACCACAAAAGAAAATGAAATCATTGTAGAATACTATAAAATGATTTACGTCTCCAGCTACTGTAGGAAATGTGAGTTTTTTCCATATGAGATGACATTGTCTAGTCAGTTTCTGTGTCAAGGATTTTTTTGAAAATGACTTGGCTTAAGAAGTGAAATGTATTTGCTGTACCTCATTCGCTAATGTGATTACATTCCATACCACAATGCTTTCTAGCCGTTTACTCATTATAATATTTACTCTCTGTCTATAGGTAAATATTCTAGAAGAACTACTCTGTTTTTCAGCTGATGTTGCAGAATCTGAGCATCAAACTATTAAAAGGTCCTTATCGAAGATAAAAAATCGAAAGGTGCGTACCTTTATAAGTTTGATACGATCTGATCACAGTAAATCCAGTTGATTTCTTGAATGGTTTAAGATATCCTTAGTTCTTTTAATGATTTTGGTTAGCTGGTGCTCATAGGAACGGGGGACGCCTTTGTCCGACCATGAGGAGGTTCCACCTACTATTGAAAATGCAGCTTCCAGGTTGTCCTCTCTTCCAGGACAATGTGGTGTCCATGGTGAAACTCCTTATTGGACTTCTGGTTATCATTTAAATATTCGGCTGTATGAGAAATTACTTCTAGGGCTGTTTGACGTTCTTGATGAAGGTCAACTCATAGAGGTATGTGCTTACTTATCAAAATTTACTGGGTTGTGTTGGTAATTTTGCATGGATGATGTTTACCCTTTATCCAATGGTGCATATCAGGATCGTGAAAATGTCCTCAAGCGCATCAAATTGACCTGGTCTACTTTAGGCATCACTCAGAAAATGCATCATGCTATATATGGATGGATCCTTTTCCAACAGGTATAATCCTGTAAGACTACTAAGAGAAATGTTGACCATCCTAGAATAAGGAAATAATTTAGAACTTTCTTTTGCAATTTCACTAGTTAATGAATAATATTTCAAATGTAGGATAGTTTTGGACAGTGCAATTGAGCATTGGCTGCACATCTTTTCACAGAAAATGATATGAATCTGTGGTGAATTTTGCAAATTGAGAATATTTAGTTATTAATATACGCTGTTTTTTATTTAAATTCTGATTCTAAGGAATATTGGTGTTGAATGCTATTTATTGGCAGGATAGTTATTTGTTTTGTAAGAAAAATAGGTTTTTGGGTCCTATACCCATTCTGATCTCTTACCTCCTCACTTGCTTACCTACAAGATAGATTTGGTTTGTTGTTATTGTTTTCCCAGGGCTCAAGATAGATTATTGTAGGAATTTAGGCTGTTTATGGAATATTAAAAGAGCTTTAAAGTCATCCAATTGACAACTGTTTAAAAAAGCAATGCCGTATAAAGAATTATGGGGCCTAAGGTTTCATTATTTTGTGATGTTTGCGGTCCTTTAATTCTTGATGGAAGCTTTTAGTGACAAGTTATTTAGCACACGCCTTTAGATTCTATATGGGCATTCTTCACTTTGAAATTGGTGCATTTAGGATTACAAAGAAGAGTAAACCTTATATAGGACTTGTTTTGGATTGTCAAATGCTCTGACATGGGATAGAAAAGAAAACCAATGGTGGGTTGTATCCAATATTTGCTATATTTCCTTTGTCTCTTTTATTTTGGGTTTGGATCCGAAAATATGTTTGTTTTATTTATTGAGCCACCCATTAGGAGTTTAGGATGTAGACAAAGATGTCAATTTGTTGACTTTCTGCTGTAGCCTTGACCTTAATTTGTGGTCCGTTGAATATTCTAGATTTTCTCAAAAGGTGCCAGGATATGCATTTGTAATATATGTAATATCAAAGTGATGTTTGTAGTTGATTTTTACATCGCTATATTTTAAATTGTAAATATAGTAATCGCCATATTTTAAATTGTAAATATAGTGACTACTAGTCGTTGCCAACACAACTGATTTGTATGGAACTGAAATGACGAAACCATTTCTAATTTGTATGGAATTGTAGCTTGAGAAGTTTCCAAACATGATTCTAATATGAACATTTAATTTCGAGAATGATTTTTTCCATCTCTTCTCTTGTAGTTCTTTCCTCTCGATACACATAGTTTCTTACAAAAAATATGAATTTTAAATGTTTGTCTTGGAAAATTCTCCTTGTTGAAGTTTATCGAGACAGATGAAATCAAATGTTTGGACCATGCAGTCCTTGAATTGCAAGAAGTTGTTTCCTTTAAAAAAGAAGATGAGAGGGAGGCGCATTACTTGAAAAGCCTATCATGCTTGATACCATATAATCATGGTAAAATGAAATTAAGTTTGGTTGAGGCTATTTTCTTCTCAATAAGCATCTGGTGTGACAGTAAACTTCAAGACTATCATCAGCACTTTAGTCAGGTAACCTGCTGATTTCACATAATCTTTTTCTGCTATTCACATCATTTAAAAAATTTTAAATAAGAAATTTTTTTTCGGTGTGATTTAGGCAAATAATATTTTCTGCCTTAATTCTTTTCCAAGTTCATTGAGATTTGATAACCAAGCCATCATCTATTACATGATATACATGCCTCACTCACTGTATTTGATATTCACTGAGTGTATTCTCTCTTGCTTGTAATAGAAACATGTGTAAGGATTTGATTCCTTTTGCTGCTTATTTAAATGAGCAGCATCTGTATTCTTGAAGAATATACATAATACAGAAAATACTTTACCTCTCTAAAATTGTGCAGGCCATTTAACCTCCTTGTTAACTGTTTCTCATTCTTCTTTTATTTCTTGCTAGTGTGTTCACCTCTTTCACCTTTTGTTACTTCTTATAATGAGTTATTCGTTTCAGAAACCTTCTTACTTTGGGAGGGTAATGACCTTGCTGTCAGCTGTTGGGCTTGTTACTTCTTATGATTGCAGTGCTGCTGAGGTGCGTGTTTATGCTAGTGGATTGTTTTATGGTTTCAAGGTTCATATATTTCTTGAGATTGCTTGACCTTCGTAAAGTCTTTTTTTTTAATGAATTAATTATTATTCTTTACTTCTTTAAATTACATTTTTAGCTATTCCAACCAATTAGTACGAACATGTGTAGATAGTAAGTTTAATGTTTGCCAATTGCCATATACTTGCATGTAAATTCAGCATGTTGACTAAGGGGGAAGTTTTTCAAAATAACACTATTATATGAACGACATTTTTTTGAAAAATTAGCAATTAATAAAGGAAGAATGTATTCTTGTAAAGTTCAGCATCCCGTGTTATACCTTTGTATAAAATTAGTTTTTATCCTATTATGTTGAAAAAACTTGTTTTCTTATTTCTATTACAGAGCTTTGCTATCATGAACGAATTTTGTTCTTGCAGTTAACCAGCTTGGATGCTTCAAACGAGATTGTGGCCATGAAACTCAAAGCATATGTAGAGACGTCCATTGAAGTTGAATATGATCGGGTAAAATTAATTGTTTTTTAAAACTATACAGACTTTTTCGTTTCTTATACAGTTCAGTATCAACTAAAACATCAATATATTAATCCTGTCAGGTAGTGAGGGCAGTAGATTCTGATCCCAAAGCAGAGACTATACATCCTTTGGCTTTGCTTGCAAACGAACTAAGATTTATTGCTATGAGGGAGATTGAGGTTTTCTTCCCGGTAATGCGTTGTTGGTGTCCCGAATCTGGTGCCATTGTGGCCAAGCGATTGCACCATTACTATGGGGAGGAATTGGTTTGTTTTGTGAATTTTTTGTTGAAAATTACTGTCATCATCTTCCCTTAAGGTGTTTCATTTATATTTTTTAGCTCAGGTGGATTGTTGTTTCGTGAAATTGTAGAAACCATTCCTAGATGAAGTGTCGTCTCTTTCTAAAGATGAAAAGTCAGTGCTTCCAGCTGCTGATATGTTGGACCAAGTTCTAACTCGTCTATTTACTGATGCTCACAGAGAAAGTAATTTGGATCCCATTCTCAAAGAAGATCTAGAACATTATCCGGTTCGTAAAACTTTTTGTACTTTTATTTACCAGTGAAGGCCCAGTTTTCTTTGTCCTTATCACATGGTTACTATTGTTCCTAATGAAACTTTTCCTTCCCTTCATAATTGTCTGATTAGTGCTTTCATTAACTAGATCTCAACTTATGTTTAATTCTTTTCGTTGTGTGTTTAAACCTATAATTGGTATCAGGGCTTTCCATGGTTTAGTTTCTCCTTGTAATTTTGTTAATAATGGAAAATTCACTGAGGATTAGTAGATCATTAGTGGGAGTTTTACTACCATCCTTCTTGGCTTTAGAGTCATGTTTATTAAAATTATGGATGCCAGTCTCCTAAATCTTGACATCAATTAATCTTCAAATTGTGTCATAGGGCCCCGACTCCTTAAGGGTAATATCTTGGTGATAATAGATGCACAATGACTATAAACTTTGAGGCTAATGATTTTCACCTTTAAATTTTGCAGATAGGAGAAGTTGCTAAGCCTATTCTTCTTGATTGGCTGATTGCTCAGCATCCATCTATCTTGGAATGGACTGGTCGTGCTTTTGACATTGAGGTTGGTTCCTTCAGAGTGAGATTTTATTTTAAAGTTTCAACAATTTAACATCATACTCATCTAGTCAGACTCAAAAGAACAGACTCTTGGTAATAAATTATGAGTTTTCTTTTTCAGTGGCAGCAAAGCTTGTTCAAAAACTTTTCTCAATCATTCAGTAAGGAGAACATAGCCAATTTTGGGTTGTTTTTATCCAATTTAGATAAGGCTTAGTGTATCGTGTTGTCCTGGCTCTCTTAATCTTTTTATCTCATTTCCAAAACTCTCGAGTTCTTCATACATTTATTTACAAATTGTTTGAGAATAAGTATTATCATTTCACCTTCAAGAGTTAATTAATGGCCGTCTTGGTATTTTTTTTTTATTTTTGACATGTGTAGGACTGGGAACCCTTATCGAAACAGCAAAAACATGGAACTTCAATCATTGAAGTATTTACATTTATAAATGAGGTATTATTATTTGGAAAAATTCATCTGAATTATATACCTAAGAATGTCTAGTTTGTACCAGAATTTTCTTATGATCCTGCATAAATTTTGTTTATCTTACAAAATAGTTTGTTTTACATTATGGTTTATTTGAGGGCTGCTTCTCTGTTGTATTTCGTCTATCAGGTTCTTATTTACTTAATTTCTCATGTTCATGTTTCATTGATGGCAATGCAGACTATAGATCAATTTTTCGGATTGAAGATCCCAATGGAAATATCACATTTGCAAACGCTTTTGTCCATCATCTTCATTAGCTTGGACAGCTATATAATGAAATTACTCAACCAGTTAGGTAATGGTTTTATGATACTTTCAATTTTAAATGTTAGATGTGCTAAGATTACAGATTCAAAGAATTTGTTTTTCATTGTCTTTACAACTTCTCATTGCAATGAATCACTTATAGTTATGGCCCTGTTAGACTGCCTGAAATTGGAGTTCGTGATTCTTGGTCCATGACTAACGTCTTTCATTTTGAAAGTCTTGAAATTGGAACCTCAATTGATTTGATTGCTACAGCGGCAATATAATTAATACTTTATGTTATATTTATTGGGTAAGCAATAGAGTTTGTGTTAAAATCAAAAATACTAGATAGAGCGGATAAGGTCTTCGCCCCTCCCTACTCAAGAAAGAGGAAAATACAGTTCAAGATGTTACAGTGCCTTAGCATTTGAAAACAAAAACAAAAGGATAGTTCCTGAATGATTAAATGCATGTCACTGCAAAAAGTTTTAGGGTTTCAAGATTATCCTCAAAAAGCCTATTAGTCCGATGGAGCCAAAGAATCCAAAGTATAGGTATAATTTCATTATGCTGTGGAATCTCCAGCTTCTTTTTCGGGCATTTTCGAATTCATTTCAACACAGATTCTTGCTTACTCTTTTACTGCGTTACATATGTTAAATAATATGAAAAAAAAAATAGTATACTTTAATATTACATAATATTACTATTAAACTGTAATCTGTTTATAATTATATGTCTTACATTATAGTTATATAAATAAATATCCTTGAGATGGATAAACATAGTTTTGAAAAAAATTGGCATTAATTTAGTGTGGTTGCTGCTGCAGTTGACAAGAAATATCTACATCCATCGAAGCCACCTTTGACTCGTTGGGAGGAGGCATTCCTACCCATGTCAAAGAAAAAGTTGCCTGAATCTATTTTAGACATAGATGTGAGCAACCAATTAACTGGCTTGACAATATCCAAGCTTTGCACAAGATTGAATACACTTTCAGTAAGTTCAGTTTTGCTTTATTTTGAATATTGTAACCCCCCTCTTGTCTTGCAAACAAATTAATCCTGCATTATCAGAGAGAGAGAGAGAGAGAGAGAGAGAGAGAGAGATGTTCTTCAGATATTGTAGAAAGATAGCGACCAACTTATTTAAGAACGCATTATCACATGCATAACTATCATCACATGCATAACTATCATCGGAGAATTTTGTTTTTGTTTTTGTTATAATATACTTTATTCCTTTATGCAGTATATTAAAAAACAAATCGGAATTATAGAGGACGGGATCAGAAAATCTTGGGCGCTTAGCAGGAAATCCAGTCATCATAATATGGGTAAGTTCCATGTGCTTTATTATACAGGAGATGTTAACCTAATGATTCCTTTATCACATTCTGACAAAAAAATGATGTGAGTCATCAATGCATTGAATTTCTCTTGCAAAATGAAAAGGTTGTACTCATGATATATAAAACTTAAGTGTATAATTAGTTTTTGCATCATTTTTTGTTTCCTTTGTAGAAAATCAGTCAAAGCAATGTGATAATCGAAAGGAGAAATAAGCGTGGTTAAAGTGTAACTTGAAGTATGAAAATTGTCACTGTTATTGCTATCAATGATGTCTTATAATTTCCAAATTTAAGCAATCTTATTCATGGAATGTCGCAATCTTATTCTTACAACTCTATGTACAGCTGAATATTTCATATAAGAAATCACGAGAGAGATGGCTACTGCCGATGTTGAAATGTGGCCTCTTAGAACTTTTTTTGCAAGTACAATGTGATCTTAATGGTCATCACTTTTCCTTTACAGCACAAGAGAAGCTTCAGGAAGCTACAGAGAGTGATACAAAAAAGCGTAGTGAAGTTGATGAATTGTTTGTCACTACCTTTAACATCAGGGATTCCATCACCAATGCCCTCAACAAAATATGTGACTTTACTGGTGAATCAGTTAAAATGATTTATATAGTGAACTTCTCAATTGTATTATATTGCACATATATGACCATATCTATTTTCTCTTACCAGCTGCAAAGGTTATTTTTTGGGATCTTAGATATAAATTCCTCTTTCAATTATATCGTGGGAGTGTTGAAGGTGCTCGCTTGGACGGCATACTTGAACATCTTGATTCGGTAGGAGATTGGAACTGTATTGCTTTCATGTCTGATACTTTATATATATTTGAATAGTTCTTGTGTTAGTTCTTTTCGATCAAATACTGCTGCGTATACTTACGAGTGAGCAAAATGTAGGCCCTTGATTGCATATGTGGTTTAATATATGATGATCTTAGGGATCTTGTGGCATTAAGCGTTTGTCGAGCATCATTGGTATTCTCTCATTCTCAAAACCTGTCCTGTTTTGTAGCGTCTTCCTCCTCATGGATTACCTTTATATACTTTTTGGCTACAGGAAGGGTTTTCATGGGTGTTACTTGATGGAGGTCCATCTCGTGTCTTTTCTGATTCAGACTTCGAGTTACTGCATGATGATCTTCAAATGTTAAAGGTATGCATATATGAACTTCTTTGATTAATAAAAGTGCTATTGAAGAATTCACTTGACAACATAGAAAACACCTTTTCTAGTAAGTAGGAAGGAAAAAAACTACTGTTCAATAGACTTCAATTAGAAAGGCACTGCAAGTGTGAGATGTGGAAAAAAGAGTCCACACCTATCGTAGATGGGTTTATATGTTAGAACTTGACTAGTGGAAGCTGAAATCGTGAACTTTATAACTTGACTTAAGTGAGTAGCTTTTTTTATGAATTGGGAAGCTGGCAAATAAATCTCAGTGGGTGAATTGAGATGGACAACATGTCGAAAAAAACAAATCTGGAAAGTCTTTCTGGCTGAGATAAATTTTTGGGCTCTTTTTCAGGAATTTTTTGTGGCTGATGGAGATGGCCTTCCTCTTGCTTCAGTGGAAAAAGAAGCAAAAGTTGCTGAAGAAGTTCTAAACTGGTATTCCCTCAAGGTAATCTTTTTGGAGCTGAGTAAAGTGTATCCATGTTTTAACAGCTTATTAATGGGTATCATCTACTTCTGCAGACGCAAACTCTTATTCAAATGCTAATGAGTGCAAGCGAAGAAATTTCAACTGACTCAAATCAACGTAGAAATAAGAATTTACAGGATGCACAAGTTATAATGCGAGTTTTATGCCACAAAAAAGACAAAGAAGCTTCCAAATTTTTGAAAAGGCAATATCATCTCCCCTCATCTTCAGGTGATTTTTCATCTAGAAACTTCCACTTTTTTGCTATTTAACTGTGTTATATGATGCTTGATGACCACAACACATTTAATTGAGAGGCAAGATTATTTTGTCACATTTTTAAACTGCATGTTGCACATCGAAACATAAACACACACAAATAAAACATGAGAAAGAAAGAGAGATTGAGGCAGATAGAATACATCAATTATAGTTGTATAAAGTGGATTTTGATGTAGATTGATCGACAACCCTCCTTTCATCTAATAAACGATATCACCATACCATGAAACATTGGCTTCTTAAAGTTCTTTTACCAACCTTGATTATTGTCAATGGCCAAATCTATTTATCTGAGAATTAACTTTAATGTCCAGGATGTCTCAATATAATGGGAGAATAGTCATCCTTAATTCTTTCTTTACTGTCTTTTACTTAGCATTAGAATTAGAAGTTTTATACTTCCATATTTCCCTACTAGCTGATGATTTCAATTCTCCTATTCAGCTACAATCAGTAGTTAGTTTAAGATTTTTAATTTTTGATATTTGCAGAATATGATGATTCACTCCCAAAGGATCCAAATCTCGAAATTTCAAATTGATGGACAAAAAATAAATTCGACGAGGCAAAATTCAAAACACGAGATGCTATGATAAAGATGCTGGAATTGGCCGAAGGCCTGAACAGCATTTCAGTGTACCATAAACATGTCTCCTCAAGTACTCTGCCGGCGTTGATTTTTTCTACATCATCATTTTTTGAGGTACGTCGACAAGTGATTATACTTTCTAGTGCTAATTCAAATATACCAAATCCGTTATAAACTGAAAAATATGTCTCATAGCCAGTTGTATTTGTAAACTTGTTCCATAGACAAACATTAACTTGTATAGTATAGGACTCAAACAATTTTGTTACAAAGAAGCAAAAAGTGCAAGTTTCTTGTTGGGGAAATGTTTGGCAATTAATACATCAAGTTATAAACGAATGACAAAGATATCACGCTATGTGTAATGTTACTCCAGTTGTTTGAATTAGACCTGAGAATTATTTTGTGAAGTATTTTAGTTTTCTTTTTAGAGGATTTATATCATTATGAAAATCGAAATATAATTACAAATTTTACGATTCTAATTTACATGAATTTATAGAAAAAATAAAACTCTAAATGAGATTTACAACGCTAACCTATTAGACTGATCCAAATAAAATTCGAGTTACACGAAACTTTAGTATCAAGTTATAAACGAATGACAGATTTACGTTATCTAGTTAGTTGATCATTCAGAGATAACACATAGAACACCATGTTTAATGCGATTTCACTTGTTGGAATTAGATCAGAGATTATTTTGAGTATTTTACTTTTTATTTATTTATTTCCAATCTCAGGATTTTCTTGAGATTTATAACATAATAAAATTGAAATATGGTGTCTATAAAATCATAAACTACCCTAAATTTTGAATGAAGTATTTGTGAGGTTAGCGAGATTATATTTTAAAGTTGGAGCAGACACGCAAAGAAAGTCATTTGCTTAATAAATTCTCATATTTAAACTCTTCCTTTGTTTAACTTCCAATCCAATTATGAGTTAATCAGGTGAACAAACATTCTAATTTTACTATACTCTTGTAATAATTAAAGCAATATGAATAAATGGCTATTGTTTGGACTATATTGTATTACCCTAATCTGTGAACTTCGATTTAATTAAATCAGCCATTGACGTACTCCAATATGTTACATTTCTTCTCTACACGTCTTCCTCGTTTGGATTCCTAGTTTCACACCATATATAACAATCATAACCCTTTCAGCTTCCACAGAAAGTGAGAAACTGGAGAGAGAGAGAGAGTGAGAGCTTCTGTTGGTTCTAGAAGGTTCTTGCAGGAGTGAAGGATACAGGTGTTGAAGTTGAAGAAGAAGAAGATTATGAGTTGAAATTTCAATATTTTTATATTACTTTATAAATATTAAGTTTTTCAATTTATAATATTGATAAGTTTTTCAATTATATTGCTGCTATAAGTTTTATAATTAAAATACTTTGATCCAGCTGAACCCGAACTTGTTTTTCAACAGCCAGACCAGTTGATGGGTCGACTTCTTAAACTAATATTGGCAAATATTTGCTATATAATGCCGTGTGAGACGACCAAGGGCCAAGCACAAAATTTATTATTATTTTTTTCTCAAAGTTGGTCGGGACCTAGACCAATATCGAGCAAGACTTAGTGTGACGACCCGTCCTGTGAAGACAAAGACGACCCAATATTCTATCGATTGTGAGAGTTCAGTCTATACCAGTGGGGGTGTCACAATATCACATCACTTAATAAAATAAAAACTGAGTCATTTATAATTAGAATTTCCATTCTTATTTAATAGAACAAACAAAGTAGTACTAGTGGACAACTCTGTACCGTGAGCATCGAGAACTCCACAGGTAGAACTGTTTTTCAACAGCGGTGCTAGAGCAAAAATTTGCCATTTAGTGTAGACCCATTCAAGCCTTGATCCACCCCAAAGTCAATCAGGCTTGATCCCGGGGTGGCCTGAATCTTGGCTGACCTGGCCCAGTAATGAGGTTCACAAAGGCGTGGCCCTAAAATGGATCCAAATTTGGTTTAAAGCCAGCCCTGAAGACTAGTTCAAGTTCTAGTTCAAACGTAGATTTATCTAAATTCTCGTTCAAAGACAAACTTCATTGTTCGGATCATTAATTGGTCCAAAAGAAAGGTATCTAGAACAATATGAAGGCATGGTCCAAGGGCCATTTCACATATTAATACCATTGTCGAATCCAAGTCATGGACTAATTAATTGGATCAATGCCAGGTTGAGCCTAAACGTTTTGCTAATTAATAGTTTATTAAGTTTACTTAAGTTCCTTTGTAATATTGGAGACTGATCGTAACCCGATTAACGATTTTTTGTATTTATTGGTACATGCAAATTATTGGTTTATTGATAACAAGAGAATAATATTACGTCAACATATGAGATTTGAATTTGTATTTTGGTTATGCTTGCGTAGTTGCGTTAAGTTAAACCCTACTAGGGGTAAATCTGTAACTCTGTCATTCTGGTAAGCAAAACCTGAGATTCTCTTAACGAGGATTGAATGTCAAGACGATGGAGTAGAAGGGTTAATGGAGTTCTGGTTTGGATGAGGATTAACCCCAAGTAGTATCTGGGGGCATTTTGGTAACTTTGTTCGTTCCATTCCTTCCTAAAAAAAGAGCAATATTTATTATTATTTCGTTATTTGGAGCAAAGTAGGCCATTCTCTTCTTCTGATAGAGCCCCTTGTTTTTTATACCAGGCGACATCCACGGCCAGAATGTCTCTGAAATTCCAAGGTCTCTCTCTCTCTCTCTCTCTCTGCTTGCGACTGCCGTGCATGATATTCTGAGTGGTAACGATATTTTCTAAGTTGGTAACTGTTACCTTTGGTAGTCGTTTCCTATAAAAAAATTTACTGATTCTTGTTGAAGAGTCTTTTTTTTTTTTTTTTTTAGATTATGGTGCACAAAGTAGAATCTCAGTATTGGTGTATGTGTTTAATTTAGTGTTTTTCATTTGACTTACACCATTGCATTCTGCCCAAGTATGTGCCATCCACTTGTTCGATGAAATGCCTGAATGAAAAACAATACAGTTTTCTTGCACTTTTGTGTTAACTACACATGATGTAAATTTTTCGCTTGACTTTGGAAGTCTTAAATTGTCATCGAATTGAATGGTGTTAGTTTGTTCGATAAAGATTTCATTTTTATTCTTTCTCCTTTTTTGTTTTGCAGCGAAAAATTTGAGTGGGAGATATCAAATACCCTATCATTCTGCTGTTAATATTGTGCTTTTATAATTGGATTTTCGTCCAATTATACTGCTGCTGCTGAATTCAGAGCTCCTTTATCGGTAATTAGTGATCAATTTACTATTTTCTTGTTAGCTATTGCTTCCTGATTGAACTGACTGGATGCCATAATAGCAAAAAACTTGGGAGATTAGTGGTTTGAGAAAATTTGTGAAAGATGCCAGCGTTGGTTTCAGCTCGGCTTCTTCTTCTTGTGGGAGGTTCATTACCCTTTAAAAAATTCCCACAAAGTTCGAAGAAGGTATTCTTTCATCATGGCCTCTGTTGCCTAAATCGAGCCGAGCGTGAAGTTACACAGCTAAATACTTCGATTGAGGTTTCGAAAAGCAAAGACAAGGTAGTGAGAAACAGTGAAAGTAAGGCTAAGAGAGTAAGTAATTTGCTCGAAATAGAATTGGCTCCATTTGCTGCGAAGTCCTTCTCTGAGCTTGGCCTCCCGACACAATTGATAGAGAGATTAGAGAGTGAAGGATTCACTGTCCCGACAGATGTTCAATCTGCAGCAATTCCGACTATTCTCAAAAACCATGATGTTGTGATTCAATCTTACACGGGTTCCGGAAAAACACTGGCATATGTTCTTCCTATGCTTTCTAGAATAGGTCCATTTAAGACCAACATTTCAGATAATAATGTTGAATTTGACAAGAAAACAGAGATAGAAGCAGTAATTGTAGCTCCATCTAGGGAGCTGGGAATGCAAATTGTGAGGGAGGTTGAAAAGCTTCTCGGCCCTGCAAACAAAAGGATGGTCCAGCAGCTTGTTGGAGGAGCAAATAGGTCTAGACAGGAAGAAGCGTTGAAGAAAAACAAGCCTGCCATTGTAGTCGGAACTCCAGGACGGATTGCAGAGATTAGTGCAGCTGGGAAGCTCCACACCCATGGCTGTGGCTACTTAGTGCTGGATGAAATCGATCATCTACTCTCATTTAACTTTCGCGAGGATATGCACCGAATATTAGAACATGTTGGACGGAGATCGGGGGCTGACCCACGAGATTCAAGAGGCTCACTTCCGAGGGCAGCTCAGCGGCAGATTGTAATGGTGTCTGCAACAGTTCCATTTTCAGTTATAAGAGCAGCTAGAAGCTGGGGAGAAGGCACTCTTCTTGTTCAGGCAAAGAAGGTGGCCCCCCTCGAATCATTCTCTCTCTCGAGCCCAGTTAATCTTAGAGGATCGTTGTCATCTTCTTCTTCTTCTTCAAGTCCAAGTCCAAGTCCAAATCCAATTCTGCAGGCACAGGCAGCCATTGAAAGTCTTCCACCTTCTCTAAAACACTACTACTGTGTGTCGAGATTGCAGCACAAGATTGACACCTTGAGAAGATGCGTTCATGCACTTGATGCCAAATCTGTGATTGCTTTCATGAACCATACCAAGCAACTAAAAGATGCCGTTTTCAAGCTCGAGGCTCGAGGAATGAATGCAGCCGAGCTGCACGGAGATCTTGGTAAGCTCGGTAGATCAACTACGCTGAAAAAATTCAAGAATGGTGAAATAAGAGTCTTGGTGACAAATGAACTGTCTGCTAGAGGATTGGATGTTGCGGAATGTGATCTTGTCGTTAATCTGGAGTTACCGACGGACACGATTCATTACGCCCATCGAGCCGGCCGAACTGGTAGGCTTGGTAGGAAAGGAACTGTAGTGAGCATATGTGAGGAGCCAGAGGTGTTTGTGATGAAGAAATGGCAGAAGCAGCTTGGTATGACAATTCAAGCTTGTGAATTTACAGAGGGGAAGCACATGATGATTGAGGCCGAGTAGGCAACCAATCCACACGAGCATATCCGGGTAAAGCTCTATCGTATTCCATATAGTTTCGGGTCATATTTAATTGCTTATGTAAACTTTTTGCCCTTAGAATGCTATAAATTGGATCGTCAATTATTATTTTTTTTTCAGAAAGAGAAAAGAAACTAGAAAGGTCGATTCAATCGCATGAGTTTGTATTTTCTACAATTCAATTGCACTCCGGAGTTGTCAATAAATCTGCATTGGAACAGAGAAGAATCGGAATATAGGTCAATAAATAGAATGAATAAATATTGAGTGATTTTTTAAGCAAGAAAATGGATCGACAGGGCATGTAATTCTAATAATTCAAGGATGGTCGAGTGTTGTCTTCAAGGCTTGGACTGGTAGCCCCATGGATTGCGGCTTACCCACTTCCATTGGTCCCTGCACATTTCTTCTATTCCATACTTGGACCTGTAAAGGAAAACAATTACACAAAAGAATAATTAGAAAACTCTACCATGTCAGAATAAAAGATTTAGTTTTAAGTGACTGATCGATAACTCGAAATTTTACGAGCAAATAAATCAAAATATTTTTGCTGCATGGTGAGCCCAAAAATTACAGACACTTCACAGAAATGACTCCTACCACAAGCTGAAGCCAATTTCCCAGATTCATTCATACTATAAGCTGTAAACTACTAAGAACCCTAGACTACTCACAAGCCTGAAATGCTTCACAGACTCAGAAATTACCTATAATTCTCTTCTGCAATGTAAAAATACTCAATCAGATATCAACTTGCCTTTCTAAAGTTAGGTCTTATGAAAAGATTTATTTCATAATGGAACCTTGGTATAACCAAGAATGGGAACAAGAAGAAGAGAGGAAACTTACTTCCAACCAAGTTCTCTCTCGGCTTTCTTAGTAGACGCATAAACTTCAGTAGCATCTCCTGGCCTCCTGGGACAGAACTTGATGGGTATTTTCTGAAAGACAAATATCGAAAGGACAAATTTTATGAGCTATACCATGTGTAACAAATCTAAATAAGGGCTTGTTTATCACCTTGCAAGAGGCCTTCTCAAATGCAGCAACCATTTCAAGTACTGACGAACCCCGTCCAGTTCCCAAGTTGAAGGCTGTACAACCTGATAGATATAGAAGTTTTTTCAGAGAACAAAATACTAAATAAGCAATGAGTGAACTATTTACATGGAATTAAAACACTTAACGAAAGTTAACAGAGACAATTAATTCTCACCTATGTCCTCTGCCGTAAAAAGCTTCCTAAGAGCTGCAATGTGGCCGTCTGCCAAGTCCATAACATGGATATAATCTCTAATCTGTCACATTTGTACCAAGTAATACTTCAGTAAGAGAAAAAATTTATCAATCTTGTCGATTGAAATAATAATCTGTTAGGTATCCTAATATGCAAAATTCTCACAGAAAAACAATAACCAAAAGTCACAGAACAAACACCAAATTTACAGAAGAATTATAAAGCTTCTGCACTCTCCCCCTATTCTCCAATATTCTCCTCCCCACAAATATTTCTCTCACGTAGTAATATAGCCTTCTAACAGAATTATAATTCCTATTCCCTTTTACCCTTTATAATCTAACAATATTTAGGATAATACCCCTCTTAATAAAAGATAACTCCTAACAATATCCGCCGTCTAAACTTTCACCTTGTCCTTAAGGTGGAATTGGAAAATTTGAACCGCAATTATTCCCACGTCATCTCCTTCCCCTTTGCTGTCCTTGTTGTAAGTGCAGAGCATCTCTCAATCGGATATGGTGACAGCTCAAATGACAGCTCGTTTTGTCCAGTAATTTTCGGTGTCTCCTCCTCTTTGCTCGGTGATTCCTTGGCCGAGACCTGTTCCTCCTGACAAATCAAAACCAACAAGTTCTTGGCCTTGCACCTGTGACTCGGAAAAAACCGTTCATCGCAACAGTAACAAAGACCTTCTCTCTCCTCGAGATCACCTCGGCATCTGACAGTCGCCGGAAAGACGACGCCGGCCGGAATGGATTCGCTGGACCCATCTTCCCGCTCTGCTGTGTGAACGCTGGTCGGACAGGACTCGCCAAGGTCGGATGATGGGCGTGCGCCTCTGGAGAAGACGATTCAGCTCGAGTTGAAGTAGCTGAGGCCGTCGCTCCGAGATGGCGTGGCTGGACCGTCCAACCGGGTTTGGGTAGTTCATTTGCTTTCACCCTAGGGCCCGGTCCAATAGGGGATTGGGCTGGTAGAAAGGAAGTGGGCTGACCTATGCCCATTTCTACCACACCGACCCGCTGTTCTGCAGAAGTAAGAACTTGTCTTCCACCCGTTGCGTGACAAGTATCATCTGAGTGATGTCGTTTGGTCTCAAAACCAGAAGCTCCGCGCGAATCTCCGGCCGCAATCCGGTCGTGAACTGTGCTTCCAGCATGTGTTCCAGTAGGTTGGAGAAGTGCGATGCGGTTCGCTCGAACCTTTGACTGTATTCCCTCACCGACTCTGTCTGCCTTAGTTGCAGAAATTTCTCTGTTAGATTTCCTTCCAGCGACGCACGAAATCTTTCCAGCAGAAGGTACCGGAAGTCAGTCCAGCTGCGAACGGACGTCTCTGTTCTTCCCACTGGAACCACACCAGTGCTTCGCCCTCCAGATGTACCGCTACCCAATGGAGTTTCTCGGGCTCGGATAGGGGTTGGAACGCAAAGAATCGTTCCACCCGGAATATCCAGTCGTCTGGATCACCCCCCGCAAAAACTGGCATCTCCACCCGACGATTCAGGTACGCTTCCTTCCACCTTTCTTCTTCTCTGCTTGCTCGGGATGATTCGCTTGGACAACTGGATTGTCCCGGTTCATCGCCCACTTTTTCCTTCTTTTTATTCCACTGGTTTGGCTGTGCAGTATGCACTACCTCAACTATGCAATCCATCTTGGCCATCAGCAGAGTCATTTTCCTCTCCAGTTCTGGTAATCGGCTGATGCTTTCTTTTAGCTCGTCCACTTCATGCCATAGATCGTTCTGTGGCCAAGCCATCAGATCCTCCCCCACGACTTGCTTGCTTGTTCCTCCAGGTATTGGTTTCTTTCCTGCCATCCTAGGATCACTGCTCTGATACCAATGTTAGGTATCCTAATATGCAGAATTCCCACAGAAAAACAATAACCAAAAGTCACAGAACAAACACCAAATTTGCAAAGGAATTATAGAGCCTCTGCACTCTCCCACAATTCCCCAATATTCTCCTCCCCACAAATCTTTCTCTCACGTAGTAATATAGCCTTCTAACAGAATTATAATTCTTATTCCCCTTTTACCCTTTATAATCTAACAATATTTAAGATAATATCCCTCTTAATAAAAGACAACTCCTAACAATTCCTAACCTAATCTCTATGATTTGTTAAAGCTGACTCAAAGCCATGAGGTAATAGAGAGATTAATGGAACATGTCCAACCATTCCAGTTCTAGTTAGTGTTCTATGAAAAGAAAAATGGATTGATTCTACATACGGCAGTGCCATCTTTTGTTGGATAATCATGGCCATATACATTAAGCTCAGGAAGCCTCCCAACTGCTACTTGCTGTATATAAGGCATGAGATTATTTGGTATACCCTTGGGATCTTCACCAATTTTACCACTTTCGTGAGCCCCAACTGGATTGAAGTACCTAAGTAAGATAATTCTCCAATCTTTGTCTGCCTTCTGAATGTCCCGAGCAAAATCTTCTGCAAACAGCTGATAAAAGAATTTGCATGAATAAAAATTAGAAAATAAGAGGAAACTGCATGGGTTTTAACTCTAAAACGGAAAAATTAATGATATAATCGAGAAGTCATACCTTGGTTCGTCCATATGGATTCAAAGCCACTAATTTGTTATCCTCTTCGCATGGAATTTTCTCAGGTTGGCCATAAACAGTTGAAGATGATGAGAAAACCATCTGACCATCAAAATTACTATGCCAAAGTAAATCATGGACGAGCGAAAATGCCATTTGCAAATCCACAACAAAAAATACTTTCTATAATGTTTTCAGTGGACAAACAGGATACCTTCTTACAATCGTATTTTTCCATAACCTCATAGAGATTAATCGTGCCAGTCAGATTGTTATCAAAATAACGCAGTGGGTTAGCAACACTCTCTCCTACAGCTTTCAGGCCAGCAAAATGTATAACAGCATCAAATCTGTCCCACCATCGTGAATAAAAAACCATTACATCGTTTGATAAGAGAAACATTGCTGTTTTTTTATGAAATTCAATCTAAAGCTTTGATATAGAGCTCAAAAACTCCTAGATCTTGGGAATCTCTCTGAAATAGAGCGACTAACAAAAATTATGTAAGAATTGAACTGAAACGCTCGTTAATCTGTAGGCATTCACCAGTAGGAATCTTGAAATGGCGAGAAAAAAGAAGAATAAATTAATTTGCAAACATTGTTAAGCATAATCAAATATGACGAGTCGAAGAATCAGATACCTTGACTCAGAAAATAACTTCTCCAAGTCATCTTTGTTCCGTAGATCTCCCTGCATCAAACCAGACAAAATCAAGACAACGCCAATCACTCAAATCCATGATTAGTTATTACAGGGACAAAGGTAAACATAAACAGAATCCAAAAATTAGTCAATTAAGCCCAAATCTACTCAAATTAGATCGATAGAGAAAGGCTTTGTTCTCCAGCATTTGGTTTTCAATTTCTTCTTTTTACTCCAATTTTCTCGTCAACAAACTCGACCGAAATTCCGTCGAGAAAAATTAAAAAAAAAATGAAGCTAAAACCATAGAAATCTTACCAGTCGGAATTCAAGTTTCTTGGAAAGATGGGAACCGACCAATTCCCTAACCCTATCAACAGCAGCAGGCACAGAATTATCAAAATTATCAATAATGTATACTCTAAACCCCTGTTTCAGCAGCTGAACCACCGTATGACTACCAATGAACCCCGCGCCACCGGTCACCAGAATCGTCTGCTCCAAGCTCCCCATGGGCTAACGCTCACAGAGAGAGAGAGACAAAAAATTCGGAGAGAAAGAGAGTATAAACAGTTGTCAACCGATGATTTGTACGAGGAATGACGAAATCGAGGAAGAAGATTGACAATTTTCACAACGAGATGGTGAAAAAAGTTCAGATTTGGAAAAAAAACAGGAGAAAGGAAAAGTACTGGAACTGGCTGGTAAAGTTTAATATTTTGTCCCTTTTTCGCGCGCAACTGGGGAAGTCTTCTTTGTCGGAGTACTTAGTGACGTCAGCTGTCGGCTAATTTTTTTAATTAAAAAAATAATTAAATTATATATTACATAAATATAAATACTATAGAGTAATTAGTATAATTAATATAATAAATCATAAATAAATAATTAATTATATCAATTAATGATTACAACGTCATAAATTAAAAATTAGAAAAAAATAAAAATAAACGTAAAATTACTCATTTAATTATGATCATAATATAGAATGTGAGATTATTTACGACACGTTACCTCAAGTACATGATCTTATTTATTTACGTTTTTAAAAAATTAAACCTTATTTAAAAAAAAATGAAGTTAAAAATTGAATGAAATAATACGTTAAAATTAAATAATTAAAAATAACAATTAAAAAATGATGAAAATCAGCGATCTCTTCAACTTCAAATGGTTATAACTTTTATTACGGATATCAGAATCGTTATTAAAAGATATAAAATCTAAGCTCACGTAGAGGCTCACAACTTGTCACGGGATTTGTTGTCTGTGACTGACCTTTCTCAGATCCAAAATCAATCGTTTCGGCTTTTAAATCGACAATCTAACTTTTTATTTAATATTTCTTGTATTATTTAATTTTATTATAATTTCTTTAATTATCAGTTATTTATTTTGGATGGAACTCGAAATTGAGAATTTTTTTGGCATTATTGAAGTTTTTTTTTGGAAAACTAGGGTTTTTCTTTGGAGAGTGTTTCTTATTCTTTCTGCATCTCGCTGCGTCAAAAAAAGGAATATATTGTGATTAGAAAATAAATACAAATGTGAGTAGCAGATATTATTAGTGAAATAACATGATGTCATTAACTTATAAATACCTCAAAATTAACTCATGAAATCATTTTTAAGAGAATTATCTAAATAAAAAATTATTTAAAAAATTGGCAATTTGTATATATTTTTTAATTTTTCGTATTTTTTTTTTTTAAATAAATCTCTCAATTAAATTCTGTAGAATATTTTCTCGTCAAATATATTTGACTAACGCATATGAATTTTATTAAATTTCTTTCTTTTAAAAGAATAATATTTGAATCGTGATATTTTTGTAATAAGTTTATGGGTACATATTTTAATAATAAAAATTTAAAATTATTGATAACATTTTAAATTTGAATTCCTACTACATAAAGCTAAATTTTTTTATTTTTTTTAATTATGTAATAAAATAATTATGATGTAAGATAAATAATTAAATAATAAATTATGTATTTATCAATCTAAGTACAAAATCATAAGTGATTTTAATTTTTATTGCATTGTTTTCTACTTTCTTTTCTTACAACGAAGTGAAGAGATATGAAGGATGAGAGAGAATATACCACAGAATTTAATGAAATAAGTCTTTTTTTGGAGTCCAGTTTTGAGATCCAGATTCAGATCCGTGGTAGAGGGAGAGACCTTTCTTTACCTAATATTATGCGTACGACACGTCGGTCGACCTAGCTTTTGACGAAGAACACGTTGTCGTCGTCTTCGCAAGTGAGTCGTCAACGACAACGACAACAACGACAATTGCAGTCCTTCCTCTGCGAGAGAAGATTTCGAGGCAATCGGCATTTTCCATGCTTTCACGATGACGATCTTCTTCTTCGTCGCTGTTTAGCTTTTTAGCTGCTACTATTTTCTCGCTCCAGATGGAATTTTTTCCTCTCGGGCAACAAATAAGAGGTCGTCTCACCGGCGATTGCTTTTCACCGTCTGCCACCGTCGACATATTCTCAATCCATGAAAAATGCTCCTTCGCCGTCTTCCCAGAGGCGGCAGGAGAGTGAACCAACTGTGTTTCTCAGCTCCTCTGGCGTCGGCCAATGTGATACAGTAGACAACGGCAGTTGCATCAACTGCCAAACCTACGGCTTGCCACCGAATAGAATCGCCGAAATGGGGGAAAATTCAGTCATTTACATGGATTTCTTCGACATTTCACTCGTGAAGAAACTAAACCTTGATCGACCGATTACAGTCAGAACGTCAATCGCGTGGCGAACATCACCGATGAGTGTAAGCCGGAGTTGAGATCTCCGGGCTGTTCAAATCGCCGTATGGTACGCAGTTCGTCATCCTGTGATTCAACGAATTACACAGTTTTTCAAAGAGAGCTGTCCAAATGATTTCATTTAAGCTTTTGATACCCAGAACCCTACCTGCACTTGTCTTTCAGGAACACGTTACGAGATTGTTTTCTGCCCCATAAAGATGATTTTTTTTGTTCCTGCCATTAAAAAAATCAGATTGACCCAGTTGTATCATTCTCCTCCATTCATAAAAATTATGATTATGCAGCATTTTAGTTGCTTAAACAAATTACAGTTGGTTTATATAGCATTTCTTATTTTGATTTCGTCAAGATTTATTTTTGTTTAATCCAGTGAAGTTCATCTAGTCCACCCATTTTTTTACGTGAAGGCTGAAAGGCTGGAAGAGAGAGTTGCTTTCGTGGGTGTGGGGGGGTGTGTGTGTGAGAGAGAGAGAGAGAGAGAGAGAGAGATTTGAAACATTATGCTCATTCGTGCTGAAAGTTTGAATCCGTCGCCGTTTTGCCTTATTCGCAATGTCCTCCATAGTCCGGTATTAATTCGTCACCCGCATAGCGGTGAGTTCATTTATCTGGGTTTTCTATTCTCTTGCGCATTTTCCCAGGTTTTCTCAGCGACCAAACAGTATCAGTCGATGCAGATTGATTAGATTCGATTAACTTTGATGACTCTCAAATAGTTTCCAGTTCAAATGGGTTCCAGAAAGCGGGGGCGGGAAGAAGAAATCCGTTGGCGCTGCGAATATCAGCTTCGTGGGGAAATAGCGAAAGCATCAGTTCAGTGAGAAAAAGGTTCTTAGCTTTCCCTAAACTTTTTGGTTTCCGGAGAAAATTTATGATTGAACGAACCTGTAATTTCTTCACAATTCAGATAAAAATACAACGATAAGATGCGCAAATATAAAAAAAGACCCTCTTTCAGTTATTTCGTCGAACAACTAGGAGTCATTTATCATCTTCCCCGAGAATTTGAGAAGCTTTTGTATTTGATTCATGATTTTTTTTGCAAACTGCCATGGCGTGGAAAGCGATGAATCTGCAGCTCATCTAAATTCCTGAACTATTTTTAAGACAACAATGGAACATCAAACTAATTTATGTTACACATGTTAAACTAACTGTCTGGCCACCCCTCTCGGCCTCGCCCTCGCCCTCTGCGTGTCTGGGTTGTTGTTCAAATGGGAGAGAGAGAGAGAGAGAGAGAGAGAGAGAGAGAGAGAGAGAGAGAGAGAGAGAGAGAGAGAGAGAGAGAGAGAGAGAGAGAGAGAGAGAGAGAGAGAGAGAGAGAGAGAGAGAGAGAGAGAGAGAGAGAGAGAGAGAGAGAGAGAGAGAGAGAGAGAGAGAGAGAGAGAGAGAGAGAGAGAGAGAGAGAGAGAGAGAGAGAGAGAGAGAGAGAGAGAGAGAGAGAGAGAGAGAGAGAGAGAGAGAGAGAGAGAGAGAGAGAGAGAGAGAGAGAGAGAGAGAGAGAGAGAGAGAGAGAGAGAGAGAGAGAGAGAGAGAGAGAGAGAGAGAGAGAGAGAGAGAGAGAGAGAGAGAGAGAGAGAGAGAGAGAGAGAGAGAGAGAGAGAGAGAGAGAGAGAGAGAGAGAGAGAGAGAGAGAGAGAGAGAGAGAGAGAGAGAGAGAGAGAGAGAGAGAGAGAGAGAGAGAGAGAGAGAGAGAGAGAGAGAGAGAGAGAGAGAGAGAGAGAGAGAGAGAGAGAGAGAGAGAGAGAGAGAGAGAGAGAGAGAGAGAGAGAGAGAGAGAGAGAGAGAGAGAGAGAGAGAGAGAGAGAGAGAGAGAGAGAGAGAGAGAGAGAGAGAGAGAGAGAGGGGGAGAGAGAGAGAGAGAGAGAGAGAGAGAGAGAGAGAGAGAGAGAGAGAGAGAGAGAGAGAGAGAGAGAGAGAGAGAGAGAGAGAGAGAGAGAGAGAGAGAGAGAGAGAGAGAGAGAGAGAGAGAGAGAGAGAGAGAGAGAGAGAGAGAGAGAGAGAGAGAGAGAGAGAGAGAGAGAGAGAGAGAGAGAGAGAGAGAGAGAGAGAGAGAGAGAGAGAGAGAGAGAGAGAGAGAGAGAGAGAGAGAGAGAGAGAGAGAGAGAGAGAGAGAGAGAGAGAGAGAGAGAGAGAGAGAGAGAGAGAGAGAGAGAGAGAGAGAGAGAGAGAGAGAGAGAGAGAGAGAGAGAGAGAGAGAGAGAGAGAGAGAGAGAGAGAGAGAGAGAGAGAGAGAGAGAGAGAGAGAGAGAGAGAGAGAGAGAGAGAGAGAGAGAGAGAGAGAGAGAGAGAGAGAGAGAGAGAGAGAGAGAGAGAGAGAGAGAGAGAGAGAGAGAGAGAGAGAGAGAGAGAGAGAGAGAGAGAGAGAGAGAGAGAGAGAGAGAGAGAGAGAGAGAGAGAGAGAGAGAGAGAGAGAGAGAGAGAGAGAGAGAGAGAGAGAGAGAGAGAGAGAGAGAGAGAGAGAGAGAGAGAGAGAGAGAGAGAGAGAGAGAGAGAGAGAGAGAGAGAGAGAGAGAGAGAGAGAGAGAGAGAGAGAGAGAGAGAGAGAGAGAGAGAGAGAGAGAGAGAGAGAGAGAGAGAGAGAGAGAGAGAGAGAGAGAGAGAGAGAGAGAGAGAGAGAGAGAGAGAGAGAGAGAGAGAGAGAGAGAGAGAGAGAGAGAGAGAGAGAGAGAGAGAGAGAGAGAGAGAGAGAGAGAGAGAGAGAGAGAGAGAGAGAGAGTGGTGCGTTGTAGAGGACGCATTAGCTTCTCTCGATACATTGGCGAATAATAGTCCGTCGTTAATCGTTCAATCTACTCACGGTATGTTCTTGTTAAAACCCGTTTCTTTTCATCTCGATTCTTCCTCTATTACCAAAGTAGGAAACCATTTTCGAAGTAATGCTAGAATATCTCAGCTAATCTAGTTTAAATTTTACTTTCGCCGCAAAGGTTTGAATTTTAATCTCGGCAGCAAGGAGTTCACCCACGTGGTAGTAATACGATTTCGGTCCGGTAAGCTCTTCCTCGCCTTCTGTTCTATCTGATTATAGAACATAGTTTTTTGAGTACTTTCTTCATATTTTGCAGTTGAAGCCTTCCAGATTTTTACAAGCAATTCAGAATACAAAGATGTAAGAAAAACTAATTCAACATTATGTTAAAATTTGAAAATAAAGAGTAAATGCATGAAAAAAACAGATAAATCACATGTTATTACAGCTATAAATAACATATTTTGTTGTCTTTGGATTTGGAAAATAGTTGTGGAGGTCTAAGTTCGAACCGATCACAGAAAGAACGGTTTCGCTTCATTTTTCTGTCGATCCAGTCGGCACCGAGATAATGTAGCATGGATTATTACTGGTCAGTCTCTCTCTCTCTTTCTTTCTTTCTCTACAATTGCTGTATTCCTTTAATATGTTTACGGGCTTAGTCTAGTATATTTATTTTAGAACTCACACAAAACGAAAACGAAATGAGTTATCGAAATTCCTGACCAACTTACAAAAGATGATTCGAAAACTAGTGATCAGTTGTGAAGCGGGTTAGGTCCACCTGGCACTGCTCGTTCTGAAACTCCATAAAAACTTTGAATCTCTTCTTCGCTGAATCCTTCTCTATGCTTTGCCAAACCCCGCAACGAAAACGATGAATAATAAGTGTCTTTATTTCTGTGCTTTGTTTCTTTTGCGATGCGTGGACAACTTGATAGTTGATTGATCATGAGAAATATCATGAAGAATGCTAAAGACTTTTGAATATTCATGTCTTGAGATGAAGAGAGAGAATGGAAGAGGAGAGAGAGAGAGAGTTGGATGCAGTTTGTAGTGAAATGCAGGCTGGTTTTAAGTTTTATATTGTGGGATCAGGCAACTTGAGGTCTAAGCTGAGGTGAAACTTATTAGAGTACATGGGAGTGGCACAAATGGCCATTACTGCATTACATGTCCTCAAATTCTCTGTGCTCAGCATACATCTGAATCCTAGATTGCACGTTGAGAGATGCTTTTAGAAGCAAAATAGTTTTATAAAACACTTTTTTACTGTATTAGAAAAAACTGTTTTTGAGAATAGAGCTGTTTGGAAAATGAATTTTGGAGAGAAAAATGGAGAACAGCTGCCTTTTTTATGCCACCTCTCGGGCCTTTACCCCGGTCCACCACTGAGAACTCATTATTTACATAAACCGGTTTGAACTGGAAGACGATTTCACTTACAGTTTTGGTTGTAAAAAACTAGTGGAATCGAACTGAATTGTAGATTATAAAAATCCGACGCAATTATGGTTTAAACACGGCCTAAATCCAAAAGTAAGTCATGATTTAGTCCGAACTCAACCAAAATCCGACAAAATCTATTTTGGAACTAAACCAGAACGAAACCTATTCCTAGATAAACTATTACATAAATTACTAATCTTATAGTGACTCTTCGAACATTCACGAACTTGTTTTCATAAACTGTTTCCGGTAGCACGTTTGAACACTTTGGTTTATTTATAATTTGACTCGAGCTTGAAATATTTGTTTTGCTGAATTGTGCAGACAATGTTGGTCCTAGATGACATTTATCTGTGGCACCACTTTAGCTTTTGCTACATGGATTGTGAAAGGTGGGTTCATTTCTCACAGTCATACCCTGACGATGAATACTTTCTTTTACTGCGTTGATTTCTCCATTATCATATCCTTTCTTTGTTTCAGATTTCATAGTTTTCTCCAAATGTCTCCATGATTCTAACAAAATAACTCTATAATTGCTGAGATTAATGTCTTCGTTGGTCATTGGAACAAAAAACAGAGTATTTAAACAAAAAAACAGAGTATCTAAACAAAAAACAGAGTATTTGAACAAAAAACAGAGTGTTTTTGAAAACAGATTTCTGTATGCATTTGTGTGAATGAGTGAAGTTTCATTGGATTTTACCTAAAAACGAGATGAAGTTGTATGATGTGTGACGTGGGTTTGATGATGATGTAACACACGAGAGAAAATCTGTTTCCTCATTTTTAAACTAGTTTCTGCCTATTTTTTGCTTTTTCATCTACTTTTTTGGTAACAAAAAAATGTACACTCTGACTTAGGTACCTGCATGTCACGTTTTTTAATTTGATCAACGTTTATTGGCACCCTTTTTCGTATCCAATAATTCTAGCAGTACGAAATTAAATTATGAATTTTTCTTAAAGATCGATGACGATGCAGGAGGATTCAAGCTAATGATATAATTCCTACGTAAATCTGTCTTATTTTTTAGCGTATATTTAAACGCAATCGGAGCCTCGCCATAAAACTCCGATTCCGTTTGCCTCATTCGTACCGATTTTTTGCTACCCTTTTGAGCCCTCGGTGTGAGGAATGAACCCAATAATAATCATTTTAAATTAAAAATTTGTATTTGTTGATAGAGAGAATAACATATAGTTGTATTCTAGACCGTATAAACGTAGGTACATTGTTTGATGCATTAGCAATGAATGATCACTACAAGCTCTTCTAAAATAAAATCCATCTTATTTTGTTAAATATAACTTTATTATTCTACTTATTTGGGCCTAAATGTTGGGAGAATTTAATTGCTCAAAGTGATTTGAAAGATGGGCTTTTCTTGGGTCATTAATTTTCCTATTTTCGATAATATTCTAGGTTTCTTTTTTAACGTTCAGGGTAACGTTACGTTTAGTTTCTAATTTTAGCTCGTAATTCTTATTTTTTGATAGATTACATATATTTAAAATACGTCATTATTGTACCGATAATAATTGTCCAATCAGTAGGTAAGAATTTCAAGACAAAAATAAATAATAAACATAGCATTATTCTGAGATTTATTTAGTCATCCTGTTTGATGAAAATTCCCAATTTCATTTAAAATCGTAGTTTTTTTTTTTTTTTACTTAATTCGACATTCTATTATTACCTTCTGATTTGATACTTACATATTATTCATTAATTGATGTAATAGTTAAGATAAATTATAAATAGTTGAAATGATACACTAAGTGCACCAATTAACAAATGACAAGTCATAAAGTAAGATTAAATTATAGAATTAGAGAATAAAATTAATATTATTATTAAAAATTATAACACATATATATTATAATATTATATTATGACGTGTCATTTATGTACATACAGTGCCATAGGATCATATTCAGGAGGGGGAGCTAAAAGAAATACTACTAGTTTCCCTTAGTTTTTATATGATTTATTTAATATCTTGTAGAATGACCTCTTGATATTTAAAAAAAAAAAATAGATTTCATTTTTCATCATAGAACTTAATTGACATGTACAAGAAGTTGGCGTTACCGCTGGAGCAACGAAATTACAACTCGAGTTTTTTAGAAGATGAGACGCATGCTCGAGAGGGTAAGCAGCTTGCACACTTGATCGAATTTTCACAATATTTTTGGCGTGGATTACAGCGTGTTTAAAAATTCATGCGAAATAATAGGATAAAAGCACTTTTTCATATTTAGTGGCAGAAATAAATGGATGGTAGGGTTTGAGGGAGTTAAAGTGTAGGTTTCATCGCAAAAAAGAGGAAAGATGCTTCACTTTAAACAAAGTTTCTTATTAGTAACCCTTAAAAAAAAAAAACAACTTTGATTTTAGCATATGATGAATTTTAGCATAATAATAACCCTCCACTAAAGGATAAGAATAAAGAAAATATGTCAAAAGAACGTTACGAATCCATCCGATCCTGTAAGTATTTGTTTTACTGAGCCTAATGAGTCGATTCCAACAAACCAATATAAAAACGTGTTTGAACGAACTTATTAACCACGAGTTAAATAAATCGTGCTAACTAAACAAGTATAGTTTAATTAAATGTTTAGTCTTTTTTAACTCGTGAGTTATGATTCATAGTCTCCTGAAGAGATTCATAGCGTCCGATTGAACTATGATTTCTGGTTGGAGAAACAGAATTCTGTCGCTCAGTTCCCTCTACAGAACTCTCCCTTATTAATCATAGGCTCCCTTATTGCTTCTTCGGGCTTCTTCGATGTTCAAGCTTCATTCCCGTACCATCGTTCGACTCAGGCGACAGTTGCAATTTCTATCAGATTTTATTGGTTTAACTTGAACGAACTGGTTCATAAGATCAAATAAATGGTCGAGCCAAGTGAACGGTCTCGAGCTCACTCGTTTTGCACATCTAAAATCAATTATTTTTTAATTTAAAATTGTAATTTGTTCGTTTGTAGTCAATTCATGGTGGACCAAAGCTTAATCTAATCAATTAATGACCAAAAAAAATTGGTTGGAAATCAGATTCATTTTGGCGCAACGTTTTGTTTATTTTTTGCAAATTTCAACACATTTAACATTTTTGGCAATTGACATTCAACTCTAATCATGGAGCGCGACAATGGCGGGGTATCCCACATTGAATAATAATCGTGATGTCCTAAAATTTCATCATATTATTAAAGTTATATGCCACCCTAATTTGGTTACGTGGCTCGAGTCATATGCCACCAAATTATGAAGCATTTTATTAGTAATTATAATTAAAGTATGAAAATGACGTGAAATCTTGTCATGCCCTACATGATTATGTCACGGATTCTGCAAGACTATATAGTAACATTATTTTATATTATAAAATTTGTTTTCTGAAAAAAAAAACGGGATTTTGGTATCTGAACTGTGAAACGGACTCGGACCGACGGTTTGTTTGGTGGAAGGATCGGTCCCAGACCGAACACCGTGGAGAACTGATCGAAATCTTCGATCTGGTTCGATTCTCAGTTCTGGTCGGATTCTGACAATCCTACATTATCCATTTCAAAATGGAAGCGCACCAATAAATTCTTTTTTATTAAATTATTGTTTAAAATAAAATTAACTTAATTTATAATTTTAACTTGTTTTTAGAACATTAATAATTAAATAAATAAATTTATAAATAGTCAACTATTTAAAAACATTTATTTTCTCCAAATTAATTTTTACATAATTTAATCATTATAATATTAATTTTATTTTTACATTTTGTCATTCACTCTTCTTTCCGAAGACGAAGACTATTCGACCATGATGAAACGTCAGATCTACTTGTTTTGATTATCATCGAAACATTTTCGCTACAAGATTCATCAGATTATCTCGGTTTTCTGCAGCTGAAGAACGCGGATTTCTTTTTCAAATTGATAGTTGAATTGCCTCGAGCTTCAATTTTTCATACTTCGTCACAATGTGCCGGCATTCAGTGTTCAGTCACTGTCGGTGATCTTTTTGGTGGTTCGCCGGAGCTCTGATGAGGATGGAGAGTTCCGGTGGAATCTCTGGCGAAGCTTGGGTGTGAGGTTTGGAGAAGATGTTTAAGTCGGCTAGGTGGAGGGGCGATAAGAGCAAGATCAAGGTCGACTTTAAGTTGCAGTTCTCTGTGACTCAGGTTATTTGAAACTTCATTTTCTTGAACCGAAATTTCCCGAGACTAAAAATGTAGGAAAATGGGTTGAATTGGGGATGCTTTCTGCTCACTTGGTGTCGGGGATGAGAGGAAATTACATAGAATCTATCATATTTGGAGGCTGAGAGAAAGAGGTGTTAATGTGACATTATTGCTTGCTGAGTTTTGTTTGATAATGTGGAAGATGAATTCAATTATATTGAACTTTCTTCCAGTTTCGTTGGTTTTATCTCAGACAGGGAATCAAGTAAAAATTATGCAATCATAAGAATGCTTTGTGATTTCAGGTTTCACAACTAAGTGCCGATTCATTGACCATATTTGTTGCTTCCGGAGATTTGAGTAAGCCAAGTTTGAAATCTGAGAAGGCTCCAGTTCGAGATGGAAGCTGTCACTGGGAAAATCCGGTCTACTTAATTGTAAAATTTGACAGAGATTCGAAAACTGGAAAGATTAATGCAAAAATCATCAAGTTTCTTGTTTCAACAGTATGAAAAATATAAGATTTGTTGTGCATTGTGATTCTTTAATCTAATCTATGAGCGTTTGAGGTTTGAATATTCAATTTTGTGGCTTCTAATAGGGGTTGACGAAAGCTGGTGTTCTTGGGGAAGTTTTTATCGACTTTTCTGAGTATGCTGAGGCCACAAAACCTTCTAATCTCTCTCTTCCCCTCAAGAATTCAAATTCTTCCACAATTTTACATGTTCGTACTCTCTCTCTCCCCCTCTCTCCCTTACAGACTTACCGTTAATGCTCTTCACGGATTATAACTCATTGGATTTGAGAGTCTTAATGATAACTTTGCTTCCTATAATACTCAAGGGAAGACTGGTTATATAATTGCAGTGTTTTGATCCTTTTCTATGTATTTTGGATAGGTTTTTCTGCAGAGATTGCAGCCTAATGGTAATCAAAGGTATAAAACCACAGATGGATCCCGATTCTTCTCTAGAAATGTAAGTTTTCAAGTTCTTTTCAAACAAAAATGTTTATTCGACTTTGTTCTTTGTGGAGGAATTTTGCAGGGAAGTTGAAGAATGTGAAGATAAAATTGCATTCCGAGATCTGAACACAAAGTCCTACTTAAGCAATGTAAATGGAGATGTAAATGCTCGAATTAATCGTACCAATGTAGGGCTTTTTTTTCTCTTTGATCTTCATTTTCATATGACGATAATAGGTTGTTAGAGAGAGAGAGAGAGAGACTCATGACTACACTGCTATTCATGGAAAAAAGTCTAATTGTTTTAATCGGTCCATGTAGATTACTGCATTGTTGTGCCTGCTTTACAGGACGAATCAATGGGTAGATCTTCACGAAATGTCAAACTAAATGGCGATCACATAGAGTCGAGTAGATCTGACATTACATTATCAAGCTCAGAGAGTAGCTCTGGCTTTGATACTCCCCACGAAGTGGAATCCAGAAGCAATAAATTCGATCAGAACCTTCCTGACTTATTGGTGCTTCAGAAATCATTAGAACTTGCCTCGTCAAAAAATAATGAAGAGCACCAGAAAGAGGAATGGGAGTGGCGTCTAAGCAACTCAGCAGAAAACATCCTCCCAAAAGAAAGTCCTGAAAAGGACAATTTTGAAATTGAAAGGCTCAAGGCTGATCTTGTCATTTTTGCTCGACGGGTTGATGTATCTGAGATGGAGTTACAGACCCTTCGGAAGCATATTGTGAAAGAGAGCAAGAAAGGGCAAGATTTGTCGAGAGAGATTGTTAGCTTGAAAGAGGAGAGAGACTTACTCAAGTTAGAATGTGAAAAACTCAAGGCTTTTCAATTACGAGTAAGCGATACCAATGCTAAAAATTCGTTGCAGGTGGATGGAGGAGGAGACTTACAAAAAATTCTTGAAGAAATGAGACGAGAGATAAACTATGAGAAGGACTTGAATGCTTATCTAAGTATACAGCTGCAAAAGACACAAGAATCTAACAATGAGTTAATTCTAGCAGTGCAAGACCTTGAGCATATGATGGAGAAAATAAATGCTGAAAATGTAGATGAGCTCAATAAGATTGCCTTTTCAAAAATCAAGGCAGAGGAGGACGAAGAGCAAAAAGCACTGGAAGATCTTGTAAAGGGGCACATTGATGGAAGTGAAACATTTGCGTTGGAGCAGAAACTTATAGATCTCTGCGGTGAAATAGAGATTTGCAGGAAAGACAAGGATGAGCTAGAGATGCAAATGGAACAGCTTGCACTTGACTATGAAATAATGAAACAGGAAAACCACGAATTATCATATAGATTAGAGCAAAGTCGGATTCAAGAACAATTGAAGCTTCAGTATGAATGCCCGTCTTCCTTGGACACTATTCACGAGCTTGAAATGCACATTGTAAGCTTGGAGAATGAACTCAAGAAGCAGTCCATTGACTTCTCTGATTCTTTGACAACCATAAAGGAGTTGGAATCTCATATTATCATCCTCGAAGAAGAACTTAAGATACAAATAGATGGGTTCGAAGCTGATATAGAAGCTCTTACTTTTGCCAAAGTTGAGCAGGAAAAACAAACAATTAGAGCAGAAGAAGCCTTGAGAAAGACAAAGAGGAAAAATGCTGATACAGCTGAAAAGCTTCAAGAAGAATTTAGAAGGCTTTCGATGCAGATGATGTCTATGTTTGAGGCAAACGAGAAAGCAGCCTTGAAGGCACTCTTGGAGGCCAGTGACCTGCGTCAGCAGAGACGCGAGTTAGAAGAATTACTTGAGAAAGCTAATGAAGAGCTTCAGTCATTGAGGGATGATTATGAGGAAAAAATAGCCGAGCTTTTTTGCCAGTTAGAAAGTAACAAGATCCAGTTTGCACAAATGTCCGAAGAACTTGACACGAAGTCAAAGCAAGTTGACTGCCAAAGAAAACACGAGGAAGAAGTGTGCCGATCTTTATATCTGGAGATCCAGACACACAAGTATGCGATCGAATGCCTGAGAATTGAGAATGAAAAACTTATTAAGCAAGAAGAGTATTTTAGAGTTCAGTTTGGACAAATGGAGAAATCAGTAAATGAAACTGAAAAGCTGATCCAGGAGGGTAATGAGAACAGAAACGAGCTTGTGATTACAATTGCACTGGTGAAGAAAGAAGCCGAGAAGTTGATGAAAGAGTTAAAAATGATGAGTCAAAAGAAAAAGGAAAAAGTGATTGAACTTGTACTTCTACAATCTGAGTTTGAAACTCTCAAACTTCACTGTAATGACTTGAAACAGTCTTCTACTGAGGATGAAATGGAGATGGAGAAACCTAGAAAGCATCTAGTCCAATTAAAAAGTGACCCAAAGAAGGAGGAAGCATTACACAGTGTTGAGAAAAGGCAAGGGAATAGCAATGGGCATGCAGTAACTTCTCATGGAAACAACACTAGTCAAAAAACAGATAACTATGCATTGGACAATCAAGGCTCCAAAGAGGTTGCGAGTCTGAGGGGGAGCATTGAATTACTTGAGGTAATTAAAAAAGCTTAATTATAGCAAAAACTTATATGAAATGAATGATTCGATGCATGACTGTATATAAACGCGTGAATTATAAATATTTTGTTAGAGCCTTGGTAATCCCTTCCTGTTTGTGAAACATTATCTTGATTCGCGATACATGTTTATTATTGATTTTTGTACTCGTACTGAGATTGTGCTGGACTGATTGAGATTTATGTATTACAGGAACAAACAGAGTCGAGGGAAAATGCACTAGAAGCATCAACAAATTCATTTTTGGACGAGGAGAGGGATCTTCATAATAAGTTCGAAGAGTTAGCTAGCAGAGCTAAAGAACTCGATCATGTCAGCGTGATTGGAAAGGTCTGTAATATTTTAGCGGTATAGCTCGGCCAGTTTTTTCCACCAGTAAAAATAGACTTTTCATGGGGATGAATCTGCCTAAATTGTTTTGACAGATTTTACTATCGTAAACACAGTAGAAATTTACATGTGCGTCATAACATTTACTAAAATTTAGTGCCGACTGATCAGTTTTCCATCATCTGGTTTCTAATAGAAAAGATTTTTCCAGACGCGGACAAATGGTAGAATCGAAACTACTTCAGATGTTATTATACCTGCAGAGACCAGAAGAGATGAGTACCTAACCACTGATGAGTTCTCAGCTGAGGAAAGGAGGCATGAAATCTCAATCAAGGGGTATTACTTTTTAACAATTTGCAACTTCCATTGTTGGGTGCATTATCCTAATTGTTCGTTGACCGTCTCTTTCTAAATCATTGTATTCCTTTTGTTGCTTAGCGAAATCGAAGTTGCATCCAAGAGAGGACGTAAAATAGACAGCACCCTTGATGATCAGTTAACAACTGAAGTGGGGGTGTTTATTAGAAGAATCAAATCAATGGAAAGCGAACTTAAAGAAATGCAAGAGAGATACTCAGAGATAAGCCTCAAGTTTGCAGAGGTAGAAGGTGAAAGACAAAAGCTTGTGATGACTCTAAGAAACCTCAAGAATTCAAATAAAGGTTTGTAAGTAATTTTAGCATATTACAATATATTTGTATAGTTGAAGCAACAAATTCTATAAAAGTGAATAAGTTATCTTGTACATGGCATCTTTCCTGATATCATTTAGAAAAAAACTATTTCTTTAGATGGTCTCCTGGTCGGGTAAAAATGTAGATTTCCTTCAGGGCACTTCATTTGGCAGCAATTACAATAGCTTGTCCCGAAATCTTTTAATATACGTATAATCCTATGCTTACACTGTATTCTTATTATCTATCTTTACTTATTGTGAAATATAATTTGATGCAATAAATGACTTATGTTAACTATTTATAATTTATTACATTAATTGCATCAATCAATGTTTATCATTTCAAAAATTAAGACTTTGAAAGTAGAGATAGAGAATAAATGTGGTATTACCTTTAATATATAGATCAATCTTATTGCTTAGACCGTCTATATTTTGCTCTCAGATTGTGTTTCATTTTAAGTAAATGATTATGACTGGTTTACATGTTTATTTATGTCAACTCGTTGGTTTTATATTATGAGTTTAATTGCTCAATTTCTAATGGGGCGAGGTAGGGGTGAAATTGGTTCGGTTCGGTTCTGAACAAAATCGGTGCCCATTTTTTTTTCTAGCTTATTGTTCTATTCAACTCTTTATAATGTTGAAGTTCTTGATAACTTTTATGAGACGATTTCAATACATTGTATTTGTTAATGAACTCGTACCGATAAATTAAACGTATCTTTGGATCAAGAATAAGTGTACATGGTTTGTATTGTTCATGGTTCCGAGTTTTTTGGACAGGGTCAATTACATGTACTCATTAGAATCATTGTAACAACACAATAGTTCAACGATTATTTATTGGAAACCAATCACATGTTTCATTCGATAGTGGAATATATATCGAATTTATTATATTCTCATTATTTATTAATTATTACTAAAAAAAAACAACTGGAATTTATTCTACTTTCTCAAAAAATAAGATAAGATTTTATTGACTAAATATTAAGTTATTTTATGAAATATAATATAAATTAGTAGAAATATTCGACAATTATTCTATTTCTCTTATTGTATGATCAGTTGAACCTTAGGAGATAAATATGTAAACTAGATTCATTCAATATAGTCTTTTTTTTTTTGGTTGGAGGCCTCTATATTTTAATTATTTTCTTTGAAAATCTTTTCATAACTTAAAAATTGCACTTTTTTTAATTTTAATTTCAAGGAAAGTACATGGTTGTTACTGATAATTTAGATATTAATATATTTTATCGACAAAACAAACTTTAATATATCAATTGTTAGCGATTTAAACCTTAATGTTAGGATTTTCATTAAAAATTTATCACAAACACCTATAGCGGAAGCTCGATGGATTTCGTGGAAGCCCAGACCAAAAGCAATGCTATTCAAACTTAACTTACGGACCCCAGAATCTAAAGAGCGGACTCCTCTGGCAGATGTCCAGAGGAACTTGTAAAAACTTAATTTTGAGACGTTGTTTTTCAAAATTCAAATTGTAAAAGTCCAGACGCAGACACCTGAAGAGCCTCACGGAAGTCCAGAAACACGTTAAAGAGAATACTAATAGTAAGATCTAAATCGCCAACAGTTGATACGTTAAGTTTTGTTTCGTAAAGAAAATAAGTTAATATTTAAATTGACAGTGCCCCAAGAGAATAAGATTTATATTGTCCTTTTTTCTTAATTTTTTATTATCGAGAAATTATATTTTCTGTAATAATAGTAACGAAAAGAAAACTTAAAAGATCTATTTTCAATATTTCAATTTTTCATAAATATTGTTAATTCTATAAAAATTACAGAAAAAAAGGAAACGAATTAGAAAAAAAAAATTAAATAATCACATTTGGTGAATAATCAAACCATGTACAATAATAACCAGCGCCATGGCAAAAGACGAGTCAGTCCGAGTCTTCACCTCCAAACTCAACACATCGCCTCCCAAAACCACACCAGAAGATGACAGCTTCTGCTTCGCCTGAAACAAACAGACCCTTAATTATAATTAACAATGAATTAAATCAATTAAAGCACTTGATTTTAGTGCATAATATCGCTGTTAATGATGATTAATTACATAAATAATTATCTAAAAAATAGTTATTTTCTGTATAATGATCACTTTACCTCTGCAACGGTATCTCCGTTGAACTTTATTATTCTGAACGGAGCTCCGGCTGTCTTCTTCAGAATCCGATAACTCTTCGACCCATCTGTAATTTGACAAGAACAGCCCCACATTAGCTTCCTGGCTTTGAAAAATGGCTTCTCGTTCATATCTGAACCACTCCATCTGTACCCTTCCCATCTTCCAAAAACATATAATTTCTGCAAAACCCATCCACTCAAGTTCATCACTTTTCTCAGAATCAACCCTAATTTCGTCTAAATAAACAGAAAAATCATACAAAATAAACATCTACCTTCTTGAGAATGATCGAAAACAGAGTTTGGCCGTGAAGATCCATGAGATGAACTTCATTACTGCACTTCGTCTTGTAATAATCAACACGAAATGCAATATCGCCATTGGAGTTGAAGACGGTGAAGCCATTGGAGTGGTACAGAAGAGATTTCATCCATACTGTTGAAGTTTCTGTTTCTTGGTTATAGTAGAAATAGTATTATTATAAGAACTACAAATACGTGCTACGTGAAAGTGAAATAGAGTTTGTACTTTAAATCTCATTTAATTCAAATCATGTGACAAATTAAATATTGTATTTAATTAGCTAAGTTGGATCCAATAATCAATTGTAGGTATAATAGCTAAGTTGGACCCGTAACACAAGAATTAAACAGATCCAACGAGTAATACCAGATAATGTAATAATATAAGTCTAAATAAAGTAACCGAGTGAAAGAAATATAATAAGACTTACAAATTCTCAATAATGTCTAACTTTAAAATTTAAATTAAATTATAAAAGAAGAAATTATTAAAAATAGAGAATTCTTGCAAAGTGACTGTTCCCTTGCCGATGATTAGAATTCTTCTTAATTAAATCTTGAAAAAAAAAAAATAGTAGTCGTTTGGGATGAATCAACTAAATTAAGTAGGGATAGAGTTTATTTTCAGCATTTCTAAAATGTGATGCATAAATTTAATAAAATTCAACTATGCTGTTTTAATAGAAATTTAATGAAAATGGAGTTTTTCATGGACTCCGAACGTATTAGGTCATTGACCAAGATTTTAAATCACTTACTTAGCAATAATCCTAAACCTGTTTATTATTTTACATTAAAGCAATTCCCAAAAAAAAAAAAAAAAAAAACCATCTTTACTCACAGGGCTGTCTTAATTTCTAGTGAAGAATTTCAATACTTTCCTTAGATAGAATGAATCTGACTTCTAATTTGATCAAATTCAATGAAAAAATAGGAAAGAGATAATTTTCTGTGTCTGCTAGTTGAATATCAACACTAATTGGGTTTGAACGTTTCCTTACCTTGTAATTTAAAAATAATAATAATAATTTTTAAATATTAAAAAGTCAATATCTTTTAAATTAATTTTAAAAAGTGGAGTGGAGTAGATTTTCTTATCTTAATTCATAATTTGAATCCAACACGATTGAATTTTGTAAAGGGGAAAAATGCAAAATAAAGAAAGAAGTTTAGGAAATAAGCAAAAAAGAGAAAGAAGTTTTTTTTTACGCAAAAGAGGGAAAGAGGTTTGAGAAATAGGCAAAAAAAGAAAAATCTGACCGTTTTTTGTTTAGGCACGGCGAGAGGCCGGCTGGTCTGATGGACCAGCCGGCCTCTCCCATTTTTTTATTAAAAAATTATATTTTTATTAAAAAATAAAGGAGAGGCCGGCTGGTCTGATGGACCAGCCGGCCTCTCCCATTTTTTTTATTAAAAAATTATATTTTATTAAAAAACTAAAGGAGAGGCCGGCTGGTCTGATGGACCAGCCGGCCTCTCCTATTTTTTTATTAAAAAAACTTAGTTTTTTATTAAAAACACTTAGTTTTTTATTAAAAAAATATTTTAAAAATAATAATAATAAAGAGAGGCCGGCTGGTCATAGACCAGCCGGCCTCTCCCCTTTTTCAATTAAAAAAAAATTTTTATAAAAAAAGAGTTTTTTTTAAAAAAACCTTTAAAATTTAAGTTTTAAAAAAAAAACTTTAAAAATTACTATTCATAAAAAAAAACCTTAAAGTTTCAAAAATAGTCATTTTGAATCTTTTAGTCCGGACTAGTTACCGACATGCACGGAGAGGCTGGTTGGTCCAATTGGACCGGCAGACCTCTTTTTTTTTTTACTAAATGAAAAATTAATTTAAAAACAATATCAAACGATATTCAATTTACTTGAAATTTTCATCACATGTTCATCATATTATAGGAAGATTATCTGAAAATTTTCGTGATTTTCTAACACTTGTACGATTTATTATAATTTTAGTTAATAATTTTATAAAACCGTTATAATAAATCGTACAAGTAAATTGAATATGTGAGGAATAAATCGTACAAGTGTTAGAAAATTACGAAAATTTTCAGATAATCTTCCTATAATATGATGAACATGTGGTGAAAATTTCAAATAAATTGAATATCGTTTGGTATTGTTTTTAAATTAATTTTTCATTTAGTAAAAAAAAAAAGGAGGCCGGCCGGTCCAATTGGACCAGCCGGCCTCTCCGTGCAGGTCGGTACCTAGTCCGAACTAAAAGGTTCAAAATGACTATTTTTAAAAACTTTAAGGTTTTTTTTTATGAATAGTAATTTTTAAGGTTTTTTTTTTTTTTTTTTAAACTTAAATTTTAAAGGTTTTTTTTTTAAAACAACTCTTTTTTTATAAATTTTTTTTTAATTGAAAGAAGGGGAGAGGCCGGCTGGTCTGATGACCAGCCGGCCTCCTTTTATTATTATTATTTTTAAAATATTTTTTTAATAAAAAAACTAAGTTTTTTTAATAAAAATATAATTTTTTAATAATAAAATAGGAGAGGCCGGCTGGTCCATCAGACCAGCCGGCCTCTCCTTTATTTTTTAATAAAAATATAATTTTTTAATAAAAAAATGGGAGAGGCCGGCTGGTCCATCAGACCAGCCGGCCTCTCGCCGTGCCTAAACAAAAAACAGCCAGATTTTCTTTTTTTTGCCTATTTCTCAAACCTCTTTCCCTCTTTTGCGTAAAAAAAAACTTCTTTCTCTTTTTTGCCTATTTCCTAAACTTCTTTCTCTATTTTGCATTTTTCCCTTTTGTAAAGTGGAGATAAAAACTGAAGCTTTTCAAACCCTCTCTTCGATCCACGTTCTCCCTCCCTCTCTCTCTCTCGCCGCTACTCTCCCTCTCCCCCAACTCAGTTCTTGATAGTGGAGGTTAACTATGAGTGAATGGGCAGAAATTCCCGACGACGTCCTTGAGTTAATTGCTGAAAAATTGACGGGCTTTGAGGACATCCTAACATTTGGAGTGATCTGTAAATCGTGGAGAGATGTGGCTGTGGTATGCAAAAAAACTTTTATGAGGAAACAAACCCAAAAGCTGCCATGGTTGATGCTTCCACCCAGACGAGAAAGTCATCTGCGTGGCTTCTACAATCTTAAGAGCAGAAAAATCCATGATATTGAATCGTGGGGAACCAACGGAAAAAAATGCTATTCTTCCAGAGGATGGCTTCTCACCGTCGGATCGGACTGGGGCATGGATCTATTGCACCCAATGACCCTCGCTAGATTCAAGCTTCCCGGGATCAAATCTTTTGGCGAGTCCAGTAATAAAATATAGGGTAAATTCCAAAAACCACCCTCAAGTATGGGTATTTCCTGAAAAAACCCTCTGACTTTAAGTCGTCGCAGTCAAAACCTCGTAGTTTTTAAAACTAACAAAAAAACCCCTGGCGGGGGGCCGAATTGCAATTCGGGGGGCCGATAGCCCCCCGAATCCGAAATTACAAAGGAATTCGGGGGGCCGCATGAACAGTGCGGCCCCCCGCATGAACAGTGTTTTTTCATTATTTTTAAATAATTTTAAAAAATACCAAATTATATTCAATTCACTTAAAATTTTTACCACATATTCATCACATCATGGGAAAATAATGTAAAAAGTTTCGTGATTTTTTTAAATTGTTTATGATTTAATATAATTTTTTATAAAATAATGTCATTAAAATTACAATATATCGCACAAGTGTTATAAAATCACGAAACTTTTTACATTATCTTGCCATGATGGAATGAACATGTGGTAAAAATTTCAAATAAATTGAATATGATTTGGTATTTTTTAAAAAATTAAATTTTCATTTCTTTTATTTTTAATAAAAGAAAATATTAAATCATATTCAATTAAATTGAAATTTTTACCATATATTCATTACATTATGAAAATGTAATATAAAAAGTTTCGTGATTTTTTAACATTTTTATACAAATTAATGAATTTTTTTACAAATTAATGACTTCTTCAACTTCAAAGGAGGACAACTTTTACTACGGGTATTCGATTGCAGCTAAAAAAATATCAAATTGAATCTCGCTCAGAGATCTACACACATTCATTAGGTACAACCCATGACAGCCTTTTTCGGGCTCAAAATATATCGTTTAAAAGCCTCAAATTGAAGTCTGAAGAAGAAATGAAGATTTAATTTTTTAAAAAATACCAATCATATTCAATTTAATTGAAAATTTTACCACATGTTCATTACATCAGGGCAGAATCATGTAAAAAGTTCGTGATTTTATAACACCTTGTGCGATATTAGTTAATTTTAAAATGACATTATGTTAGAAAAAAGTTGATATTAAATCATAAATAAATTTAAAAAAATCACGAAACTTTTTACATTATTTTCCCATGATGGTGATGAATATGTGGTAAAAATTTAAGTGAATTGAATAATAATTTGGTAGTTTTAAAATTAAGTTAAAAATATGAAAAAAACACTGTTCATGCGGAGGGCCCGCACTGTTCATATCGGCCCCCCGCAACTGTTCATAGCGGCCCCCCGCATGAACAGTGCGGCTCCCGGAATGCCTTTGTAATTTCGGATTCGGGCAGTGCGGCCCCCCGCATGAACAGTGTTTTTTCATTATTTTTAAATAATTTAAAAAATACCAAATTATATTCAATTCACTTAAAATTTTTATACCACATATTTCCTCACGCATGGGTAATAATGTAAAACGTTTCGTGATTTTTTTAAATTGTTTCATGCTTAATACAATATTTTTTATAAAATCATGTCATTAAATACATTATCGCACAAGTGTTATAAAATCACGAAACTTTTTACATTATCTTGCCATGATGGAATGAACATGTGGTAAAAATTTTAAGTGAATTGAATAAATTTGGTATTTTTTAAAAAATTAAATTTTCATTTCTTTATTTTTTAATACAAAGAAAATATGAAATCATTTCAATAAATTGAAACTTTTACCCTATATTCATTACATATAAAATGGAATTAAAAGTTTCGTGATTTTTTTACATTTTTATAACAATTAATGAATTTTTTACAAATTAATGACTTCTTCAACTTCAAAGGAGGACAACTTTTACTACGGGTATTCGATTGCAGCTAAAAAATATCAAATTGAATCTCGCTCAG
This sequence comes from Begonia masoniana, assembly GCA_022432975.1. Lineage (NCBI taxonomy): Eukaryota > Viridiplantae > Streptophyta > Magnoliopsida > Cucurbitales > Begoniaceae > Begonia > Begonia masoniana. The sequence continues at coordinate 1,582,574 of CM039513.1, read as the reverse complement.
AGATCTACACACATTCATTAGGTACAACCCATGACAGCCTTTTTCGGGCTCAAAATATATCGTTTAAAGCCTCAAATTGAAGTCTGAAGAAGAAATGAAGATTTAATTTTTTAAAAAATACCAAATCATATTCAATTTATTTGAAAATTTTACCACATGTTCATTACATCATGGCAAGATAATGTAAAAAGTTTCGTGATTTTATAACACTTGTGCGATATATTGTAATTTAATGACATTATTTTATAAAAAATTATATTAAATCATAAATAATTTAAAAAAATCACGAAACTTTTTACATTATTTTCCCATGATGTGATGAATATGTGGTAAAAATTTTAAGTGAATTGAATATAATTTGGTATTTTTTAAAATTATTTAAAAATAATGAAAAAACACTGTTCATGCGGGGGGCCGCACTGTTCATGCGGCCCCCCGCACTGTTCATGCGGCCCCCCGCATGAACAGTGCGGCCCCCGAATTCCTTTGTAATTTCGGATTCGGGGGGCTATCGGGGGGCTATCGGCCCCCCGAATTGCAATTCGGCCCCCCGCCAGGGGTTTTTTTGTTAGTTTTAAAAACTACGAGGTTTTGACTGCGACGACTTAAAGTCAGAGGGTTTTTTCGGGAAATACCCATACTTGAGGGTGGTTTTTGGAATTTACCCTAAAATATATAGCAAACCCTATGTTCGATTTATCCATCGAGCAATTTTATCCTGCAGTCCTTCTCTCACTTCAAATTTTGTCCTCATGGTCATTCAAGGCTGTCCTACCATGCCTGCTTATTGGAGACCCGGTGATAAAAGATGGACGTTGATCGAAACCACGGATCAAGTTTATGCCGATGCTGTTTTTTACCAAGACAAGTGTTATTTTATTACTTTCTTTGGAAAGCTTTTGGTCGCTGATTTTGGAATATCTAATCCAAAGACGGCAAAGTTTATAACAGAGTTCTCAGAAGACCTAATTCAAGGGAGTTTCTTCGAAGCTCTTTATTTGGTGATTCTGGAAGGATCTCTGCTGCTGGTTTCTAGAGAAGGGTCGCAGTGTTTTCGTCCAGAAAGAAAATTCCCGGAAAAGCCGTATCAAACCATAAATTTTCAAGTTTTTAAGCTTGATTTCAAGAGTTTGAGTTGGGGCGAGTTGAAAAGCTTGGGAAAGTGGAGCCTCTTTCTGGGTCAAAATTCTTCCAAGGCCCTAGATGCATCGGTGGTTAAAGGATGTAAACCTAATTCCATTTACTATACAGACGATAACACAGATTTCTCTCATTGCACTCGAAAAGGAGCAGGTTTCGATATGGGGATATTTGACATGACTTACCGGACGATAGAACCACTCATAGAAGGAGAATGGCGCAACCTAGTCTCATCCCCTATATTTGTCGATTCGACCTCCTGAAATTATTAGGGTTTTTTTTTTTTTAAGTTTAAGTTAGTTGATTGAAAAATTATTTTAAAGTTTAAGTTAGTTGATTGAAAAATTATTAGGGTTTGAGGTGTTGGACACTTATTTATTGTTATGCAACAAAAACTTTTATTCATGAACAAAATTGAATCAAGGAAAACACTTTTATTTACTAATTGGAGTATGGGGTAGATCAATCTTGAAAAACTAGTTTGTATTTTTTTGAAAAAATAAATAAGCAATTGGGCCTCCTTTGGCCCAAAGTCTGCAGGTCATTTAACTGTTTGTTTCTCCTTCGATAAATGCATGGATGAGAGAGAAGCTATGACACTTTCTGGTGGGGCCTCCACAAGGAAATTTCTCTCTGGCCATTAACGCCGGAGCGTCAGCCGGAGCTCCAGCTAGTGACCAGTGAAGAAGAAAAGAGGAAGGCCTCGCAAAAACCCCATTCCTAAGAACGAGAAAACCAACGTCTTAAGCCTTTTTTTATTCTCTTTGTATCATTCTTTTCACCTCGCCGTCTCTTCCCAACGCGTATGCAGGCCAACCACTACCCTTTGTAGGTTGGGAATCCGTTTGGTTAAACCCAAAACCAAACCGAACAGAAAATCTCATTTCGGTTTGGTTTCAAATACCTTAAAGCTAAACCGAACCGTATCCTCTGTCTATTTTATAAATTTATTTAGAAATAAAAAAGTTTGATTTCATATCCGAAAGCGCATAGTTTGCTTTCGTATTCCCTCTGTCCCACTGTAGTTGTACCCTTACATTAACCAAATTGAAAATACGTAAAGACAAAGATATGTCAAAGTAGACGCAGCGTGGAGAGAAAAGGGCAAGGTCGCCGTGAACCACTGCACTAGTTCACTTTATGATCCGTTGCGTTGGGTCTTACGGACCACAATTATAGGTCCAATCAAGCCCAGGGGCTCACCGTTAATCCACATTAGGGTCTATTAAGGCTACAGTCTTCAAACCAAGGTCCAATTTGAATTCTGGTCCAGCCCACAACCATGGTCAGTTTTCAAACTCCAGCCCAAACTTTGAGGTCCATTCTAGCCTGATTTTAGTTTCAGTCCACAACCAAAGGTCTAGCCAAACACCAAGTAGGACCCAGCCTACCATACAGCCATGTGGTCCGGCTCTTCCAGCCCATGTAGGTATAGCCATATCCAGCCCATTATAAGTTCTATGCTTCGGCAACGTTTTTCGACCTAAGCCCTCTGTCGATCCTTCAGACCTAGGTATTGAAGTGGGCCTTGACCTTGGGTCTTAACCCAAGTGAAGTTAAGGAATTAAGGCTTTCATGCCTGGGCCAGATTCAGACGAGATTAGGGTCAAACCCACAATCCAAAACCCGAGTTCCAGGCCATTTCTGGGATAGTTCAAAATGATATTGGCCACATAACAACCCACAGTAGGGTCTAGCCCACATCAACCATTTGCCCAGTTCAAAATGGGCTGTAAAGCCCAAGTGAAGTTGTAGGCTTGGTAACTGGTTAATGCTAACTGAATATTATATTCATATTCAACGTTGCATTGTTTTCTTCATTTCTTCACTACTACTCCGAAGCTTTGGAGGATGCGAAGAAGACGGTTGAGGTGAAGCCTGATTGGTCCAAGGGATACAGCAGGCTTGGCGCTGCACATATTGGTCTAGCTCATTATGATGATGCTGTTTCGGCTTAAATCTGGTTTGGCCGACGCTCAGTCGGCGGCTTCTACGTCTCGACCTGCGCAGCCTCCTAATCCTTTTGGCGATGCTTTTTCCGATCCTGAAATGTGGGCTAAGCTAACGGCTGTTCCGTCTACTAGGGCTTTTGTGAAAATGATGCGGGAGATTCAAACGAATCCGAACAACTTAAATCTTTATTTGAAAGATCAGAGAGTGCTGCAAGCGCTTGGTGTTTTGTTGAATTTGAAATTTCAGTCCCCGAAGCAAGATGATTCTGAGATGCCAGAGGCGTCGCCCTCTACTGAGAGGAAAAGGGCTGCTGGGGCAGAGCAGGTGCAAGGGACTGAACCAGAGCCTCAGCCAATGGATAACGAGAGTTTATCCATTGGAAGGTGCTACAAGAAAGCGGCTCTTCAGTCTTCTCTCCGTCTTGTTTTCATCATTTTCCCTGCGAAAAAAACCGACCGATTACTCGGAGTATCGTCTTTCCCATTGAAATCGCGAGAAATGGACGCATCTAAGGTCAATCAATAGAAGCTATTCGTCGAACAGTTGAAGTCCAATCCATCCATTCTCGCCGATCCATCACTCTGTGTCATGGAAGGGCCTCCTGCACAGTTGGGCTACCAGGAAGAAGCTCGGTAAACATAGGTGAGCCCACAGGCTAGCCCAAGCCCAAAAGTCAAGCTCCTTACGTGTCCAGATTGTTAGGAAGAAAAGCAGATAAAACCAGCAGAAAGGGGGTGAGAGGGGCGTGGAATGAATTCTGTTGTTTTCCTTTTTCTGTTTTTCTTTCTTTTCCGTTTTCCTTTATCTCTGTAGAACGATTTCGTGAGAATATGAGTTGTGAACCCTGGGTTCCACAACACTCTCCTTCTTCCGCGACTATCTCGATAGGTATTTCTCATTCTTTTCTATTTTCTTCTTATTACGACTCCTTGATCTGTTAATCTCATTGAAATGGCTGTTTCAGCCTCGGCGCAAAACTCCCTCCTTCTGCTTATCCACACGAAGAATCCTAATCGGTGCTTCTTTACCGCCCTATTTGTGTGTGTTTATCGTTTACGTGCGTGAATCTTGTTAGATTTAGCGAGTGAGTGTTTTGGAGTGCAGAAAAGCTGTGTAGTGGAGGAAAGGGACGAGGATATTGACGAGTGTGAACCGGAGAAATTCGAAGTGGTTGAAGAAGAAGAGAAGGACGAGATAATCGAATCTGACGTTGAGCTACAGGGTGAAATTGTCGAGCGTGACAACGGTCCTCTGCAAAAGGTCCTTTCCTTTAGTTCAATTCTTTGTGTTCAGTGTCATTAAACTACTTTTCGTGGGTTTTAGGCTTTTTGTGGGTTTTGTAGATGGGGGATCCATCAGTTGAGGTCACTGAAGAGAATCGGGACGCCTCACATTCTGCAAAGTTCAATGCCATGGAAGCTCTATCAGAAGGTATATCATAAACGTTGTGCGTAGTTTTTGGTATAGAATTTTGGAGAGTTTATCGATTAGGTTAATGCCAGGTAAATTGGACGAAGCAATCAATCAGCTTATTGAAGCAATTCTTTTGAATCCCACTCGGCAATTATGTATGGAACTAGAGGTACCTTTTATTATTACTGTGTTACTAATCAACTTGAAGTTACTTTTCCACTATATGTTTTGATTTGGGTTTATTTGATGATTCTACCAGCAAGCGTTTACATTAAGATGAAGAAACCAAACGCCGCCATCCGTGATGCCAATGCTGCTTTGGAGGTTATTTTCATTTCTTGTTGTCTTTATGTTGGTTCAGATACGATTAAAGGAATGCATTTTGAATGAATTCTGGATTTCCCTAGGCAAATAATATATCAATTGAAAGCTATGTTCATCAGAAGCCAGGGAGTCTTATGGATCTCAATATGGATATTTCTATGGAGAGTTGCATCATTTGATGGTTTAATTGTTGTGTCGATTAAGTTCAGGAAATGCCAAATTTCTCTTATTTCTTGCAATTCCGATGCTTCCTAGAATACTTTAGATACTCAATAAATTAGGTGATAAATTACTTTTAATAATGTGCTCTGTTTTTATACATTAGCATTTAAATTCACCTTATGTGTTTATGACTGACTTTGAGTATTTTTGGAAGTAGAGTTGTCTTTTAGAGTGAGTAATATTGTACTCTTTAATTATACATTCTCATCTTACCTCTTGACGTGATGCTTAAGTGACACTTATTAATTGATGTAATAATTAAAATAAATTATAAATTATTGAAACAACAATAATTGCATCATTTAATGATTCCCATCAAGAGCTTAGATTATTGGGTAGAATTAGAGGGTGAATTAATATTTAATATGAGAGTTCTCTCTACTTTAGATGTCTTGGGTGGATTCTGAGGTGCGTTAGGTATATTTAGTTATGTATCTCTTACTTGGTCGTCTTGATAGTTATATTGTTTCACTAGGTTCTAGCTTGGGCGGTCGAGTCAGTCCGCCTGTTAGTCACCTCTAGTTGGTCAGAGCGTGTTGAATAGCAAAAATGAAAGATAAATCATAATAATTATTATGATAAATTATAAATAGAAAAAATAAAAGATAATTTGCATAAATAAATATAAGACCCACATACAAAATAAAATTAATTACAGAAGTTGTATATATATACCTTACATAATTTTTTGATCTTATTAATCTCAAAGTTTTGAATTTGTTTCGATTTGTTAGTGATCAAGGAGGCGTTTCTCATCCTTAGGCAAGCATTTCCCGCTTAACTCCCTCTCTCTCTACTGTGAGTCTCTCTCTCCCTCTCCTTCTTCCTCTCTCTCTCTCCCCCAACTTAGAGTTCTTGATCTTGGAACTACGAGGAAGCGGGCAGACATTCTCTTCTCCTAATTAAAATAATTGTCAAAAATTTGACCCCCTTTGTAGACATCCTTAGATTTAGATTGGTCTGTAAAGCATGGAGAGACATGGCAAAACCTTTCTTGGAAAGATTCGTACAACCCATTTCTCGCTGTTCGCGCATGGAGGAGAAACATGATTCTCCAAGAATCTTGTGTCGTCTTTTTTCCGCTGATGAGGTAAGCAAGAAAGAAAAGAAATGCTTACCTCATCGGTAGAAAAAGACGGCACAACAGTCGCGGTGAACCATAGTATCACCCCGACTTTTAAATCTATTTATGTATCTAATACAATTTTTTTGGGCTCTCGAATGGTGGAAAAGAAAGCCTATTTTCTCGATTCTATTCCCGCTTGACAAGCACATAATCTTGTTTGATTCTAGTATAGATTGATTTAGTAGGAGAGTTTCTCAAAAAATACTATTTTCTAAAGTTTTGATTTGAAATAAGATCCTCTAAATATATCTTCCAAAAAGTTGTGAAAAACAGAAATTTATATTACGAGGGAGAACCTGAACAGGGGCTGCTGAGATGAGCGCATCAGCAGCACCACCGATCACCTGACCGTCGGGAGTAGCAAGAGATACTCTTACTCCTCTTTCGATTGTGGTAAAACATCCATCTTTAGAAACCAAGTATGAACCTGGCAAACACAATATTTGGAACCCATCCCCTGCAAACCCATATGCCAAAATAAACGCCTTATTGATTGGTCATAGAATACTATAAAGACATGAAAAATTATGAAAAACCAGACCAGAAAACAATTGTAAAAGCCATAAAGGAATTCATAACAATGTGATTACAATAATGAGAGAATATAATATAAGCGAGAAAGAGAGAGGGAGAGAGAGAATGGATAGCAAAGAAAGTTAATGTCAAAACTACCCGAGCCATGGATGTTACTTCGGACACATAATACTTGAAGGGTAGTTCAGGGTTTGCTTTATGTTTTCGAAAGTCAGACTTCGGCTTGGATGGATACGTTGATGTTGATAACTATGGTGATGTTGACAGTAGTAAGAGCATGACTGGTTATGTCTATACCTTAGGTGGCACCGCAATCAGTTGAGTCTCGAGCCTTCAAGATATAGTTGCTCTTTTTAATTGTGAAGCTAAGTATATTGCAGTGACAGAAGCCGCGAAGGAGATGATATGGATGCAGCCTTTCTTACACGAGTTAGGCCAAAACTACGATAGGAGTGTATTGCATTGTGACAGCTAAAGTGTCATCCATTTGGCAAATAACCCAGTTTTATCATGTCAAGACAAAGCATATACAGATGCGTTATCACTTATCAGATACGCCTTAGAAGATGGAGTATTAGCGCTTGAAAAGATCCAAGAGAGTAAAAAATAATCCAGCTGATATGTTGACGAAAGTTGTGACGAGTGAGAAGCTGAAGTAGTTGTGCGCAACTTCAGTCGGACTTCTTGGATGAGATATATGAATGAAGCCACTACAAATGTAAAGATGATGAGATTAAGTCTTCAAGTGGGAGATTGTTGAGTTATGGAGCCCACTCTAGTGTTTGGGGGTATTTTGGTCATATTCACACTTTTATTTTGTATCCCTAATTCGTCTATTATATAAAGATGTATTTAGGTTATCGGAGTGAGAGAGAGTGTGTGAGGCAAAACTATTGTAACTCGTTTTTTATTTTAATGAAATCTGTCAAACAGCCAGTGGACATAGCTCTCACCAAGAGATTGAACCACTATATTGTATTTTCTTTTCGTTTTAACCATTTTTCACCGATTGGATTAGGTGTTTATTCCTAACAAGACAGACTCCCAAGAAGCTAAAATGGGGGGAAAATGGCAAATGAAAAACTAGAAGTAGACGAGGTAAAAACTTCACTCTTTAAACTCAGGTAGCCTTTTAGAGAGAGAAGTGACTTTCAAAGAGTTGTTTGGCTGCCCTAAGAAATGGCAAAATCATACAAGGATACAACTAATGCAGCACAGCTCTTAAGCTACATGATCTACATGATAGTTCATGAAGCAAGAAGTTGGTTGACAAAGAAAACTTTGGCATAATTATTTGGGTTGTGAAATATTTTTCAAATTAAAGAAATCGTTTTAATGATTTCGATGGTTAACAACTTACAAAATCTGAGTTTTACTTATTTAAATAACTTTTTCTTTGAAGAGATCTCATGACCAAGACATGATCACAAACATATATAACCTGGCTGTTCTTCTCCACCATAAGAAACACAAAAAAAAAAAGAACGAGCTCTCTCTCTCTCTCACTCTCAAGTAAATTTCTCTCTCACGCCCCTCCTCTCCCTCTCCCCCAACAGTTCTTGATCATTGATATCAACTATGAGTAAGTTTTCTGAGTAACAGGCCTGTTGGTGAACGATGGCTTCACCCCTGCTCATAAATCTATTTCTACATTGGGTGCATTCATATTTTTTGTTTTTATGTATGCGTGACTGGTGATTAAGAAAACCCGACTTCCCAATTTGCTTCCCGTCGCATGGCAAGCAACTAACCGTGTTTCTCCTCGCTCTTTGTGGCTCAAGATCCCAGGTTCTTTGTGAACGCTGAAACGTTTTTGTAACAGCCGTCCATTCTTTACAGACAGCTCCAAATCTAACCATGTCTTTCAAAGATTACTAAGTTCAAAGTAATCTTTGAAGGACATGGTTAGATTTGGAGCTGGCGGTAAAGAATGGAGGGTTGTTGCAGAAACGTTTCAGTGTTCACAAAGAACCTGGGATCTTGAGCCACAAAGAGCGAGGAGAAACACGGTTAGTTGCTTGCCATGCGACGGGAAGCAAATTGGGAAGTCGGGTTTTCTTAACCACCAGTCACGCATACATAAAAACAAAAAATATGAATGCACCCAATGTAGAAATAGATTTATGAGCCGGGGTGAAGCCATCGTTCACCAACAGGCCTGCTACTCAGAAAACTTACTCATAGTTGACATCAATGATCAAGAACTGTTGGGGGAGAGGAGGGGCGTGAGAGAGAAATTTACTTGAGAGAGAGAGAGAGCTCGTTCTTTTTTTTTTTTGTGTTTCTTATGGTGGAGAAGAACAACCAGGTTATATATGTTTGTGATCATGTCTTGGTCATGAGATCTCTTCAAAGAAAAAGTTAAATAAATAAAACTCAAATTTTGTAAGTTGTTAACCATCGAAATCATTAAAACGATTTCTTTAGTTTGAAAAATATTTCACAACCCAAATAATTCTGCCAAGTTTTCTTTGTCAACCAACTTCTTGTTTCATGAACTATCATTTAGATCATGTAAGCTTAAGAGCTGTGCTGCATTAGTTGTATCCTTGTATGATTTTTGGCCATTTCTAAGGGCAGGCAGACATCTCTCTAAAAGGCTATTCTCTCTCTAAAAGGCTACCTGAGTTTAAAGAGTGAAGTTTTTGTTGCAGCTACTTCTAGTTTTTCATTTGTCATCTTCCCGCCATTTTAGCTTCTTGGGAGTTTGGCTTGTTAGGAATAAACACCTAATCCAATCGGTGAAGAATGATAAAAAAACGAAAAGAAAATACAAAAATTTATAGTGGTTTAGTCTCTTTGTGAGAGCTACGTCCACTGACAGATTTCATTAAAATAAAAAACGAGTTACAATAGTTTTGACTCACACACTCTCTCACTCCGATAACCTAAATACATCTTTATATAATAGACGAATTAGGGACATAAAATAAAAGGGTGAATATAACCAAAATACCCCCAAACACTAGAGTAGACTCAACAATCTCCCACTTGGACATCATCTTCACATCTGTAGTGGCTTCATTCATATATATCTCATCCAAGAAGTCCGACTGAAGTTGCGCTCAACTTCAGCTTTTCACTTGTTACAACTTTCGTCAACATATCAGCTGAATTATTTTTTACTCTTGGATTTTTTCAAGCGCTAATACTCCATCTTCTAAGGCGGATCTGATAACGCACATGTATATGCTTTGTCTTTGCACCCAATGTAGAAATAGATTTATGAGCCGGGGTGAAGCCATTGTTCACCAACAGGATTGTTACTCTGAAAACTTACTCATAGTTGACATCAATGATCAAGAACTGTTGGGGGAGAGGAGGGGCGTGAGAGAGCTTGTTTTACGATAATTTCTATAAGAACTTGCATAATAAAAAAATATATCTAACTTTATAATAATTTTAAAACAAACATAGCATAATAAAAGAAATTTATATTATATTTCAATAATTTAAAAATAAAATTACATAATAAAATTTTTTTATATTGTATTCATATTATGTACCATGCCTACGTGGCACATTAATAACGGAGATTGATCGACCGGTCAACTGGGTACCATGCCTACGTGGCACATTAAAAACGGAGATTGATCGACCGGTCCAACTGGGTACGAAAAAGAATATGAATACAATATAAAAAAATTATGAATGCGGAGGGCGAACACGGGGCCGACATTTTAAATACCAACGACGATTCGGGCCCCTGAGTTAAATGTTCGGCACCCCGTGTTTAGAACTAGGTTTAATGTGGGGGGCCGAGTTAGAATTTCGGCCCCCCGCGTATAGAACGTTGAAAACTCGGGGGGTCGAGTTGGAAATTTGTCCCTCGAATTAAATTTGCTACAAAACACGGGGGGCCGAGTCATATTTGCGGCCCCCCGAGTTTTGTTGATGTGCATTGGACGTGCTTCAAACCCGGTGTAATGCGGGGGGCCGAACTTGTGGCGTGGCCCCCGAATTGTTTCGCGTGGAGTGCACATGCGAGAGAGCCAGAGCCTCCCCCCCGGAATGCGGGGGGCAGCGATTTGCATTAGGTCCGCCAAATGGATCGGCGTGCAGCGCACGTGCATCTTCCCCGTGACATGCGGGGGGCCGCGATATGTAGTCAGCCTCCCGAATTAGAATTCGGGGGGGCATGCGCCCTCTGCCGGGGTTCATTTTGACAGTTTTTCAATAATTCAAGGTTTTGATTGGGAGGAATTTTAGTTTGAGGGTTTTTTCGAGAAATTAAATAATTTACCCAAAAAAAATTGATTCTTTAACCAGTTGGTTGCTTACACGTGTCCTTTTATGTGTGTACTCTCTCTCCCACTCTTCCATACAGGGCCCGCAGCAGGGCGTTAATGTCATTAACAAAAAAAAAAACGAGAAATAAAATCAAAGCCTGTCTCTATCCCAGAAGTTTAATAAATATAAATAGTGAACCCCTTTTTTAAGAAATTCTCACTTTGAGTCTGTCTACATTGGTTTACCTTTGGGAGAGGGAAGTGGCTTTCATTTAGCTCAATTATTGTAAGTTCTTGCAAACCTTCTTTAATCAATCCATTGATGCTTCTTGTTTGATTTCTGAACCTTTGAATGAAATTCGAAGTAATATTCGTTAACAGAAAATGAATTTCACGAAGTAGACCTCGTAATACTCTTATGGGTATCAAATTTACTGTAAGTTCTTGCAAACTTTCTTAATCAATCCATTGATGCTTCTTGTTTGATTTCTGAACCTTTGAATGAAATTCGGAGTAATATTCGTTAACAGAAAATGAATTTCACGAGGTAGACCTCGTAATACTCTTATGGGTATCGAAGCCAGATTGTTGAACGTGTAGTTAGAAATGCTAAAACACATTTTGGATTGAGTTTAGATTGGAACTTGAAAGGAGGTAAATGTAAGAACTACATCCTCTTGCTGCTGCTTTGACATTTCTCATGAATGAAAAATCTTAATCGGCGAGGAAATCGATGAACGCCGCAACTGTTTTAGTGATTATTTTCGTACAGCTCAAGCTGCCTTCTATGATTCGTTTAAGTGTCTACTAGATGTAATATTTATCATATTCATAAATTTATAGATCCAATGATACATTCAGTGAAGATTTATAATATCTGGATAGGAGGTAGTCAAAACTGCTAATGTATGTAAAGAGCCATTGAGCTATTCATATGGATTCTGTTGAGAAATAAACGACAGAGTTCGTTGGAATTTTCTCTCCAGAGAAATTCAAAGTAAATCATTTTGCTGCAGTAGTTACATACTCTCTATTTGCTTATAGGACAAACTATCATCAACTAGCCAGTGGGCTCGTCTCAGAATAAACCCAACTATTTCTTGGGAATGATTTGAGTCTTAAGAGATAGAACTCACCTACACCTGGCACTTATTCCTTGGAGACTTATTCCTTTGGTTTTGTGATGCATAATTGTGACAATACACTATCTGAAGTCAGTGACGACCAAAAATTTTGTTGATTGTAAAGACTCAACTTATACTAGTAAGAGTGCATAATTTCAAATCGCACTGAATAATAGAAAATAAATGGTTCAAAAGTAGATTTTTTTTTTTTTCTATCTAGTACAATGCGTTTTTGGGCAAATTCCAATAACAAAAGTGAGCAGAATTCGGCTTAATGCATATAATATTATACTAGGAGTACTAAAAACTCCAAAATAATAAGCTAATTTAGAGTCAATATAGGTTGTGAATTTATTTCACAAAATTAATTTTTGCAAGTGCAAAGTTTTCAAATTCTTTCATAGTTAGTTCATGGTGAGAGATTAAGTTTTTCTTGGAATGATTAATGTTCATGTGATGTGGGCTAGTACATTTCAGGTATTCACACAAATTCTCTGGATGTGTAACATTCAGGTACCCACTCTCAATTGTAGACCTTGTTAAGCTTATGTGTTATAAAATGAAAGAAGATAGTCAAATCAAGAACGAAAGTTATGCTTCTAATATTTACCTCATACGAGAATCGCATTTTCGCATCAAGTCTTTCATACATCAAACTCCAGTGCTATCTTCTGAATCCATTAATGCAGATTCAGGAAAGCAACTATTTTTTAAATGCGAATGTTTTCAAAAGGGGTGAGAGATTTTTGCCTTTTTTTCTCGAAAATTGATTTGTTTGATCTTTACATTTTGTGACTGATCAATGGCTCTAGTTGTTTCATCTGATCAAAAGATTATATTCTTTTCGTTTTGCGACTACAGTGGATCTTTTAAGTTCAGAGGAGCCTGCAATGCTGTATTTTCGCTAAATCATCACGAGGCGGCTAAAGGGGTTGTAACTCACAGTAGGTATGCCATTTTATTCTTAACTCAGTGTGGTACTTTTGGGCCAATTTCTTCTACCTTATATTTGAAATATCAACTGATATAATTTTTCTTAAATTAGTGGTAACCATGCAGCAGCATTAGCTCTGGCGGCAAAACTTCAAGGAATTCCTGCCTACGTTGTTATTACAAAAAAGGCTCCGAAATTCAAAGTTGAAAATGTGATTTGATATGGTGGACAGATTATTTGGAGTGAGCCTACAATGCAGTCCAGGGAGAGTGCTGCTTCCAAGGTTATGGAAGAAACTGGTGCAATTCTCTTACATCCATTCAATGATCAAAGCATAATAAGGTACATTACTAAGATTTGTTTTGAACTTTGGTTATGAATGATTGGTTTTTAAAGATTACTTATGTAAAAAACTTAAAACTATAAGCAGATAATAATAGTAAAATTAATGTTGTCCCGAATATCAATACTTGACTTTCTGATCTTGAAGATTATAACGTATGAGTGCTTGATTTGTAAAGACTACTTGTTTGTTTATTCGAAAGTAAGATAGGTAGGATTTGTTGAAGTCTATCTAAGCTTTCTTGCACGTGTATTTTTGTGATGTATTTCGATACCATATTGTTTTAGAATGAATGTGCTATGTAAATGTTTTCCTGCAGTGGGCAAGGCACCATTGTGTTGGAGCTTTTAGAGCAAGTACAACAAATCGACACACTAATCGTTCCCATTAGTGGTCTGTGAAAATGAATTTCAAAATTTGACCTCCATATTTTTATTGTCTCCATCCTTGTTCTTAGTGATCTTCGTGGGTTTTTCAATCTAAACTAATCCATGCATATAGGAGGTGGTTTGATAACAGGAGTGGCACTGGCTGCAAAGTCTATCAACCCTGCTATTCACGTTTTGGCCGCCGAACCTTGAGGAACTAACGATGCAACACAGTCCAAAGAAGCTGGTAGAGTAATCACTTTGCTCGAGACTAACACCATAGCCGATTGTCTTCGAGCTTTCCTTGGTGATCTTACTTGGTAAAAACTAAAAATAACTCATTTTAAATCTCCCTCACAATATTTACTTCGAAATAACTCAGTATATTGTAAATTTGAGCAGGTTAATTGTTCGAGATCTTGTGGATGATGTAATGACTGTAGAAGACAAGGATATAATTGAAGCCATGATACTCTGCTTCAAGATTCTAAAGATTGTTGTCGAACCCAGAGGAGCGATCGGCCTTGCGTCTGTAATGTCAGATAATTTCAAGAAATACCCGTTTTGGAAGAATTGCAACAGAATAGGAATTATATTTTCTGGAGGTAACGTTGATCTTGGAGTCTTGTGGGATTGGTTTAAAATTTGAAATTTGACTTATATTCAATGTCAAATGAACTGCTGTTTTCATTATGTTTGGGTTTGGAACTCTGAAAAATCTTTGTGGAATGAGTCTAAAATGGTTGTTCTTAGTGTTATTGTTTTAATTCTCTCTCTCTCTCTAAAAAAAGGGCTGAAAGCCTGAAACTAGATATTCTAATTTAACGTAAGCAATGTCCTTTCAAAAGATTATAACGTGGAATTAGTGTAAAAGCATGAATTTAATTATTTCAACTGCTGATTCAATTTTCCTCTTGAGTGGCCCATAATTTGACGAGTGTAAGAGCATAAATTTAAGCCAAAACAGATCCAAAATCGGAGTCCAAATGATGCTGAACCGCAGTCCAGACAGAGCTAGAAAATTAGACCCATAAACCAGGCCCATAAGAGCTAATCACCACCCAGCCCATGGTTTAATTGGAATTAGCTGATACGGAGAAGTCCCAATCAACCCGGGGCATCTGGTGCGTACTGTCTTATTATATTTTTTTAAAATACTCACTGACGTGTATAACAATGATTAATGCAACATAATAAATTATAAATAGTTAAATTATTATATTAATTACAGAGCCTACAAACACAACCTATAATTTACTCCTAAAATTTTTATAACATATTATAGATTGTTAACATACGTCGTGTTGTGATTTTATTCACTTGCCTTGCTGCTTTGTAGGGTTGGCCATTTGAGTGTTACATCCGACAAGTCGTAACAGAACGGGAAAAGTAGGTTTTACTTGTTCTTCATTTGGGAGATCAATAGTCCACATGAAACTTTGATGCCCGTTGCTACTATAAATTTAAATATCTTATAAATTTAATTTTTATATTTATTAAATTTGGTGTCTTTTTATTTTTAGAAAAAAATAAAAAATTTATTTTTTAGAAAATTATTTGTGAGAGCAATCACTAAATTAACGGAAATATTCGAAAGAAGATATAATTTTAAAGGAGAAGAAAAATAAAAGAAAATATAGTATTTAATTTACATAAATAATAAGAGATTTTTTTTTTCAAATTAATATTTATACTTCTCTAAAATAATAAATAGTACTTTAATTTAACTGTACTCCATGCTTTATAAAGAACAGTGACTTGCTTTGAAGCATCAAAAATGGTATTATAAGATCAAACACTCCCTGTTTTCTGCCGCAATCTAAAAGCACTTTTTAAAAATAAATTACACATTTTAATATCTTTTGTAAATAGTTTTTGGAATTAAAAAAAAAAATTGTTTTTTTGAAAATCCATTTGTCTCAGAGCTATTTCTCAAGAAAAGGATCGTAATATCAAAGACATGAAAAAAAAAAAAAAAGATCGGAAAATTCTACTTTAATGATGAACACTTGTCTCTTTAACCTACCTGCCTTGTCTTTTTTTATGGCTGCCTAACGAGAAGCCAATTATATGTGCTTTATTAGGTGAGTTTATGGGTTATTGTCTTCTTTATTTTAATCTAATCAAACAATTCAATAGTTGGCTCCCATTAAATGGAAAAAAGTTAGCTTTTTGGTGATTAGAGTGGCACTTAACAGTCTGATTAGTGAAGTGAGTGAGGTTTTAACGAGCTCTAAACATGTTCTGACGAATCTTTGGGAGGATGAAGAACGGTATTGATGAAATCTATCTGGGTTTACGAGAACCTATTTAATCATTAGAATAATTGATCGATCCCAAAAAATGAAAGATAATCTTCGATCAAACAACCCTCAAATTATTTTCTGTGTTAGTGTAAACATATTAGGAATTAGAAAGATTGTTGCTTTGGAAGCAATCGAAGCTAGAAACAGCCGATCTTTCTATTTTGAATCAGTTTCTTTTTCTTGAAAACATTTGAGAAAACATTTGGTCTCCTGCTCTGTCACTATCATTTTTCTATTTAGAATCAGTTTTTTTTCTTGAACGCAAATCCCTCCTTTTCGTTTGCGGCAAAAACCTCTCTTTGAATCCAAGTTTCGTCCTCATTTTCTAGGTGTCTTTCATTCTGTCTTTCTTTTTGGGTCTTATGTAGCCTCATGGTTTCTTTCGTGGGTGCTGTTGAATCTTGGATTTGAACTTACTGACATTGTTTCAGAGCTTAAATTTCTGCATTTTGGGAGTTTTATCTTCTCTTCTTCTTCGCAAGATTTTTTCTATTAAAGTGAGAACTTTAACTCGGTATAGATTTAGCAAATCCACATTTCCTCCTCCTTGTTCTCTTTCTCTCTCTCTTTTTCCCCCAACTTTCTTCATTGCTTCTTTCTTTTTCTTCGCTTAGAAATGCTTGGTTTCTGAGCTCTTCTCGCCATTGGTTTTCTTGAGAAAAAGAGAAAGAAAATGAGACATTTTGTTTCATTTCAGCTTCTATGTCTAATTTCATCCATTCTGCTTGTAACTTGCGATTCCTTAGCTTCAAGTGAAGGTACGTGTTTTAAGGATTCACTTTTATCTTCTGAATCTATGGTGATTACATCTTTCAATGAAAATCCTGTTCTTAGGGTTTAAAGTTATCTACTTTAGATGCAAATCCATCACACAACTAAGAATTCTTTTCGATTCTAGAAATAGTTTCTGTTTTTCTTTCATGATTTCTTAAAGGGTAATTTATTGTGTTTGCTCAGTCTCTGCTCTTACAACTTTCAAGGAAGGAATCTATGAAGATCCCCAGCTATTTTTATCTGATTGGAATAACTTAGCTGGAGACCCTTGTGATTGGTCGGGCCTATCATGCTCTCAAGAACGAGACCATGTTCTAAAGATGTAAGATTTCACCCGAATTTTATAAGTCTAAGTTTATTTGGTAATAATCGATATTACGATCTATGATACAGTTACATTTCCGGGGCATATTTGCGAGGATTTCTCGTTCCAGAATTGGGTCAACTGATCTTCTTGCAAGAATTGTATGCAATAATTTTATCATTTTTTAAGATTTGATTTGAATTTAAGTTGGATTTGCCTCTTTGATGCTACTTATCGATGCTTGATTTCACTAACTGGCGATTTTATAGAATTTTGCATGCCAACAATCTGATCGGCGTGATTCCGAAGGAAATTGGATTGTTAAGAAACCTCAGAATATTGGATTTAGGAGCGAATCAACTCTCTGGTCCGATTCCTGCAGAGATTGGAAATTTAATCAACATTATGAAAATGTAAAACTGATTTTATTTGCTATGCACTTTATTTTCCTAACACTCTTTGATTTGGCATCTTGCTTGTGTTGTTTTGTGCTTCTGCAGAAATCTTCAATCTAATGGATTAACTGGTAGGCTACCTCCACAGTTTGGAAATTTGATATATTTGGAAGAACTTAGATTGGACAGAAATAAGCTTCAGGGAACTGTGCCTGCTGGTGGAAATATCGATTCCACATCGAACTTACGTGGAATGTAAGTTGAAATCTGTTACACGAATAGATTTAGATTTTAACATATGATTCTGAAAATGGTATTATGATTCATTCCTAGTCATAGGAAGTAGTACGATCAATCATATCCGTTCTGATTTTCATTTTTGTCACATCGGATTCGTTCTGTATATGTATACTTCTTCGAACTCTTGTTAATTTAATTTAATTGTCTTTCAGATATGCTTCGGGTTCAAACTTGTCTGGCCTCTGCCGCTCACCTCAGCTAAAGTTTGTCGATTTCTCATACAACTTCTTCGTTGGAAGCATACACAAGTGTTTGCAGTATCTTCCGAGGTAATTTTTCCTCGTAAATGACGTTTTGATTGGCTAATGATGTTTATAAAACCAGTACAAAGAGCAGATAAAAGGGTAAAGAATGATATTTCCCCTTAATTTATCTTTCTAGGTCAAGTTTCCAAGGAAACTGCCTTCATAATGTGGATGCGAGACAGAGACCGGTGAACCAATGTGGTATGTATTGAATCTTTATCGACATTTTTGATATTTACGAATGTTTTCTTAATGAGGATCAAATTTCTAATTCTAGGAAGTAAAAGACATGCCGGAGGCAATCCGAAACACCGACCTTCTGACTCTAACCATGTATCGAAGCATCAATCGTCGTCAAAGCCCGTCTGGGTTTTGGCTCTTGAAATTGTGATTGGAATTCTCGTAGGTTCGCTCTTCATCATCGCCATGGTCGTTTCTTTGAAGAAATTCAATACCAAGTCCTCCCTTATAATCCCTTGGGGGTCGAGAAAATCATCGAGTGGGAAGGACCATGTCGTAATTTGCATAGGTCGAGTTTCTGGCTTTCCTTTCCCCTTTCTCTTGTGTAAATAAATTCTTTTGAAGCTTTGAAAAGAATTATCCTCTGAACTTTCCCGGGCCTCTGGACAGATTCTGAAATTTTGAAAGATGTGAGGAAATTTAGCAGACAAGAGCTTGAAGAAGCCTGCGAAGATTTCAGCAATATAATTGGTTCTTCGCCGGATAGCTTGGTCTACAAGGGCATCTTGAAAGGCGGGCCTGAAATTGCAGTTATCTCACTGTCCATAAAAGAAGAGCACTGGACCGGCTATCTCGAACTATATTTCACGAGAGAGGTACAATTTTGCTAATACAATGGTTGGAAGTATTAATCTTGGGAATGTTTAAAGCTTATATGGTCTAAATTGCATCATTAACTCTCATTCAGGTGGCCGATTTGGCAAGGTTGAATCACGAGAATACCGGAAAATTACTCGGTTATTGTACAGAGAGCATTCCCTTAACGAGAATGCTGGTTTTCGAATACGCTTCAAATGGGACGTTATATGAACACCTCCATTGCATGCATAGTATGAATTTTCGATTATTTCTAGAAGCTTTTCTCTAAAAATTTTCTTTTTCGATATAAATTTTGTTAAATATGTGGGAAAACGATAAAATCGGCAAGTAACCGCAGAATTTTTTCAGTTTGCGATATCTTCGTAGAAGGACTTTGATTATTTATCTACTAAATGCAGATGGAGAAGGAGAAGGATGCCAATTAACTTGGACAAGGCGAATGAAGATAATATTAGGAATCGCCAGGGGGCTCAAGTATCTTCACATTGAATTTCAACCTCCGTTTAGCATATCGGAGTTGAACTCTGGTACCGTTTATCTCAAGGACGATTTTTCCCCAAAGGTACTTTCATGGCTTTCGTTCACGTCCGGTCCAACCACATTAGCGGGCTGGGCCCAGCCAACCCAAGGAATCAAGTCCCAGGTTGGGTCTGGCCTCATCAGCGGGCGAGCTAGGCCACCCTAAGGGTAGTCTGAGGTTGGGCCTGTCAATGCAAAATTTGCAAAAATAGGTTAAAAGAGCGGGGCCACGGGGCAAATCATCTGTTGAAAAACAGGTCCTGACCCAGCCCCGATTAGGCCTGATAGAAAAAATTTCAGGCCGCTTGCTGAGCCTGACGCTCCAAGAATATTGAAATAAATAATCTTTGATTTGTTGTTCACTTCGAAATGTTGCAGCTAACTGAAGAGGAAGCTATTTTCCCTCCATTTGTGACAAATTCTCTTGAACTTAACTTGTAGTTGGTAGACTTTGAGTATTGGAAGACGATTCTTTTGAGATCCGAAAGAACCTCGAGCATCGTTGGAAGCCGAGGCAATGTATGCGTTCTTCCAAATTCTCTTGAAGCGCGGAATCTCGATGTCAGAGGAAACATCTTTTCTTTCGGCATCCTTTTGCTCGAAATAGTTAGCGGCCGACCTCGTTACTGCGAAAGACAACGGCTGCTTGGTAGATTGGGTAAGAAGAATAAAAAAAACACGAATTCTTTCGGAATTTATATTCGCAAAACTAAATCTTATTTTTCAATTGCAGGCGAAGGATTATCTTGAAGTGCCTGAAGTGATGGCTTATGTGGTGGATCCTAAATTGAAGCACTTCAGATATGAAGACCTTAAAGTAATTTGTGAAGTGGTAAGTCTTTGTATATATCCTGATTCTACTGAGAAGCTCATTTCCATGAAAGATTTGTGCGATATGTTAGAGTCTGGGATCGATATTTCGGTATCAATCGAGTCGAAATCGTCTTCTCTGGCATGGGCCGAGCTTGGCCTTGTGTCCTGAAATGACGAAAAGCTAACGTGTAGTATGATCAAGATTTAGAGCGTGCAATCGTAATTCTATGCTAATTCTTTGTAGTGTGTTCTAACATCATGAACTAAGACTTTGTATCATTAGCTGATAATCTAGCACTCTAATTTTGAAAAAAAATTCGATAAGTTCTAGTTGATTTCGTTATGTTCTTGCATGTTTTGGCCGTATTTTTTTTTTGAAATTCGAGAACATCATTAAAGATCTCAAAAGGAGCTATGGTTTCATAATTACAACACCATTAGAGGGTTAAGGTGGTTGGACAATATGTTGGTAGAAAACAAGATCCCGTTCTTGTCGAGAACAAGCGATTACAATAAAAAAATAACCGGACTAGTTATTGTTCGGTCGGATGATAGGAGAAAGGGGAGACACCAAAAAAGAAAAGAAAAACAGAGAAAAATGGAAAAATTAAGTGAGCTAAGAAGAGGGTGATGATTAGAGGACTCTTCCCCTCACAATGTCCAAGCTCATCTCACTAGGATCTGTTGCTTGGAGTTCAAATTGAATCCCATCCAACTCTCTCTTGAACCTGTCCTTTGAGCTTGCATACACCATTTTACTCCTCACCCTTGATGCATCTGGAGACCTTCAAACAGAAAAACATGTTTTAGAGAGACAGAGACAGAGAGGGAGAGAGAGAGAGAGTTTACCAAGCAACAAAGAAAATCTTGCTTCTTTGGCAATTCTCGGAGGTGATGAAATCGAAATCAAAAACGGCATAACGACACTCGTCAGGGGGCATACTTGCGGTGAAATCGTCGTAGGTTTCGGTCGGTTCTCCGAGCTTGTCGATCATTACTTGTTGTTGCTCAATCTTGAACACAATGAACCTGTAGCTTCTCTTTGCTTTTAGCTCCATGAACCTTAGCTTGCACTCATCATCCACAGCTATTCCAGAAGCAGAATTGGCCTGTTTCATTCAACCCATCAAAACATTCAACACTTATTTTTCAAGAACTCAACTGCTTTTCCTAATTTTAAAAAATTATACTCAAACTCAGATGAAAAGTAAAAAGCTACCATTTTTGCTTCCAATGAAATGTGGAAAATGAGAAGGAAAGAAAAGAGGGAAAATGAAAGAGGGACCCAAAAGACAGAAGGAGAGCCAATCTGTGCCAAAAAAAGACAGTAGATCCTTGTTTTTAGAGGTTTAAGTTTAAAGGTCATAAAAATGATGGATGAGAGAATTTATAGGAGAATAATAATAATAATTATTATTATTATTATTTATTCTAGAAAAAAAAAAAAAAAAAGTTCATCGTTTCGCTTTCTGTCTGTCATCAATTTTCCATATTTTTCTTTCCACCTTCCACGTTATAATCTTTTGAAAGGACATCGCTTACGTTAAATTAGAATCTCTAGTTTCAGCCATTTTCTTGAGAGAGAGAGAAAGAGAATTTGCAGTTGGAAACCAATAACATTAAGAACAACCATTTTAGACTCATTCCACGTATTTTTCAGAGTTCTAAACCCAAACATAATGAAAACAACAGTTCATTTGACATTGAATATGGGTCGAATTTCAAATTTTAAATGAATCCCACAAGGCTCCAAGATCAACATTACCTCCAGAAAATATAATTCCTATTCTGTTGCAATTTTTCCAAATCGGGTGTTTCTTGAAATTATCTGACATAACAGCTGCAAGGCCGATCGCTCCACTAGGTTCGACAACAATCTTTAGAATCTTGAAGCAGAGTCTCATGGCTTCAATTATATCCTTGTCTTCTACAATTATTACATCATCGACAAGATCTCGAACAATTGGCCTGCTCAAATTTATAATATACTGAGTCATCTCATCTCGAAGTAAATATTGTGATGGAGATTTAAAATGGGTTCTTTTTAGTTTTTACCATGTAAGATCACCAAGGAAAGCTCGAAGACCATCGGCTATGGTGTTAGTCTCGGGCAAAGTGATTATTCTACCAGCCTCTTTGGACTGTGCTGCATCGTTAGCTCCCCGAGGTTCGGCAGCCAAAATGTGAATAGCAGGGTTGATAGACTTTGCAGCCAGTGCTACTCCTGATATCAAACCACCTCCTACATGCATGGGTTAGTTTAGGTAGAAAAGCCCACGAAGATCACTAAGAACAAGGATGGAGACTAAAAATATGGAAGTGAAATTTTGAAATTCATTTTCACAAACCACTAATGGGAACGATTAGTGTGTCGATTTGTTGTACTTGCTCTAAAAGCTCTAACACAATGGTGCCTTGCCCACTGCAAGAAAACATTTACATAACACATTCATTCTAAAACAATATGGTATCGAAATATGCCACAAAAATACACGTGCAAGAAAGAATTCGTTAAATTTTCACGGAAAGCTAAGATAGACTTCAACAAACCCTAGTCATCTTACTTTTCAAATAAACAAACAAGTAATCTTTAAAAAGCAATCACTCATAAGTTATAATCTTGAGGAAGGAGCCAAGTATTAATCTTTGGGACAATCACCATTGTTAATGGCTTACAGTTCTTAGTTCTTATAAATCACCATTTAGTTTTGTTTTCTTTAATTGAAAGAAATAAGGGTATATATTTGTACTTTTGTAAGGGTTCTTCCCTTCTTTTCTTCTGTAATTTCTTACTCTCAATACACATCGTTTCTTATAATAAAAATACGCTAAGTTGAAAATCAAATCCAGTGGTGTACCTTATTATGCGTTGATCATTGAAAGGATGTAAGAGAACTGCACCAGTTTCTTCCATAACCTTGGAAGCAGCACTCTCCCTGGACTGCAATGTCGGCTCACACCAAATAATCTGTCCACCATATCGGATCACATTTTCAACTTTGCATTTCGGAGCATTTTTTGGAATGACAACATAGGCAGGAATTCCTCGAAGTTTCGCAGCGAGAGCTAATGCTGCTGCATGGTTACCACTAATTTAAGAAAATTACATCAGTTGATATTTCAAATATAAGGTAGAAGAAATCGGCCGAAAAGTACTACTGAGTTAAGAATAAAATGGTATACCTGCTGTGAGTTACAACCCCTTTAACAGCCTCGTGATTGTCTAGCGAAAATACAGCATTGCAGGCTCCTCTGAATTTAAACGATCCACTGCAGTAGCAAAGCGGAAAGAATATAATCTTCCGATCAGATAAAACGACCAGAGCCAATGATCAGTTACAAAATGTAAAGATCAAACAAATCAATTGACGAGAAGAAAAGGCAAAATAGAAACTCGTAAAATATCTCACCCCTTCTGAAAACATTCACATTTAAAAAATAGTTGCTTTCCTGAAGCCGCATTAATAGATTTGGAGGACAGCACTGGAGTTTGATGTATGAAAGACTTGATGCGAAAATGCGATTCTCGTATGAGGTGAATATTAGAAGCATAACTTTCTTTCTTGATTTGACTATCTTCTTCCATTTTATAATGCATAATCTTAACAAGGTCTACCCCTTAGAGTGAGTACCTGAAAATTACATATCCAGAGAATTTGTGTGAATGTCTGAAATTACTAAAATATATACTTTCCTTTGTAGGGTAACTAGCCCACATTACATAAACATTAATCATTCAAAGAAAAACTTAATCTCTCTCCATGAAATAATTAGGAAAGAATTCACAAACTTTGCACTTGCAAAAATTAATTTTGTGAAGATAAACTCACTACCTAGACTAACTCTAAATTAGCTTATTATTGTGGAGTCTTCAGTATTCTTATTAATCTTAGTACAATATTGTCCGCGTTGAGTTGAATCCTGCATAGTTTTATTTTTGAAGTTAACTCAAAATACGTTGTACTAGATAAAGAAGACAACTTTACTTATGAACCATTCATTTTCTAATCTTCAATGCGATCTAAGATTGTGTACTCCTACTGATATAGGTTAAGCACCATCAAAATCTTAGGTTGTCACTGCCTTCACGTAGTGGATTGTCACAATTATGCATCACAAAACCAAAGGAATTAGTCTTGAAGGATATTCCATTTAAACTACAGATATAGGATGGTTCTCTCTTAAGGCTCAAATTACTCCCAATAAATAATTGAGTTTTTTTAAGGCGAGCAAGTTCGTCCTATACGCACCCCTAAATCGATGATAAATAGAGATAAATGTAACTAACTGCACCAAAATGATTTACTTTGAATCTCTCCCGAGAGAAAATTTCAACGATCTCAGTCGTTTATTTTCTCAATATAATCCATATGAGCAGCTCAATGGCTCTTTACATACATTAGCAGTTTTGACGACCTCCCATCCAGATATTATAAATCTTCACAGAATGTATCATAGGATTAATAAATTTATTAACACGATAAATATTATATCTAGTAAATCTTTAAACGAATCATAGAGGGCAGCTTGAGTTATAAGAAATTAGTCACTAAAACAGCTGCGGTGTTCATGGATTTCCTGGCCGATTAAGTTTTTTCATTCATGAGAAATTTCACAGCAGCAGCAAGAGGATGACATTCTCACGTTCACCTCCTTTCAAGTTCCAATCCAAACTCAACGAAATGGAGAATAACCAGAAAACCCATATGTATTTACAAATCAAAAATGTGTTTTAACCTTTCTCACCACGCGTTCAAGAATCTGGCAATGATACCCATATGAATATCACGAGGTCTACCTCGTGAAATTCATTTTCTGTTAAAGAATATTACTTCGAATTTCGGTCAAGGGTTTCAGAAATCAGACAAGAAGCTGCAATGAATTGATTCAGAAGGTTTGCAAGAACTTACAGTAATTGAGCTAAACGGAAGCCACTTCTCTCTCCCAAAGGTAAACCAAATTGCCTCTGTAGACAGACTCTGTGAGAATTTCGCTGCTTTTTATATTTATTAAACTTCTGGGATAGAGACAGTCTTTGTTTTCATTTTTTGTTTTTTTTTTTGTTAATGACATTATTAACGGCAGGATGCAGTCCCTGTATGGAAGAGTGGACACGTGTAAGCATCCAACTGCTTAAAGATTCAATTTTTTTCCCCAGTTCAGTAAAGCTTTCTTGTCTTTCCTTCTGTATTCTCAACTAGTCAAAAGCTCAGTTTTTTAGCATCTCCCGACTCAAATCCAAGGATGTCAAACCAGCCCTCCAAATACCCTGAATCAATATACGATTTTGCTGTCAAAGTAAGTCCTTATTTCTTTGATTTCTCTTTCTCCGACTCCCTTTTTTTGTAGTTCTTGTGTATTTTTCTCAGTTTAGGCTTGCGAATTTCCGCTGTAAATTATCTTAAAGCAAGGACTGAAATCTTTCTTTTTCATGGTTCTGATATGGAAATCACGACCTGATCGAAAGCAATAACCATGTATTTAAAAGCACGAAAATCACCATGATTCATGAGTAAAGTCGTCTCGTAGATGAGAGGGTAAAATATAATATTGATAAATAAACAGCATTAAGTAAAGAGTCCTCTCAATCTACGAGAAAAGATCAGTTTCTTGATCACTAAATGGGTGTAAATCTTTTAGGCACTGTTCTTTCGCCATAATCATATCCAGCTGAGTATGCATAGTTGACTCACAATTTTAGTTTCTCACTTGTCGTTTTGTGTTTCTTAGAGAGAATTTATTGAGTAGACTATATTGTTCTTTATTATTTTTTTAAATTACCAAAAAAAATTCTTATTACTGTAACATGTTACCCTTGAATTTAAGATGTTTTTTTTTTCTGGTAATTGAAGGATGCGAGGGGAAATGATGTGAAGCTCAGTGATTATAAGGGAAAAGTTCTGGTGATTGTCAACGTTGCTTCCAAATGGTTATTTCTCTGTGCTTCTCCTTCTGCATTTGTTCGTTCTCTTTTCTGTAAAACTTTCTTGCTTCAGCTCCAGAGCCTGATTTGTTCTTTTCTAACTGTAAAATGGACAATCCCGATTCCATTTTCACCAACATTTTCCATCTTTTGATTTCTGCAGTGGAATGACAAACTTGAATTACCTGGAGCTGAATGAGCTACACGAGAAATACAAAGATCAAGGTTTGTACTTTGACTTCAAGATGTCTAAGAAATGTGCCTTTTGCTGCTTGTGTATTCAGAGAATGCTCGAAAGTGGTTATAAACATGTGATTTAAAAGAGATGTTTACAAAATGTGATCTTAGTTTGAGCTTGATTAGGCTTGGAGATTCTGGCATTTCCTTGCAATCAATTCGGGGAGGAGGAACCAGGAAGTAACGATGAGATTACAGATTTTGTTTGCACTCGGTTTAAATCGGAATTCCCTATCTTTGATAAGGTACATTGCTTGACATTCTGCCATATCATCTTTTTTTGATTTTCTCCAAAAATAATTGAACTCGATCTTCTTTTTTGTAGATTGAAGTGAATGGTCTGAATACTGCTCCACTCTACAAGTTCTTGAAATTAGGCAAATGGGGGATATTAGGCGATGATATACAGTGGAACTTTGCTAAATTTCTCGTTAACAAAGACGGACAAGTGGTTGATCGCTACTACCCGACGACATCCCCCCTCAGCATCGAGGTAAACTCTTACCCACGTCTTAATTTTTTGTTCAACAAGATCTTCAGACCCAGTTCCTTCATGTAAAAAATGTGTTAATTCAGTAAAAACTTGATGGTTTATGCTGCAGTATGACATAAAGAAGCTCTTGAAACTTCAATGATTCTCCTCAACAGAAGACTTGGATGGTTGTTTGTAGGTCAGTCTGTAAATTCTCATGAACTTCTCTTGTTGAATTGTTCTAAGATTGTTAAAGCTCGAGATGGTTTTTTCCAATCCTTACGAACTAATTGTTCTACCGTTCTTACACGGCATAATGTGTTACATGGGTATTGGATAAGAATGATCGTATTTTTGTTGTTCGTTCTATGTAGTGAATGGTTTCGTCTAAAATAGAACTTGTACCAAATAACAGCCTAAATAGACAAGTTACCATCAGTTTTACATGCAGTTTAGTTTTATATCAGGAAGAAATGAGAATGGATAAACTCAAAACATAAAATAGCAATAAGCTTCTCATTGGGAAATGAAATCCTTGTCTGGGCTACACATCAGCATTAATTTAATACTCAAACAACCACAAATTCAATGGACGACGAGAGATTTTTGCATAAAGAAACACAAACTAAGGCTATCTTATCCAATATGTTAGGTAGGGGTGAGCAAAAACCGGTCCGGTCCGGTTTTAAGGAAGATTGGAACCGAAATAATAAAATTCGGTTTTTAATTTTTAGGACCGGAACTGTTTTTATTTTTTTAAGGACCGGACTAGAACCGGATCCGAATTTCGGTTCCGGTTCTAATCCGGTTCCGGTTTTCCCACTTTTTTTAAAACAAAAAATATTTATTTCATGATACATTATTTATTCATCGGTAGAATAATTATAATCTATTATAAATATTTAAAATACACAACCATCTACGCTGGTTCTAGTATGTCATTATGCCACAACTGGTATAAACTGATTTAGTCAATTAGATTGATTGCAAACTAGAGGAGGATCAAGCTTCATAGATATGTGGATCCAAAGAATACAATATAGCACACTTTCAGTTCTGAATTCAAACCAAATGCTGTAGAGAGAGAGATTTTCATGGTGTTATGTTGCCCCCTACTCTCTCTTTCTCTTCTTCATGGTTGAGTGATTAACAGCAACATCATGAAGGAAATTACGTTCCTTCATCAGCACAGTGGTAGGACTTGAAGGGCAGTCATTATAAAAGAATCCACCAGCCCTCCACCTGTTTAGTCTTTCCTCAACTGATTGTTCTTCCATGATCTTGTAACACCTCACCATCTCTACCTATAAAGATGGCCGTGGGAAGCACTGGAAATACCCACTGAGATGATCTTGTAACCCAATTTTCCTTTTGCATCTCTTCCTATAAATGAAGGAATTAGAATCCAAGACGCAGAAATTATGATCAACTTACCTGTGCAGCATCAGAAATCAAAAGTAGCACAAGATCACTGCCGGAGATGGTTTCCCAAATATCACCTAATGTTCCATTCTCTTCTGTAAAGCCAGCAGCCCGAGCTTCCTCAAATGAACGGGAACCTTTTCTGAGTCCAATCTGAATATAAATAAAAGTGAGCATATAAAATGTTAAATAAGGAAATACCAGAAAGTAGTAAAACTTAACAAAAAGGATGATAACTTGAAAAGTAGTAAAAAAATTAACCACAAGGATCAAAACTTAGAAACAGTAATACCTTCACAACAATATCTGACTTTGCCTCCGCAAGAGAATCCCTGAAGTTTTGAGCTTGAGCAGGTCCCTAAACAAAAGAGTGTAAGATTAGCAGCCATGGCTACAAAAGAGGGATTAGGATACATCAAACAATATGATTGACTAAGCCCATGGAATAACATTTAACCAAATATGAACTCAGGTAAAGTTTTATTCGATGTTTGATCAATTTTTCCTTCACCCACAAATGAAATGTACAGATTGAGTTCAACAATGTAGATATCTCCCATATTATGAAGGAGGATCACACAAACTCAATTCCAGACTTCCAGAAAAAATGGGATTAGACAAATCCTGAACGCTGCTTGATGTAAATGAGTAATCTTTTTCTTTCAAATTTACTATTTTTCCTTCTGGACCAAAGATGTCGTAAATGGAGGCATTATAGTACAGGAAGAGTAATAGGAAATCGCCTGCGAACCCCAGCCAATAACACCAATTTGTTTAATCCCCTTTAGAGCATCTGGCAGCAAATGGAACAAATCTCTTCCTCCTCGCACAATATACTAAAAAAACAAAAACCAGACTTCAAAAACGTTGGATATGTGACACTTTGAGGGTGGTTTAGCCGACAATAAAGAAATAAAATTGAAAAACCTCATCGTGTCCAGCTAGGTTGATCTTCTCTTTGTTGAATACAGAGGTCTCAAAGTTAATGGGTGCGAGCAGAGAGAGACAGAGACTGAGTGGTTCGGCTTCGGCGACGGTGAACGGCGACTGCGCGAGCAGCGAGAGACAGCCAGTCGAGCGATAGCTTGGGAGCGAACTGCGCGAGCGAAGTGAGAGGAGGCAGGACTCAGGAGCACTGGAGCGGAGCAGAGTCGGCCCTAGGGTAGTGATTAAATCCGGTTCTGGGAAGTTTCGGTTTTGCAGCATTAAACCCGAAAACCGAACCGCATTTTTCGGTTCTACTAAAAAAAAACCAAAATTCGGTTATTTAAGTTGCAAAACAGACCAGAACTGGACCAAATATTCGGTTCCAGTCCGGTTCTTCGGTCCAATCCGGTTTTTGCTCACCCCTAATGTTAGGAGACGATGACACTCCTAATGGGCAAACACATTGACTAGAAAAGTTAAAACGTCTCTGCAGCCTCACCAGCAAGTATATAGCAAATATATACAAACGTCTGGAAGCAATACTGTCACCCACGAGTTAAATCAATGCCGGAATGAGGGAGCAAGGGCCGGGATCCGGGCCAAAACCCGGTTGTGGATGGAGTGTAGATTTGATCAGGAAAGGCAGATTGCGGAGCTAATTCATTGCTTGGTTGAGGCTCAGAACTGTCATCACTTTTGGGAGCAGCTGCTTGCTTGTTCTTCGTCTTTGAACCACCATAAACAAAACTGCACACAATTACCTGCAAAAAAGGCCATAATTTTATATTCTTCAATTGCTAGATACAAAATACAGTGTAAGTCGCAATTATGCAAAGTTATTAGTTAAATTTGGCTGAACAAAACGATTTTGATCCTCATAATCGAACTTTCTTTTGAAGTATGTTTCCACATAATACATTCATAGAAATCAGTAAGAAAAATCCTCATAAATTACCTTTTTTTTTTTTATAGTTTTGCTTCAAAATTAGAAATTTTTTTATAGTTAGGAAAAGCAGAAATTTATAATGAGGAGAACCTGAACAGGGGCTGCTGAGATGAGCATATCAGCTGCACCACCGATTACCTGACCGTCGGGAGTAGCAAGAGATACGCTTACCCCTTCATTTCAATAATATTTGGAACCTCTCCTGCAAACCCAGATGCCAAAATATATACCTGTCTGATTGGTCATAGAATACTATAAAGACATGAAAATTTATGAAAACCCAAACGGAAAAACCGTTGTACTATGAGAGAGGGAGGAGAAAGAGAATGGGTAACAAAGAAAATCAATGTCGAAGCCATAGACAAAATCAGTTCTTGAACCCTATTCACTGAATTCCATCCACATTCTTTCTTCCTCCCTCTAATGTAACTTTCTCTCTCCTCCAACTCTTCTTGGGTTCACGATGATGGATTGCGCAAACATTCCCCACGACGTCCTGAAGTTGATCGCTGAAAGACTGACCTACTTGGAAGACGTGGAGGCATTGAGTTTAGTCTGTAAAGAATGGAGAGAGGTGACCCTTAGTTCACCAAGACTATAGGTTGACAAGAACATAAAGGAGAAGAAAAACATGAGGATGAGAAAATGAAGAGCTAGGTAAAGATAAGGAAGAAAATCCCAGAAAACATGGAAGGTCAATTGACAAACCTTATGTTAGTATCCAGAAGAGGATGTTCAAGGTAATGGCTTGATTGGTCATAGAATACTATAAAGACATGAAAAATTATGAAAATCGAAACTGAAAAACATAGAAACATGAGGGAGAAAGAGAGGGGGAGAAGGAGGAGAGAGAATGGATAACAAAGAAAATCAATGTCGAAGCCATAGACAAAATAAGTTCTTGAACCCTCTTTATTGAATTCCATCCACATTATTTCTTCCTCCCTCTCTCTCTACTGTAACTTTTTCTCTCTCCCTCTCCTCCAACTCTTCTTGGGTTCACGATGATGGATTGCGCAAACATTCCCCACGACGTCCTGAAGTTGATCGCTGAAAGACTGACCTACTTGGAAGACGTGGAGGCATTGAGTTTAGTCTGTAAAGAATGGAGAGAGGTGACCCTTAGTTACAGTAGAGAGAAGAATGAAGAGCTAGGTAAAGATAAGGAAGAAAATCCCAGAAAACATGGAAGGTCAATTGACAAACCTTATGTTAGTATCCAGAAGAGGATGTTCAAGGTAATGGCTTGATTGGTCATAGAATACTATAAAGACATGAAAAATTATGAAAATCGAAACTGAAAAACATAGAAACATGAGGGAGAAAGAGAGGGGGAGAAGGAGGAGAGAGAATGGATAACAAAGAAAATCAATGTCGAAGCCATAGACAAAATAAGTTCTTGAACCCTCTTTATTGAATTCCATCCACATTATTTCTTCCTCCCTCTCTCTCTACTGTAACTTTTTCTCTCTCCCTCTCCTCCAACTCTTCTTGGGTTCACGATGATGGATTGCGCAAACATTCCCCACGACGTCCTGAAGTTGATCGCTGAAAGACTGACCTACTTGGAAGACGTGGAGGCATTGAGTTTAGTCTGTAAAGAATGGAGAGAGGTGACCCTTAGTTCACCAAGACTATAGGTTGACAAGAACATAAAGGAGAAGAAAAACAAGAGGAAGAGAGAAGAGCTTCTCTGCTTGACATGGGGCACGAGAATCGGGATAGGTGGGTTTCTTTCCCACCAATCACGAAAACACAAGAACCATAGATACAAATGTATGACTTGTGGAAACAGATTCAGAAATAGGGGTGAACTCATCATTCACCAAGAAGCAGTACACAAGGCTCTTCTTGGTGAATGGTAAGTTCAACTCTACTCCTGAATCTGTATCTACAGATCATACATTCGTATCTATGATTCTTGTGTTTTCGTGATTGGTGAGAAAGAAACCCACCTATCTTGATTCTCCTCCCGCCTGTCAAGCAGAGAAACTCTTTTCTCATCCTCTTGTTTTTCTTCTCCTTTACGTTCTTGTCATCCCATAATCTTGGTGAACTTAGGGTCACTTCTCTCCATTCTTTACAGATTAAACTCAATGCCTCCACGTCTTCCAAGAAGGTCAATCTTTCAACGATCAACTTCAAGACGTCGTGGGAAATGTTTGCGCAATCCATCATCGTGAACCCAAGAAGAGTTGGAGGTGAGGGAGACAGAGAAAGTTACAATAGAGACAAAGGGAGGAAGAAATAATGTGGATGGAATTCAACAAAGAGGGTTCAAGAACTTATTTTGTCTATGGCTTCGACATTGATTTTCTTTGTTATCCATTCTCTCTCTCTCCTCCTTCTTCCCATCTCTTTCTCCCTCATATTACTATGTTTTTCAGTTTTGATTTTCATAATTTTTCATGTCTTTATAGTATTCTATGACCAATCAAGCCATTACCTTGAACATCCTCTTATGGATACTCAACATAAGGTTTGTCACTTGACCTTCCATGTTTTCTGGGATTTTCTTCCTTATCTTTACCTAGCTCTTCATTTTCATCATCAGGGTTCAACTCCTCAATTATTGGCCTGGTTAATCTCTGAGCTACTGCCCCTTGATGCTCAAGAAAGCCAGAAGGTTGTCTAGAAGGATGTCCAAAAGGTTGTCCAAAGGACTTCCAGTAGCACCAAAAATGTTTGTCTATAACATGCCTCCTAAAGGTCGAGCAAAGAAAGGAACATCATATGGATCCTTTCACCCAAAGAAGTTAGACATTAAGCTCTGATGACCACCAAATACGGGTGGGCAGAACCGGACCGGAACCGGTGGACCGGACTGGACCGTCGGTTCGGTCCGGTTCTTGGGCGGTTTTTTGAGTTATGGGACCGGTTCCCGGTTCCCAGACCAATGGAACCGGAACCGCGGTCCACGGTCCCGGTTCTGTTGATCACAGAACCGGAACCGCAGGAAATACCGAATTAAATTTGCTAGCCAGAGAGAATTCCAGTAGGGCAGGCAAGTTAAGGTCGAAAATGAAATCTCGGTTAATCTAGCTCAGAATGGACCCAACGACTTTCGACAAAGTGACGTTGCTGGTTCTGCTTCTACTACCGCCGTCGTAGTGACGGCGCTTGTGGCCGCCGAGCGCCTGTCCAGTTGGGAAGATCTTGTGGCAGATGGAGCACTCGTGTTTCTGACCACTCACCACGGCGGTAGAGGTGGTGGTAGCGGTGGATGGAATATTATTCCCGGTTGTGGAGGACTCCGTGAAGGACTTCTGGTGGCTAGATTTGTGGCCACCGAGAGCTTGGTAAGAAGGAAAGGACTTGTTCCAGACAATGCAAGTGTAAGGAAGGTTGAGAGAAGGCGGATGAGGTGAAATTCCGAAGTCGGTGAAGCCGGGGGAGAAAGTGGCGCCGCCTCGAGACAGCATGATGAGCGACAGAGCTAAATACTCCTCCTCCGTGGGTGGGTTGGCCATGGGAGGACGTTTGGATCGGTTCCTAATGAACAAGGGGTCTAAGAATTCATCGTCTTCTTTAGCTGATATTAAATAGTTAAATTTAATTTAAAAAATATATATATATTCGGGAGGAACCGGTACCGAACCGGGAACCGGACCGTATTTTGGTCCGGTTCCCAGTTCGGTATCGGTTCTTCATGGGACCGGTTCCGGTCCTAAGAACCAAACTCCCAAAATGGCCGGTCCGGTCCGGTTCCAGGCGGGAATCGGACCGGACCGGACCGTGCCCACCCCTACCACCAAAGCCCCCAAATCCCCCGAAACCAGCAAAATGTTCGCCAAAGTCAAAAAATGGGTCCCTTCCACCACTACCCCTGGGCTGCATTTGAGTTAGCCTGCAATACTGAAAAAGCAGAAATAAAACTAAACACAAATTTCATCTGAATTCTGCATGTAGCATTAAAATAGAAAAATCCAACTTGAATCGACATATCCAAGAGAAATCAAGATTTCACGCACGATGCAATTCTCAGCTTTAAACATCACACACCACGATGCAAGCAGTTTCACAACAAGTAAAATATGTGATACTACTAATTTAAAACAAAAAGCGAACGAAACCAAGAACCAAATTCATAAACCATAAAAAGTAGCGCAGAAATAAAACGTGAAAAGAAACTAAAACAATACTCAAAAGATTGCCAAAAGGACAAAGAAAAGGAACTAAATCTCGTGATATCATAATCAAAAACAAAGATCTGCCTCAAGTTGATGAGCATACAAAAGAATTTTCTCAATACAAAATAATCGCAATCCAATAGCTTAGAATAAGTAAGCAATCCCGATAAGTATATATAATCAAAGTGCTAAGAATAGATGATTAATTCCTATGAATAAAGAGAAATACTAACAGCTTAGAATGGATATTAAACTCTTATGGATAGAAAATCAAACGAACGAAATAAATCCTCGATAATAAAAAATTTCAATGATAAAATAAACATACGGACGGTATGAAGGAATTAGGTTAAAGGACCGTTTAACTTGAGAACTAAAAAATTCAGCAATCGAAAACTAAATTCCCAGCCAAGAAAAGAAAGATTTTAAAAAGCAATTACATAAAAACGAGCTGAAAAAAAATTAACATCATCATGCAGCCATGAAATTACAAATCATGAATTCAAACCAGATAGAAATTACCAACAGAAAACCATAAAAAGTAAAAGTAACCGAGCATGAACCCTAGAACAACAAAAGAGGAGGAAAAATTAGCACCTTTAGAAATTAGAGACTGGAAATTGAAAGGATTGTGAAAAGCCAAACTAACGAAAACGAAGCATGGTTTCCCCAATTCTCGATTGAGAGAGAGGAAAAGGGGAATTGCATAATATTCTAGTAAGACGAAGCTAATAACTCTATGCAAGAACTTGAATGCTTCACAAAAGCAGAAAGAACATCAGCCGCAATAATATTATGGATAATCCTAAAACATAGAGTAAGAATGCATAAAGACAGAACTAGCGTCAAGTGAATAAAAGCAAATCATTTTTCCTTCTTACCAGCAAAAAAGCAGCAGCATAGGAAGAAAAATATCCAAGAACTTCTGCAGTAGTGCTGATAGAGTACCAATACTAAACCAACAGCATAGTTTAAACAGAGACATCAGACTCCAATGCCAATTTTGCTGCAGGATTTAGACTCCAGAAACAAATGCAATTTCAACATAGAAACTAACAGGACATTGCAAACAATCAAACCTCTCAAGGAAAACCCATCATCTTTGGCTCAAATTTGACCTGGACTTGATTCTCAATGAACGTTCCTTTATGCTAATGCTTGGTGAGTATCATTGCTACTCCAACTATTTAGTACATCTGTAAAATCTCATATCATTGGACATAGTACAAGCATGAGATATTGTCATTTTAACCTGTAATCGAAGAAACAAGAAGTGTGCGACAGAGGGTGAGCGACGGCGAGGGCGAGAGACTGAGGGCGAGCAGTGAGCACAGAGCGATGGCGAGGGCAGAGACGGCGAGGGCGAGACGCGAAAGCGACGGCGAGGGCGATACGCGAGGGCGAGACTGCGAGGGCGAGGGCGAGACTGCGAGGGCGAGGGCAGCGACTGCAAAGTGCGTCTTCAACTCGATTAGCCGTAGGGTTACTCTTACTGCCCTGTCATTGTTCCGGTTTTGGTTTCCCGGGTTTTATTCATCAAAACCGAGAACCGAACCGGGTGTTTCGGTTCTGCAAATGATAGAACCGAATACTCTTTAATTTTTGCTCAAAATCGACCAGAACCGGACCATCTAGGTCGGTTCTGGTCCGGATCGGTTCTGCTCACCCCTGAGTCACTTTCCCCGTTTCTCGATCGAGATTCTAGTAAGACGAAGATAATGACACGGCTTACGTGTCATGTTGCTATTGGTTATGTTACAACAGCAAATCCAATGGGTTGGGCTTTTCCCAATGCTATTGAGCTTCTTGATGATAATAAGTGAGTTGGGCCCAACTTTCAGGCCTATATTCTAGTGAGATTTCTTTTATCTTTATACATCTATTTCTTTATTTTCTTTTTAAGATAAAGTACAATTTAACCATTATAATTGGGTGAAAAATACAATTTACACCGTAAACTGTGATAATGGACAAAAACAATCTTAATGTATTAATAATTGTCAATTTACTCTCTACCATTTTATTTTTTGTTAAAATATCACATTTTTTTCACGTGTCTATTTTTGATTCCTAAATGCACCCACCATTAACTGCTCACTACTCCGACCTTTCGTTTCTAATTCTAATGGCTTCCTATTCAAGCTTCACAATCTATTGAATCTCGTCGCCATTGTTGCACCTCCGTCTGTCCTTTTTACTGAATATCTCTCACCCCAAAGGTGGTCGAATCTTTGTCTTCTGCAGAAACTGATCACACGAAGAATATGGTGAAGTTGTGTTCAAGCCCTGGTGCATCTTTGTCTGACAACCCTGTGTGTTTTCTTTCTTTTGGAGATTTATGTAGAAAAAATCACAGACCAGAGCAGATAATAGTGGGAAACATTCCAATACACTTGGAGTGCTCTG
Organism: Begonia masoniana; assembly: GCA_022432975.1. NCBI lineage: Eukaryota > Viridiplantae > Streptophyta > Magnoliopsida > Cucurbitales > Begoniaceae > Begonia > Begonia masoniana. The sequence goes on along the minus strand of CM039513.1, from coordinate 1,545,905 downwards.
CTCAGAGTAAATTGATTTATTTTCTTTAAATCAATTTTTTGTATTTATAATAAGAAGTTAATTGGTTCTTAAATTATCTTTACATTAAAACCTGTTTAGACTCGCATTGGAGTGCTCTGCTCCCACAAAGATGTTTTTTGAATCTCGGGTTTTATCCCAAAAGGCAATTTGTTTGTAAAATAAAATCATATTAATGTGTTTCACTTGGCAATAATGGATAGCCTATAAGCCCTTTGCATCGGACCCCAAACTCTCTCCCTCTTTTGGAAAGTAAGAAGAGGATTAGGTGGCCTTAAATGAGAAGAATTTGATGAGGATCATCTCTCTCCCACTAATGGCATTTTCATTTACTCCTCCAGGCTCCAGCTAACACTTCCCAATTGCGTCACTCTACTTTGAGATTCACAAAAACTACTACTTATTTATTTTCTTATGAAATACTCTTATTCAAAAGGTGCTAAATTTCGTGCAAGAGTTTGTTTAAATAAGACTTTCTAATTATTGAAATATATTCCAAGCAACTAGCTTAAGTTAGTCTCTGATGGTGATGGGTTAGGGTTACCATCCTCATGAAAATCTATTTTACCAATTTATAGATATTTCATGGAAGACTTTGATGTTATAGATGATGAAATGACCAATGCATTCATTATTGTTGTTTTTATTTTTCATCTATCTAATATGCATGCCGTGTATATTATAAATCATTTATGAAAATTTTATAATTTAAATGAATTAATTCAATTATATAATTAATGGTAAATTAAATGCGCATGCAATTATATAGAATGCAGTATGTGATACAGAAGAAACTTGTGGAGTACTGTTAAAATTTGTACCGTCTCGGTATTTTAATACGCTGCTACAGTTGCGCCTAGTGCGACTGATGAAACTGGTACATCTGCTGCGCCTGATGTATCTATTGCAGATATTGCATCATATGTCTCATATCCCATACATTAGTATCCTCCTCCGGGTTAGCAAATGACGACAATGTAGTCTCTTCTTCTTGGGGGCCTAATGACGGCAATGTGGTTTCCTCCATCGACATTGCCTGACAGGTGGACGTCCCTTCATCACTTTTCGATAGTGGAGTGCTGTCGACGTTCACAAGGCCCATCCGAGTCAAACGGTTCATGTGAAACACATGGGTGGATCTGCAAGTTCTCCTCTGCACACCATCTGACATCTGAATATCAGCTTGCTCAATGATTTTCTGAATGAATGCGCCGTAAGGGAGACTCTTCATGGATGTCCCTCCGATTTCATGCATGTGACCCATAATCAAGAAACCATGGTCAAATGTATTTCTATTTACCAATTTTTTCATTACGTATAAATTTATGCAGCTAACAAGATCTATGTTTCTACTTCGCAGCAGAAGAGTGTGGGTTAGCATGTTATGAAGAAGCCGATCTAGGACATTCAAATCTTTCGAGCGTGGCTTCACGAACACGCCAATGTTGGGATTTTTATGAATTTTACTTAAAAAATCTCATCCCTCAGGCATTCGAAAAAAACAACAATCTACGGAAGTCTTGTAATATTGTTTAGGCCCTTCGAGGATGAACCCCAACACTGCATTTATCTTCTCTGGACGTATAATAAACTCCGTTCCAAAAATATACGTTCTCAGCTCAATCAAATTTCCATCTCTACCAGTAGATTTCAAGTTCACATAGAACAAACGAACTATTGTGTCGCAATAATCACCCTTGAATGAATATATTCCAAGTAATTGTATGATATCGAAAATGTTTTTGATTCTCAATGACTCCCAGCCCCTGAAGTTGATATTCTTCCAATAAATAAGATCTCGTTTGACCAGATCTTGTTCATATTTATTTTGACACTCTTCATCCCAAAATAATTGCATAGCCAGATATTGTCATTAAAAATTAGAAATAGATTAGAAATAAAATTATACCAGGATACTTCTTGCAGACACTCAGTGAGAATTTCTCTGACTTTTATATTTTATTAAACTTCTGGGATAGAGACGGGCTTTGATTTCATTTTTTGTTTTTTTTTTTTTCCTTAAGAACATTAACGGCAGGCTGCAGTCCCTGTATGGAAGAGTGGACACATGTAAGCATCCAACTGCTTAAAGAAACAATTTTTTTTTCCCCAATTCAGCAAAGCTTTCGTCTTTCCTTCTGTTTTTCTCAACAAGTCAAAAGCTCAGATTTTTAGCTTCTCCCGACCCAAATCCAAGGATGTCAAACCAGCCCTCCAAAGTCCAAATACCCTGAATCAATATACGATTTTGCTGTCAAAGTAAGTCTTTATTTCTTCGATTTCTCTTTCTCCGACTCCGATTTTTTGTAGTTTTTGTGTATTTTTCTCAGTTTAGGCTTGCGAATTTCCACTGTAAATTATCTTAAAGCAATGACTCAAATCTTTGTTTTTCATAGTTCTGGTATGGAAATCACGACCTGATCCAGTATAAACCGAAAGCAATAACAATGTATGCAAAAGCACGAAAATCACCATGGTTCACGAGTAAAGCCGTCTCCACATTGCTCTAGATTTCGCTACGATGAGAGGGTAAATATAATATTGATAAATAAACAGCATTAAGTAAAGATTCCTCTCAATCTACGAGAAAATATCAGTTTCTTGATCACTAAATGGGTGTAAATCTTTTAGGCACTGTTCTTTCGCCATAATCTTATCCAGCTGAGTATGCATAGTTGACTCATAATTTTAGTTTTCCCCTTGTCGTTTTGTGTTTCTTAGAGAGAATTTATTGAGTAAACTAATTGTTCTTTATTATTTTTTTAAATTACCAAAAAAATAGATATTACTGTAACATGTTATAAGATTACCCTTGAATCTAAGATGTTTTTTTTTTGTTAATTTCAGGATGGGAGGGGGAATGATGTGAAACTCAGTGATTATAAGGGAAAAGTTCTAGTGATTGTCAACGTTGCTTCCAAATGGTTATTTCTCTGTGCTTCTCCTTCTGCATTTGTTCATTCTATTTTCTGTAAAACCCTCATGCTTCAGTTCCAGAGCCTGATTTGTTGTTTTCTAATTGTAAAATGGACAATCCCGATTCCATTGTCACCAACATTTTTCGTCGTTTGATTTTTGCAATGGAATGAACTCGAATTACTTGGAGTTGAATGAGTTACAGGAGAAATACAAAGATCAAGGTTTGTACTTTGAGATGTCTAAAAAATGTGCCTTTTGCTGCTTGTGTATTCGGAAAATGGTCGAAAGTGGTTATAAACATGTGATTTAAAGGAGATGTTTATAAAATGTGATCTTAGTTTGAGGCTTGATTAGACTTTGGAGATTCTGGCATTTCCTTGCAATCAATTCGGGGAGGAGGAACCAGGAAGTAACGATGAGATTACAGAGTTTGTTTGCACTCGGTTTAAATCAGAATTCCCCATCTTTGATAAGGTACATTGCTTGACATTCTGCCATATTATCTTTTTTTGATTTTCTCCAAAAATAATTGAACTCAATCTTCTTTTTTGTAGATTGAAGTGAATGGTCTGAATACTGCTCCACTTTACAAGTTCTTGAAATTAGGCAAATGGGGAATATTTGGCGATGATATACAGTGGAACTTTGCTAAATTTCTCGTTAACAAAGAAGGACAAGTGGTCGATCGATACTACCCCACGACATCCCCCCTCAGCATCGAGGTAGACTCTTACCCACGTCTTAATTTTTTGTTCAACGAGATCTTCAGACCCAGTTCCTTCATGTAAAAATGTGTTAATTCAATAAAAGCTTGATGGTTTATGCTGCAGTATGACATAAAGAAGCTCTTGAAACTTCAATGATTCTCCTCAACAGAAGACTTGAATGGTTGATTGTAGGTCAGTTTGCAAATTCTCATCAACTTCTCTTGTTGAATTGTTCTAAGACTGTTAAAGTTCAAGATGGTTTTTTCCAATCCTTCCGAACTAATTGTTCCACCGTTCTTACGATGTGTAATGTGTTACATGGGTATTGGATAAGAATGATCGCATTTTTGTTGTTTGTTCTATGCAGTGAATGGTTTCGTCTAAAATAGAACTTGTACCAAATAACAGCTTAAATAGACAAGTCACGATCAGTTCTACATTCAGTTAAAGTTTTATATCAGGAAGAAATGAGAATTGATAAACTCGAAGCATCACTTAAAACAGCAATAAGCTTCTCATTGGGAAATGAAATCCTTGTCTGGGCTACACATTCGCATTAACTTAATACAACCACAAATTCAATGGATGACTAGAGATTTTTGCATAAAGAAACACAAACTAAGGCTATCTTATCCAATATGTTAGGAGACGATGCCATCCCTAATGGGCAAACACATTGACTAGAACTGTCATCACTTTTGGGAGCAGCTGCTTGCTTGTTCTTCGTCTTTGAACCACCATAAACAAAACTGCACAGAATTACCTGCAAAAAAGGCCATAATTTTATATTCTTCAATTGCTAGATACAAAATACAGTGTAAGTTGCAATTATGCAAAGTTATTAGTTAAATTTGACTGAACAAAACGATTTTGATCCTCATAATCCAACTTTCTTTTGAAGTATGTTTCCACATAATACATTCATAGAAATCAGTAAGAAAAATCCTCATAAATTACCAATTTTTTTTATAGTTTTGCTCCAAAATTATAAATTTTTTTATAGTTGGGAAAAGCAGAAATTTATAATAAGGAGAACCTGAACAGGGGCTGATGAGATGAGCATATCAGCTGCACCACCCGGCGGGAGTAGCAAGAGATACGCTTACCCTTCCATTTTAATAATATTTGGAACCTCTTTTGCAAACCCAGATGCCAAAATAAAAGCGTGACTGATTGGTCATAGAATACTGTAAAGACATGACAAATTATGAAAACTCAAAAACCGTTGTAATATGAGAGAGGGAGGAGAGAGAATGGGTAACAAGGAAAATCAATGACGAATCCATAGACAAAATTAGTTCTTGAACCCTCTTCACTGAATTCCATCCACATTCTTTCTTCCTCTCTCTCTACTGTAACTTTCCCTCTCTCCTCCAACTCATCTTGGGTTCATGATGGTGGATTGCGCAAAAATTCCCTACGACGTCCTGAAGTTGATCGTTTAAAGATTGACCTACTTGGAAGACGTGGAGGCATTGAGTTTAGTCTGTAAAGAATATAGAGAGGTGACCCTCAGTTCACCAAGATTATGGGTTGACAAGAACATAAAGGAAAAGAAAAACAAGTGAATGAGAAAAGAGTTTCTCTACTTGACACGCGGCTGGAGAATTGGGATAGGTGAGTTTTTTTCCCACCAATCACGAAAAAACAAGAACCATAGATACGAATGTATGACCTGTGAAAACAGATTCAGGAGTAGATGTGAACTCATCATTCACCAGGAAGCAGTACACAGGACTCTTTTTGGTGAATGACGAGTTCACCTCTACTCCTGAATCTGTTTCCACACGTCATACATTCGTATTTATGATTCTTGTGTTTTCGTGATTGATGAGAAAGAAACCCACCTATCTTGATTCTCCTGCCGCATGTCAAGTAGAGAGCTCTTTTCTCATCCTCATGTTTTTCTTCTCCACATGTTCTTGTCAACCCATAATCTTGGTGAACTCAGGGTCACCTCTTTCCATTCTTTACAGACTAAACTCAATGCCTCCACGTTTTCCAAGTAGGTCAGTCTTTCAACGATCAACTTCAAGACGTTGTAGGGAATGTTTGCACAATCCATCATCGTGAACTCAAGACGAGTTGGAGGAGAGGGAGAGAGAAAATTACAGTAGAGAGAGAGGGAGAAAGAAAGAAAGTGGATGAAATTCAGTGAATAGGTTCAAGAACTTATTTTGCCTATGACTTCGACATTGGTTTTCTCTGTTACTCATTCTCTATATCTCCTTTCTCTCTCATATTACAACAATTTTTCAGTTTCGATTTTCATAATTTTTCATGTCTTTATAGTATTCTATGACCAATCAAGCCATTACCTTGAACATCTGTTTTCTTGGATTTTCTTCCTTATCTTTACCTAGCTGGTTTTCTTGAGCATCAAGGGGTAGTAGCTCAGAGATTAACCAGGGTTCAACTCCTCAAATTATTGGCCTGGTTAATCTCTGAGCTACTGCCCCTTGATGCTCAAGAAAGCCAGAAGGTTGTCTAGAAGGATGTCCAAAAGGTTGTCCAAAGGACTTCCATTAGCACCAAAAATGTTTGTCTATAACATGCCTCCTAAAGGTCGAGCAAAGAAAGGAACATCAAATGGATCCTTTCCCCCAAAGAAGTTAGACATTAAGCTCTGATGACCACCAAAGCCCCCAAATCCCCCGAAACCAGCAAAATGTTCGCCAAAGTCAAAAAATGGGTCCTTTCCACCAGTTAGGGGTGAGCAAAAACCGATCCGGTCCGGTTTTAAGGAAGATTGGAACCGAAATAATAAAATTCGGTTTTTAATTTTTAGGACCGGGACTGTTTTTATTGTTTTAAAGACCGGACTAGACCGGACCCGAATTTCGGTTCCGGTTCTAATCCGGTTCTGGTTTTCCCACTTTTTTTAAAACAAAAAATGCTTATTCTTTTTTAAAATAATAAAATGATTTTGTCAAAAGAACCTAAAAGAAGTATTTGTTTAACTGGAACTGAACCAAGGTGAGACGACAACCCACTAAAACTATTCATACTATAAATATATTTAGTAGCAAGTGTAAATTCAAACTATAAATTATTTGAAAGTTTAAAAACTTAACACATAAATTAAAGTGTTCAACTCAAGAATTATGAAAATTCTTGAGCCTACATCCACTGATAAGAGGCTAAGAATAAAAGGTTACAACCAAGTTTCTAAGGCTCTTTAATATATACAGTGATTAGGGTATAAAAGACTGAGCCAACAGGATCAATAATCACACCAACCAGAGCATATGCAAATGAGATTTATACATGAAAATAGAAAAGAACAGAGCACTATAGAGCAATCAGAAAAGAAGTCACCAATGGAGATCAAAGACGTAGGCTGGGATGGCAACAGCTCAGACCAAAATACCACTCCACCTTCCACCAGCCGACTGAAGAATATAGGGCTGAGTGTGAACTGGAGATTGACAGCCATCCTCTCACGAAATCACAACTCTAATCACATGGGGAAGATGACAATACCAAACAAGAAAAAAACCAAATAAAACCAATAATCCTCTAATATTAATCATCTACATTGAACTACCAACTGCAGGACCACCAATCCAGTCAATTTCCCCATCATAATAAAAAAAAACAGTATCTTCAAGAGGCAAGCAAAGCTAAGGATAATGATGGTTTACCAGATTACCTTTGTCATACGCCAAAATCTAGTTTTGCACCTCTTTTGTATAGAGTTTTGCCAAAAGGACGCAAAGAATAGAAAAAAAGAACAACATTCATGAGTTGATTTGGAGAAGTCCCCATTATCCAATAAAAATAGTACTAATTTGCCAAAAATAAAGAAGTTTGACCTGATATATGACAATAAATAAGAAATGGAGCGGCTGAACTAAAGACAAGGAAAATAAGTAAGTACATAATTCTTCAGATTCAACAATGCACATCAACAATGCACACACATCAACAATAAATGACTAATTAACATCAAACCCACACATCAACAATGCACACCGGCAATGCGCAAAAACCTGAGTTGCAGGTAGATGGCACCAGGGAATTAAAGCAAACCAATCCCCTTTTCATAAACTTTCTAGAGGTTCAAAGGCTACTGGAAGAAGATAAATTCTCCACTTGGCTCCTTCCAGTAGCAAGCTAGATGTAGAAAAGGTCACATGATGACTATTCTGAGCAAAATTTCACACAGTTAAAGAACTAGTAGCAGCACTATCACAACAAATAATACACCAAGCAAATTACGAAATTTACATTTTCCAGGCAAAGGAAGCAACAAATAACAACGAATTGAAATATGATTAGGCGAAAATCGTAGATTCACCATAGTAGTTTGAATGAAAAACATGTGCAGCCACACTAAAGAAATAGCAGGAATATTACCAGTTAATGCAGAAAATCTTGGAGAACTAAGGATTAGACGACAGACGAATCCAAGCCGTCGGAACTCAAGATGTAAAAAAATGGAGTCTTAAGGAAGCAGCAGAGAGAAATATCGACGGAGAGGGGAAGCGACTGCGAGTGCGAACTGCGAGTGTGAGCTGCGAGTGCGAACTGCGAATGCGAGCTGCGAGTGCGAGCAGAGAAAGACAAAGACTGAGTGGTTAGGCGTCGGCGACGGCGAACTGCGAGAGCTTAGGAGCGAACTGAGCGTCGAGCGAAGTGAGAGGCAGGACTCAGGAGCACTGGAAGTCTGGAGCAGAGCCTTAGGGCTTAGGGCAGTGATTAATTCCGGTTTTGGAATTTTTCGGTTCTGCAGCATTATACCCGAAAACCGAACCGCATTTTCGGTTCTAATTAAAAAAAACCGAATTTTGATTATTTAAATTGCAAATCCGACCAGAACTGGACCAAATTTTCGGTTCCAGTCTGGTTCTTCGGTCCAATCCGGTTTTTGCTCACCCCTACCACCAGTACCCCTGGGCTGCATTTGAGTTAGCATGCAATACTGAAAAAGCAGAAATAAAACTAAACATAAATTTCATCTGAATTCTGCATATAGCATTAAAATAGGAAAATCAAACTTGAATCGACATATCCAAGAGAAATCAAGATTTCACACACGATGCAATTCTCAGCTTTAAACATCACACACCACGATGCAAGCAGTTTCACAACAAGTAAAATATGTGATACTACTAATTTAAAACAAAAAGAGAACGAAACCAAGAACCAAATTCATAAACCATAAAAAGTAGCCCAGAAATAAAACGTGAAAAGAAACTAAAACAATACTCAAAAGATTGCCAAAAGGACAAAGAAAAGGAACTAAATCTCGTGATATCATAATAAAAAACAAAGATCCGCTCAAGTTGAGGAGCATACAAAAGAATTTTCTCAATACAAAATAATCGCAATACAATAGCTTAGAATAAGTAAGCAATCCCGATAAGTATATATAATCAAAGTGCTAAGAATAGATGATTAATTCCTATGAATAAAGAGAAATACTAACAGCTTAGAATGGATATTAAACTCTTATGGATAGAAAATCAAACGAACGAAATAAATCCTTGATAATAAAAAATTTCAATGATAAAATAAACATACGGACGGTATGAAGGAATTAGGTTAAAGGACCGTTTAACTTGAGAACTAAAAAATTCAGCAATCGAAAACTAAATTCCCAGCCAAGAAAAGAAAGATTTTAAAAAGCAATTACAAAAAAACGAGCTGAAAAAAAAATTAACATCATCATGCAGCCACGAAATTACAAATCATGAATTCAAACCAGATAGAAATTACCAACAGAAAACCATAAAAAGTAAAAGTAACCGAGCATGAACCCTAGAACCACAAAAGGGGAGAAAGGGAGGAAAAATTAGCACCTTTAGAAATTAGAGACTGGAAATTGAAAGGATTGTGAAAAGCCAAACTAACGAAAACGAAGCATGGTTTCCCCAATTCTCAATTGAGAGAGAGGAAAAGGGGAATTGCAGAATATTCTAGTAAGACGAAGCTAATAACTCTATGCAAGAACTTGAATGCGTCACAGCAATAATATTATGGATAATCCTAAAACATAGAGTAAGAATGCATAAAGACAGAACTAGCGTCAAGTGAATAAAAGCAAAATCATTTTTCCTTCTTACCAACAAAAAAGCAGCAGCATAGGAAGAAAAATATCCAAGAACCTCTGTAGTAGTGCTGATAGAGTACCAATACTAAACCAACAACATAGTTTAAACAGAACACATCAGACTCCAAGGCCAATTTTGCTGCAGGATTTAGACTCCAGAAACAAATGCAATTTCAACATAGAAACTAACAGGACATTGCAAACAATCAAACCTCTCAAGGAAAACCCATCATCTTTGGCTCAAATTTGACCTGGACTTGATTCTCAATAAACGTTCCTTTATGCTAATGCTTTGTGAGTATCATTGCTACCCCAACTATCGAGTACAACTGTAAAATCTCATATCATTGGACATAGTACAAGCATGAGATATTGTCACTTGAACCTGTAATCGAAGAACAAGAAGTGTGCGACAGAGGGTGAGCGACGGCGAGGGCGAGAGACTGAGGGCGAGCAGTGAGTACTGAGCGACGGCGAGGGCGAGAGACTGAGGGCGAGCAGTTAGCAGTGAGCAGTGAGCGATGGCGAGAGCAGCGACGGCGAGGGCGAGACGCGAGAGCGACGGCGAGGGCGAGACTGCGAGGGCGAGGGCAGCGACTGCAAAGTGTGTCTTCAACTCGATTAGCCGTAGGGTTACTCTTACTGCCCTGTCATTGGTCCGGTTCTGGTTTCCGGGGTTTTAGTCATCAAAACCGAGAACCGAACCGGGTATTTCGGTTCTGCAAAGGGCAGAACCGAATACTCTTTAATTTTTTCTCAAAACCGACCAGAACCGGACCAACTAGATCGGTTCTGATCCGGTTCTTCGGTCCTGGTCGGTACTGCCCACCCCTAGTCGCACTTACTGCACCAAACCGACCCATCTTCTCCGCGGAAAGAATCCGCCGCTTTTGAAACGACTGGTCTGCCATTTTTGCCCCTCTGAGATGGTAACGGCGTCGTTTTGTGCATTAGGTCGACCGCCACGCCGGCGCTTCCACTCGGAAAAGCTCCGCTCTGGCTTCTTCTTCCGTCGCTGTGCAAACTATGCGCTCTCGGCTTTTGATGTAAAGGCTATAATTTGTTATCAGGTAACAAATTATTTTAATTTACTACTAATATTGTGGGTAAAGATGGGTTTTTTATTTTTATTTTTATTTTTGCGTTGCTTAAATGTAAAATAATAAACAGTTATAGGGTAATTGCTAAGTAAGTGATTAAAATGGCAATCACAAAAGCCTTGAAAGTCACAGAGAGAGTGGCCAACATGAGAGTACTAAAGTCTTAATGTCCTCGTCTGATTTTGCCATTTCTTAAGGCAGTGAGCCTGGGCTACACGCAGTCATCTCTCTTTCTCTCTCTAAAAGTCATCGTATTCTATATCTAAAAGTCACTTCTCTCACTAAAAGGGGTCTACCATTGTTGGTCTGATGTAAGACCAAGTTTTAGGAAAGAAGTGGAAAGCACAGAGAAGGGACATCTGTTGGATCTTCCAATAGACGATGACCCATTGGGCCATGCTTGAGCCACGACTTGGCACATGAGCTGCAGACTTTGGGCCGAAGGAGACCCAATTATTTATTTATTTTTGGGAAAAATGTAAAATCAACTTTAATGATTAAGAAATAGGTAAAAAAAAGTAAAGAATTTTGGTTTTGGGCAAAAAAAAAAAAAAGGAAAGAAGTTTGGAAAATAGGCAAAAAAAAAAGACTCTGGCCGGATTTTTTTTAAAATAGGGCGGAGAGGTTGGCTTCTCCGATCCATTTTTTTTTATTTTATAAATTAATTTTTAAAAAAACAAACGATATTCAATTTAAAATTTTTAACACATGTTCACCACATTATGAGAAAATAATCTGAAAATTGTCGTGATTTTTTTATACTCGTACGATTTATTGTAATTTTATTTATTTATTTGATAAAATAATTATAATAAATCGTACAAGCGTTAAAAAATCATGAAACTTTTCACATAATCTTCTCATAATGTGGTAAATATGTGGTAAACATTTCAAGTATATTAAATATCGTTTGCTATTTTTTTTAAATTAATTTATAAAGTGAAGAATAAACTAAAATTAATTAAAAAAAATAGCAAATGATATTTAATATACTGGACCGTCGGTTCGGTCCAGTTCTTGGGCGGTTTTTGGAGTTATGGAACCGGTTCTGGGTTCCCAGACCCATGGGACCGGAACCGCGGTCCACGGTCCCGGTTCTGTTGATCACAGAACCGGGAACCGCGAGAATACCGACCCATGGGTCGGCCCGGTAGAAACTGGTTTTCTGACCCATGGGTCGGTAAAATATTACTGCCCACCCCTGGTTCAGTTCTGAGTTCAGCACTCAGGAAAGGCGCACTGAGCAGAGAAGTCCCGCGAGCGAACCTCATCCTTCCGACTTTGAAGTCTGAAGTTCCCGAGTCCAACTCCCGTCTCTCTCTCGATTCTCTCTGAGTTGTTCCGACTCGGCGACTCCTGTCTCTCGCCTCTGTCCTGGACACTCTCTACTTCAAGTTCAGGAGCCCTAAAATCAGAGTTGGTGGTGACTGCTCTCTGTCGCGGGAAGTCTTAGGCCCTTCCTGACTTGCAGCTCGTTTCCATTCCCCTCTGGACAATCGGAGTTGAAGTCTTAATCTCCTTCCTTTGGATTGTTCTCATGTTCTCTCTCTCTCTCCATCTCCTTCTCTCTTTGATTCTGTGAAATCCTACCTTTGATTTAGTTACTTCCATGATTCCTCTGTTTTCTCGAATCAGATTAGCTCTTTGAGCTCCTTTGATTGCTTAGTTTTTCTTCATTCTGTTTAGCTGCCGAGGAAGGTCCATCTGTTTCTTTTCCCGAGAAAATCGATCAATTTCAATGTGAATTCTGTGTTTGCTATAGTGTTATCTTGTAGTTTTTCTAGTTTTTAGGTATAGTTACAAAATCGCTTCAGCTGAAATGGTTGATGTTTTATATATGACAATGGACAATTCTGTTGGTGATTTCTCTTAGAATGTACAGTATTTATGTTGTTTTTGCAGGGAGAAGTGAATTCCTATTAAAGAGAAAGAAAGGTACTGTCAATTGCATTTTTAACAAAAAAATAAATTAAAAAATAAAATAAAATAAATTCGGTAGGAACCGGTACCGAACCGGGAACCGGACCGCAAACACGGTCCAGTCCCGGTTCCTCATGGGACCGGTTCTGGTTCGGGAATCTAAAATCCCGAATTGTCCGGTCCGGTTCCAAGCGGGAACCAGGATCGGGCCGGACCGTGCCCACCCTTAGTCCATACTGGGCCTATGTGGCACCAAAAAATCAGGGACCGGTCAACCGATCAGCTGGAACGGGTCAACCGGTCCATACTCAATCATGGCATGGGCAACGAGACGTCGTGACATCACCTAAGCGTGACGCATGAGTGGTCAACCGATCTTAGGACTGGTCGACCGGTCCCTCCTATAAAAAAAAATCCTCCCATTCCCTTCTCATCTCACTCCTCTCTCTCTCTGCTCTTCTTCCTCTAATATTTTTTTCAAATTTTCTTTAGGTATTTTTTTTTTTAATTTCCGTAAATTTTTTTATTATGTAATTTTATTTTTAAAGTGTTGAAAATTTTTTTTATTATGCGATATTTGTTTTAAAATTATCATTAAGTTATTATATTTTTTTTAGTATGTAAGTTCTTCTATAAATTATCGTAAATTTATAGAATTTTTTTTATATTATATTCATAATCTTTTGTATTCATATTCATATTTTTTATACTCCTTATTTAATGTTGTAATTGTATTGTATAAATAAGTTCTGTCTAGGAGACTGGTATTTAAGTGGTCCATTTGTGACCCTCCAGCTTTTCCTAGAAACTTACTTGAAAATGTAATTCTGTCTAAGGAGATTGTCCAGTTCAGTCTTTTTTTGCAATTATCCTGATCAGTACTCTACACGTTTTACAACAGTGGCACAATTATCGGATAATTTTGTTTCTAATTTTATTTTATTATATTGCTCATGTGATATTTCTCTACATTAATGACGACGACGATGGATTCTGATTCAAGTAGATCGATTGATCTAAACGAGTCAGCAAATTTTGATGCCGATATGGATTGGTCGGTGGACTATGCACCTGCATATGGTGACATATGAGCATTCAATCAATTAGATGAAAATAAAGAAATAGAGTTATATTCAACCTCCAAAATGTTGGAAGATGAACTTCGAATACCGGTGAGCTCGGATGACGATGAGGCGACGTCGTCCATACTGGTATGAGAACAAATTTCAATGAATTTTTTTTTTTAGAAAATAATATAGTTATTTAAAGGAATTTAAAGAAGAAATAAGTCAATACTCTTTGAAAAATGGTTATGGTATAAAATATACTCATAGTGAGCGTCGTCGATTGATTGCTAAGTGTGAAGTCTGTGAGTGGCGACTGCATGCTTCGCTGATGCAAGACGAAGTAACAATTAAAATTAAGAGTTTAATTAATTCTCCTAGTTGTTCAAGGGTTGTCGAGAATCGACATGCTTTAACAAAATGGGTGGCAAAATAATACCTTGATAGATTCAAAAGTCACCCTACATGAGAAATTTCATCTATTATTGAGACAGTGAGAAAAGATTTCACTGTCGACATTTCAACCAATATTGCCACAAGTGCAAGAAGCATAGCTTGAACCCTTAATAAAGGCAAGTGTGATGAATAGTACAGCCAACTATGGTCCTACGGAGCCGAAATATTTAGATCAAATCCAAGTAGTTCAGTAAAAATCGATGGTACCCCAGTGAGCAATAATTCTTTCTAATTCCAAAGATTTTATATGTGCATGACTGCTATCAAGATAAGTTTGTTGTCATGGGGTAGACCTATTATCTGTTTGGATGACTATCATCTAAAGGGATCATGTCCCGGTCAATTACTCATAGCAGTCAGCATCGATGGCAACGATGGAATATTCCTTGTTGCTGTTGCTAACGTCGAATCTGAGTGTGCAGACTCGTGGACATGGTTTCTACAAATTTTAAAAGAAGATCTAAACACTGATTCAGGGCACGGGTGGACTATTGTGTCTGATCGACAAAATGTATAATATATATCTATTTTTTATTTCAAATATTGGACTGTTGTGTTAGTAAAATTTGATTTATTGTAAAATTTCAGAGGTTGAAGATAGTTGTTCGAAAAAAATTTGGAGACGCTGAACACCGTTTCTGCCTTCGGCATATGTATGCAAACTTCAAAAAACAATTTATGAGCAAACTGTATAGAGATGCGATGTGGAATGCGGCCAGGGCACCCACAAAGTCTCATTTCAATTATGAAATAATGAAATTATATCAGATTAACCCAGAGGCAGAAGCATATCTTTGACGGAAAGATCCTAGCCGCTAGGCTAGATATGCCTTCTCTTCGAATCCTAAGTGCGATTTGGGGTTAAATAATTTGCACGAGTCATTCAATGCAATATTTTTGCCTGTAAGGGACAAACCGATCCTGACAATGTTCGAGATGATCCGAATGCGCTTGATGATTCGTATTGTGAAAAAATTTGAGAAGTTGGCACAATCAAGAGATTTGCTTTGTCTTCAAATAAAGAAAAAGCTTGCGAAGTTAGCTAGTGACTCTGGAAATTGGAGTCCTATGTCAACAGGAGGTAGACGATTTTAGGTTAGTAACAGATACGAGCAATTCGAGGTTGACATAAATAGGCAAGTGTGCACATGTACCAGGTGGGAGCTTACTGGAATTCCATATGTCCATTCTATTGCATGCATACACTTCATGAGACAAGCGCTGGAAATATACGTGCATTCATATTATCACAGGGAAACTTACATGCGGATGTATTCACACTATATTCATCTTATTAACGACCAAATAATGTGGCCGTCTATAGAAGGTATGAGCAAAATTCTTTCGCTCAAAAGAAAGCGCCAACCTGGTAGGCCAAAGAATACAAAAGTGTGAGATGCCGAAGAACCGTCAAGTTCGAGAATTAGTAAGCAGAACTCCACCGTGCGGTGACATATTTGTCGGCAACAGGGACATAATACTCGCACTTGTCCTAACAGGGGATCAACTTTAGGCGCTGCTTCGCATGACACTTTCATGGGTTTTAACATATTCGATGGGACATAGATACATTTCCATACATTTATGCTATAAACATACATTTTTTTTATTATAGTTTGATTTTATTATGTGTGTAGGAATCTTCGGTACGCGGTCATAGCAGAAATTTTTGACTGTTCGTCGGATAATGAGCATTCATTTTTTTTATATTAAATTTATTCATTTATTGTATAATACATATAACTAATCTCAAATTATCATTATAATTTATTCGATTGTTTCAATTTGTAATTAATTTTAGGGTTTATTTCACCAAAAACATTAAACTGTCTATTTCACCAAAAACATTAAACTATCCAAAATAGGCAAAAAAATCATTACCGGTCGACCGGTGTGGACAGACCGATCGACCGATGTGGACAGATCAGTCGACCAGACCTCATTTTTTTTTTCATTTTATCAATTAATTTTTAAAAAATAACAAACGATATTCAATTTACTTGTTAATACATTTAACTTAAATAATAAAATTAACAGTTTATTTCACAAAAAACACTAAACTATTTTTTTTATTTAAAAAAACCATTCAAGAATACTATTTATTTTATCAATTAATTTTACAAAAATACCAAATGATATTCAATTTACTTGAAATGTTTACCACATGTTTGGCACATTATGAAAAGAAATTTGAAAATTTACGTCATTTTAAAACACTTGTAAGATTTATTATAGTTTTATTTAATTATTTTATAAAATAATTATAATAAATCATATAAGTGTTGGAAAATGACAAACTTTTTCCGATTATCTCCGTATGATGTGGTAAATATGTGGTAAATATTTCAAATAAATTGGATGTCGTTTGTTATTTGTTTAAAATTAATTTATAAAGTGACGAAGAAACTGAGATTAATTTAAAAAAAATAACAAAATACATCCAATTTATTTGAAATATTTACCACATCACCACGAGATAAATGATATAATTTTGTTATTTTAAAACACTTCTATAATTTATTATAATTATTTTATAAAATAATTAAATAAAATTATAATAAATTGTACAAGTATTTTAAAATTACGTAAATTTTCAAATGTTCTTTCCATAGCGTGCCAAACATGTGGTAAAAATGTCAAGTAAATTGAATATGGTTTGGTATTTTTGTAAAATTAATTGATAAAATGAATAGTATATCGGGATGGTTTTTTTAAATAAAAGAGATAGTTTGATGTTTTTGGTGAAATAAACCCTTAATTTTATTGTTTACGTTAAATGTATTACCAAACAATTGCAAAAAATATATAATTGTATAATTTCAAGATAAAAATAAAACAACAGGTATATTATTAAAATAAAATAAAATAAATGACGTACAATTAAAAGTACTTAAAATTTTAGAAATAAACTAAAACCTAAATGTCGTCTTCGTCTCCATCTCTTCCTGCTATCCATTCATGAACCATCTTATTGAGATCACTAATTTCCCGTTGCTGGCCCTGTTGTTCCTCAATTAGCTGCTACAATTGTGCCTAGTGCAACTGATGAAACTGGTACATCTGCTGGTGGTTCATCTGTTGCGCCTGATGCATCTGCTGCAGATGTTGCATCATTTGCCTCATATCCCATAGTATCCTCCTCCTTGTTAGCAAATGACGGCAATGTGGTCTCTTTTTCTTGGGGGCCCAATGGTTGCAATGTGGCCTCCTCCATCGACACTGTCTAAGAGGTGGACGTTCCTTCATCACTTTTCAACAGCTAAGTGCCGTTCACAAGGCTCATCCGAGTCAAACTGTTCATGTCAAACACATTGGTGGATCCGCGAGTTCTCCTCTGCACACCATCCGGCATCTGAATACCAACTTGCTCAATGATTTTCTGAATGAGTGCGCCGTAAGGGAGACTCATCTTGGATGTCCTCCCGATCTCATGCATGTGACCCATAATCAAGAAATCAGGGTCAAATGTATTTCTATTTACAAGTTTTTTCATTGCATATAAATCTATGCCGCTAACAAGATCTCTGTGTCCACTTCGCGACAGAAGAGTGTGGGTTAACATGTTGTGAAGAACCTGACCTAGAACATTCAAATCTTTTGTGCATGGCTCCACAAACACGTCAATGTTGGGATTTTTCTGAAATTTACGTAAAAAATCTACTGCCTCAGGCATTCGAAAAAAAACAACAATCTACGGAAACCTTGTAATATTGTTTCGGCCCTTCGAGGATGAACCCCAACACTGCATTTATCTTCTTTGGACGTATAATAAGCTCCGTTCAAAAAATATACGTTCTCAGCTCAATCAAATTTTCATCTCTACCAATAGATTTCAAGTTCGCATAGAACAAACGAACTATTGTGTCGCAACAATCGCCCTTGAATGAATATATTCCAAGTAATTGTATAACGTGGAATATGTTTTTGATTCCCAATGACCCACAGTCTTTGAAGTTGATATTCTTCCAATAAATAAGATCTCGTTTGACAAGATCTTGTTCATATTTATTTTGACACTCTTCGTCTCAAAATAATTGCATGGTCAGATCCTGTCATTAAAAATTAAAACTAAAATTATACAATATATAGAATTGAAGATAATTATCAGGACAATTTACTTACACAGAATTACTTCTGTAGACAGGCTCAGTGAGAATTTCTCTGATTTTTATATTTTATTAAACTTCTGGGATAGAGAGACGGGCTTTGATTTCATTTTTTGTTTTTTTTTTCCTTAATGACATTAACGGCAGGCTGCAGGCCCTGTATGGAAGAGTGGTGGACACATGTAAGCATCCAACCGCTTAAAGAAACAATTTTTTTTTTTTCTCCAGTTCAGTAAAGCTTTCGTCTTTCCTTCTGTATTTCTCAACAAGTCCAAAGCTCAGATTTTTAGCTTCTCCCGACCCAAATCCAAGGATGTCAAACCAGCCCTCCAAATACCCTGAATCAATATACGATTTTGCTGTCAAAGTAAGTCTTTATTTCTTCGATTTCTCTTTCTCCGACTCCCATTTTTTGTAGTTCTTGTGTATTTTTCTCAGTTTAGGCTTGCGAATTTCCACTGTAAATTACTTAAAGCAATGACTCAAATCTTTCTTTTTCATGGTTCTGGTATGGAAATCACGACCTGATCCAGTATAAACCGAAAGCAATAACAATGTATGCAAAGCACGAAAATCACCATGGTTCACGAGTAAAGCCGTCTCTACACTGCTCTAGATTTCGCTACGATGAGAGGGTAAATATAATATTGATAAATAAACAGCATTAAGTAAAGATTCCTCTCAATCTACGAGAAAATATCAGTTTCTTGATCACTAAATGGGTGTAAATCTTTTAGGCACTGTCCTTTCGCCATAATCTTATCCAGCTGAGTATGCATAGTTGACTCACAATTTTAGTTTCTCACTTGTCGTTTTGTGTTTCTTAGAGAGAATTTATTGAGTAAACTATATTGTTCTTTATTATTTTTTTAAATTACCAAAAAAATACATATTACTGTAACATGTTATAAGATTACCCTAGAATCTAAGATGTTTTTTTTGTGCTAATTTCAGGATGGGAGGGGGAATGATGTGAAACTCAGTGATTATAAGGGAAAAGTTCTAGTGGTTGTCAACGTTGCTTCCAAATGGTTATTTCTCTGTGCTTCTCCTTCTGCATTTGTCCATCCTCTTTTCTGTAAAACCTTCATGCTTCAGCTCAAGAGCCTGATTTGTTGTTTTCTAACTGTAAAATGGACAATCCCGACTCCATTTTCACCAACATTTTTCGTCTTTTGATTTCTGCAGTGGAATGACGAACTCGAATTACTTGGAGTTGAATGAGTTATAGGAGAAATACAAAGATCAAGATTTGTACTCTGAGATGTCTAAAAAATGTGCCTTTTGCTGCTTGTGTATTTGGAAAATGGGCGAAAGTGGTTATAAACATGTGATTTAGAGGAGATGTTTATAAAATGTGATCTTAGTTTGAGGCTTGATTAGGCTTGGAGATTCTGGCATTTCCTTGCAATCAATTCGGGGAGGAGGAACCAGGAAGTACCGACGCGATTACAGAGTTTGTCTGCACTCAGGTTTAAATTGGAATTCCCCATCTTTGATAAGGTACATTGCTTGACATTCTGCCATATTATCTTTCTTTGATCTTCTCCAAAAATAATTGAACTCAATCTTCTTTTTTGTAGATTGAAGTGAATGGTCTGAATACTGCTCCACTTTACAAGTTCTTGAAATTAGGCAAATGGGGGATATTAGGCGATTATATACAATGGAACTTTGCTAAATTTCTCATTAACAAAGACGGACAAGTGGTCGATCGCTGCTACCCAACGACATCCCCCCTCAGCATCGAGGTAAACTCTTACCCACGTCTTAATTTTTTGTTCAACAAGATCTTCAGACCCAGTTCCTTCATGTAAAAAATGTGTTAATTCAATAAAAACTAGATGGTTTATGCTGCAGTATGACATAAAGAAGCTCTTGAAACTTCAATGATTCTCCTCAACAGAAGACTTGGATGGTTGTTTGTAGGTCAGACTGCAAGTTCTCATCAACTTCTCTTGTTGAATTGTTCTAAGATTGTTAAAGTTGGAGGTGGTTTTTTCCAATCCTCGCGAGCTAATTGTTCTACCGTTCTTACACGGCACAACGTAATGTGTTGCATGGGTATTGGATAAGAATGATCGTATTTTTGTTGTTCGTTCTACGTATCTAAGTGAATGGTTTCGTCTAAAATATAACTTCTACCAAATAACAGCCTAAATAGACAAGTTACGATCAGTTATACATTCCGTTTAGTTTTTATATTAGGAAGAAATGAGAATTGATAAACTCAAAACATCACTAAAATAGCAATAAGCTTCTCATTGGGAAATGAAATCCTTGTCTGGGCTACACATTAGCATTAATTTAATACTCAAACAACCACAAATTCAATGGATGACTAGAGATTTTTGCATAAAGAAACACAAACTAAGGCTATCTTATCCAATATGTTAGGAGACGATGCCACCCCTAATGGGCAAACACATTGACTAGAAAAGTTAAAACTTCTCTGCAGCCTCACCAGCAAGTATATAGCAAATATATACAAACTTCTGGAAGCAATACTGTTGTCACCCACGAGTTAAATCAATGCCGGAATGGGGGAGCAAGGGCCGGGATCCGGGCCAAAACCCGGTGGTGGATGGAGTGTAGGTTTGATCAGGAAAAGCAGATTGTGGAGCTAATTCATCGCTTGGTTGAGGCTCAGAACTGTCATCACTTTTGGGAGCAGCTGCCTGCTTGTTCTTCGTCTTTGAACCACCATAAACAAAACTGCACACAATTACCTGCAAAAAAAAGCCATAATTTTATATTCTTCAATTGCTTAATACAAAATACTGTGTTAAGTCGCAATTATGCAAAGTAATTAGTTAAATTTGACTGAACCGAACGATTTTGATCCTCATAATCGAACTTGCTTTTGAAGTATGTTTCCACATAATACATTCATATAAATCAGTAAGAAAGTTCCTCATATATTACCAATTTTTTTTTTAGTTTTGCTCCAAAATCAGATCCTCTAACTATATCTTCCATAAAGTTGTGAAAAGCAGAAATTTATAATAAGGGGGAGAACCTGAACAGGGGCTGCTGAGATGAGCATATCAGCTGCACCACCGATCACCTGACCGTCAGGAGTAGCAAGAGATACGCTTACCCCTCCATTTCGATTTCGGGAGCCTCCATCTTCAGAAACCAAGTATGAACCTGACAAACACAAGATTTGGAACCTCCCCTGCAAACCCAGATGCCAAATTAAACGCCTGACTGATTGGACATAGAATACTATAAAGATATGAAAAATCAGACTAAAAAACAGTTGTAAAAGCCAAAAGGGAATTCATAACATTGTGATTACAATCAAAAGAGAATATAATACAAAACAGAGAGAGAGAGAGAGGGAGAGGGAGAGAATGGGTAACAAAGAACATCACATCTCTGCAGCGAAAGTTCAAACCAACAGAGTTTAGATTCAAGTTAACCATCATTCTTGGAAGATCAAAAAGGAGTTTTATCGACTATAGTGATCCACCAACAATTAGTTTCCCAAACAGGTTCTGGTGTTTCAGGAAAAAAATGCAAATTTGCAAAAAAAAAAATATATATATATTGGATTTGGGTTGTGTTATTCTTCATGGATTATGTGACTTCACATAGAGGACAAAACACAAACAAACGAACTTCATCTTTCAATACGAGAAATCCATCTTTCAAGGATTTAGGACTCTTCTACCTCAAATTTTGGGCCCATATCGGCAGATGCAGGTTGGCGGAGTGTCACGGAAGAAACTGCACCGTTTCCAGACATTATGCAAACAGCTCTTCCCTTCTGTTGTGAAAATGACAAAACTTTTGCAACAATGTCCTGCAAAACAAAATCATAAAGCCTTAAGCTTCAGAACCAAAGATTCAAAACCATATAGTAATTTGAATATATAATTAATTTTTTGTGAATTCTTCTCGAGTATAATCACATTGAACAGAAAATACGAAATATGAACTAATGAACAAGACATTAAGCAATTATATTCATTTCTTATAATGATCATAAGACTTCAGAGAAAATCAAAAAGATATACAACACCTCTCCAGCTCCAATGTGCATGACATGTGGCGCAAAAGCTTGTCCAGCTGAACTGTTCATCCATTCACCTAGCACAACCCAAATTCAACAAACAATTAGCACATCTTAAAACATTAATAAATATAAAAATAAAATAAATAAATTAGTGGCTACGGAGTATGCTGCTTTTAAGTGCATAAGAACAATAATCGGACTCAAACATATTTTCAAAAACTGTTCTCACAGAATAATTCTAAAAAACAGTAATTTTTTTATTTGTTTCTATATTTCAAGAACAGATTTTGAAAAGATCTCTGGATTTTTCCTTACATTTTCAGCAAAGATTTAAGCAAAATGAACTACCAATCGAGACATAATATTCAACTAAGCAACTCACACTTTCCCCATGGAAATTACTCTAAACCAAGAAAATATACTAGTCCACAACAATTATAATACATAAAGATCAGAACTTTCTTTATAATGCACGAAGAAGGCAAGTTTTCTGCTTCAACTCTGAACAATTCAAACATGGAAATTGCATAATTTGCATAAAACCTCACCAAGTAACGCTAATTGTTGTTTCCTTCCTGAACCAGGCGGTCTCCCTCTAGCTCGTTTAGGGTTCTCGGAGTTCGAACCAGAGTTTTTATTGGAATTAGCTGACATCGGAGACAGTCCCAATGAAACCGGGGCATCTGGTGCATATTTCCGAGGCCTTCCTCTTTTCCTCTTCACTGGTTCACTAGCTGGTGCTCCGGCAGACGCTCCTGCGTTAATGGCCAGAGAGTAATTTCCTTGGGAAGGCTCCACTGAAAATGCCGTTCCTACTGAGCGAGGATTCGGCTGGGACGGAATGCCGGAGTTCGAAAACTGCCTGAACTCCGGCGGAGAGTGCAGACCTGCGGTCTGATTTCCTGGACCAGATCCGCTAAAGCCTCCTCTGTGAATGTAATACTGAGCTGACCCACCAGAAAGTGCCATAGCTTCTCTCCCATCCATGCATTTATCGAAGAGAAACAAACAGTCACAAAAATTCTGCGACTTTAAGGTTCAAAAATATTACTTAGAACCATTCAACGCAGAATCCCTGTCAAAAAATCTCGAGCTTCGCTACAAAAGATTAAAGGAAAAAACGAAGCATTCGAAGTTTTTAAAACTGAAGCAATCAACTTTCGCTCAAAACATTCAAGACCCACAAAACAGAATTCCAAGTTCAGAGCTTTTCGGCTAAATCCCACTAGAGAAGTGGAAGGAAACCAAAACCCTAGATCAAATCTAGGGCTTGGAGGAGAAAGGAGAGAATGAAGGAAAAGACGAGGAGAGGGGGGTTGGACAGAGAAGGAATATGAAAGCAAACTATGCGCTTTCGGCTTTTGAATTAAAGGCTCTAATTTGTTATTTCTTCACATGAATTATTAGTAAATCAGGTCACAAATTATTTTGATTTATTAAAAATATTAAAACATTTCAAACAATTGAAAAAAAAAAACAACTAAAAGTGTAAAACTGTGGGTAAAGATGGTTTTTTTTTTTTTTATACGTTGCTTTAAGGGAAAACAGGTTTAGGGTAATTGACAAGTAAGAGATTAAAGTCGCAATTAGATGACAAACGAACTGTTGAACTTGAAAAAAGTCTAGCTCATCGAGTTTAGCGAGTTAAATGAGCCGAACCTAACATGCTGGACAAAAAAAAAATTCAACCTGAACTAGTTCGTGAACCAATGTTAAACAAACCAAGCGGAATCGGCTCAACGAGCTTACCGAATCAAGTTAAACAAACCAAATATATATAAATAATTTCAATTTATATAAATCTATTGTTCTACGAAATTTTGATTAGTAAAATTATAATAATTATTTATTGTCATAGCGTCAAATATAATAATTAATTGTTTAGATAATAAAATTATTTTATTAATATATAAAAAAATATTTTTAAAAAATAAAAATATTTAAAATAATTTAATAAAAAATATTACAAAAATATCATTAAAAATATTTGATAAAAACATAATTACACGTAATAATAATTAAGTTAACATATTTTTAATTATCATTAATTTGCAATTGAGTAAAGCTTAAAAAAAATTTCAACTGAGCCGAGATGAGCCTGTGTGTGACGTCACGTTCATTTGTCATATCTAATGGCAATGAATTAAAAGTCACACAGAATGGCCTACCAGAGGGTACTAAAGCCTTAATGTCCCTGTCTGATTTTGCCATTTCTTAGGGCAGTGAGCCTGGGCTATAGGCAGTCATCTCTCTTTCTCTTTCTAAAAGTCACCTCTTTCTATCTTTAAAAGTCACTTCTCTCGCTAAAATTGCCGTTCTGATGTATGACCAAGTTTTAACAGAGAAGTGGAATGCAGAGAGAAAAGGACACCTGTTTGGTCTTCTAGGGGATGAAGACCCGTTGGATCATGTTTGAGCCTAGCAAATGACCTCAGATGTTGGGCCAAAAGAGGCCCAAGGACTATGTTTTTTGAAGATATTCAATCATGGAAGTAGAGGAAGAACCTAATACAGGTTAGCCTGCTGACATTGTAATTTTGAGTTTTTTTTTTCATATTCATGTCGACCCATTTCTCTCCGTTCGCACAGGGGAGAGAAACAGAGTTCTGTGCTTGGCATGCGACAAGAATATCGAGAAATCCGACTTTCTTTCTCACTGATTAGGTGCCCACAAGAGTTTGAAATATGAATCCAACAACTGTAGAAATAAATTTGTGACCATGCTGGAATACTTGCTAGCAACACAGGAAGATTTTCAAACCCTCTTCACTTAACTTCCATCCACGTTCTCCCTCCCTCTCTATCTCTACTATAACTCTCTCTTCCTCTCCCCAAACTCTCAGTTCTTGGTCTTGGAAGTTAACTAATGGTTGAAAATTTGACCTGCTTTGAGGTTTTTGTAACAAATCTTTCATTCTTTTTCTCTTTTTTTTTTTTTTGTTCTCAGAGATACTCTACGGTTGTTGGCAATTATTTTGAAATCTCTAAGTTTTTGTCCAGTCACGTCGTGGAGGGAAAGAGCAGTCTTGCAAGGTAGAGTCGGTAGTCTAATTTAGGTTGTTCAAGCCGGCCGATGTAGAAACCAAATCGGCGCTAAACAATAGTTGAACCCAACAATGCCAACAAGTTCCAGTGCAAAAAATGCAAGAACAGGTTCAAAAGCCGGGCCGAATCTCTGCTTCACCAAGAACACTGCACTGTGTTCTTTCGTGAGGGAGGAAGACGAGGTTCCTGAGAGCCTGCAAAATATAGTACGTGCTTTACACTGTTTAAAAGTTACTTTCATTTTAGCTTGTTAACTGTGTTTTCTCCTGTAAATTCTGTTAATGTAAATGTATTTACTATTTTGGTCTGGTTGATTGAGTTAGAGAGTTTAGTTATACGTTTTAATCTTCCTTGATATATGCAAAATCATCTTTGATTGACAGTAATACAAAAAATCATTTCTCTCTGTAGATCTCTTTTCTCTCAATCTTCATCGTCCTCTTGCTGTTCACCGGAGCCGGAATCGTTTCATAGTATCAGAGCCAAAATAGATGGCTTCTTCCAGCTCAAACATTCCTTCCACTGTTTCTTCCCCTTCAGCAACTTCCTCTCTCTCGCTACCTCCCTTTCCTTCTGCTTCCCAAACCTTAACCATCAAACTCAGTAACACAAACTACCTCATCTGGAAAGCCCAGCTCCTCCATAGCGCCACTGCTAATGGCATCAACAAAATCCTGGATGGTTCTTTGCCCCCACCCCTCCAGTTCCTCGACTCCCTCTCATCTCAGCTAAATCCAGAATTCAGCATCTGGGAGAGGTATAATGCGCTTGTCCTGAGTTGGATTTTTGCATCCATTTTCGAAGATTTGCTCCCTCAAATCGTATCCTTTACCAAAGCCAGCGATGCCTGGGGAGCTCTCGCTCGCGTTTTCTCTTCTTCCTCGTTGGCAAGAATTGCAGAACTCAGAAGCCAGTTACAATCTCTTTCAAAAGACGATTTTTCAGCAACAGTGTATATTCATAAAATTACGAACCTGTGCAATACCTTGGCCGAGGTTGGAGAGCCAGTGTCTTACTGGTATAGGGTACTGTATTTTCTGGGAGGTTTTGGAAGCGAGTATGATGCATTCATCGTCTCCATCACAAATCGGCCAGACCAACCCCCTCTGGAAGAGATTCACAGTCTCCTGCAGATTTTCGATTTTTCGTCTGGAAAAACGAAATTTCGTTGTTCTTCCGTTGCCAGGCCAACTTCACGCGCACGCTGTCAACATTCGCCCCTCTCGCCCAGACTGGAACTCTGGTTATCGGCCACCACCGTCAAGTCCTTTCAGACCGAACACCTCCTCTGGTTTTCCTCAGAACAACCCGCACGCTTATCCTTGGCGTGGACCCAGGCCAAGCAGAAACTACAAAGGCCGGTGCAAGATTTGCCAAAAAGTGGGCCATTCTGCACTGATCTGTTATCAGCGGCTCAACCCAGCCTACCAGCCCACTACAACAGCCCAAAACGTGGGCCATGCTTTGTTTTTCATTCTTAACTAAGTTCAGTCTGATTTTAAAAGCTAGTCCAACTTGGTGAAAACGATTCTTTGTTTATGAAACATAAATAAAACAATAACATGAAATATGTGGTTTTTTTTATAGTGGTGTAAGAAATAGAGTCTTAAAGATCATTTTCTTTATTCATATTAAATCATTTTCGTATTTAAATCCAGTTTGTTCACTTCACAACTTTTGAAAATGTTTGAACACCAATGCAAAAAATAACAATAATAAAATATAATTTATTTCTTTTTTTAAGAAACACACACACATATATATAATTAGACGACAAGATATTAATTATATTTTAAAGTTTTAATTACTTAAAACATGTTTAATAGTACAATTAACATGTTTTGGAAATTAATTTTTTTATATCAATTTTTTTGTGTCTCGGTCAGAGTATTGCTATAAACTCAAATTATAAATATAACAGCAATTATAAATTTCAAAAAGAAATGGGACAACAAGGTCATTTTCTGTACCAGCGTAAGCAAATTATTTTTAGTTTTGATAAAACAGTTATTATTATTCCACCAGGCCAACTTCACGCGCACGCTGTCAACATTCGCCGCTCTCACCCAGACTGGAACTCTGGTTTTCGGCCACCACCGTCAAGTCCTTTCAGGCCGAACACCTCCTCTGGTTTTCTGCAGAACAACCCGCACGCTTATCCTTGGTGTGCACCCAGGCCAAGCAGAAACTACAAAGGCCGGTGCCAGATTTGCCAAAAAGTGGGTCATTCTGCACTGACCTGTTATCAGCGGCTCAACCGAGCCTACCAGCCCACTACAACAGCCCAAAACGTGGGCCATGCTTTGTTTTTCATTCTTAACTAAGTTCAGTCTGATTTTAAAAGCTAGTCCAACTTGGTGAAAACGATTCTTTGTTTATGAAACATAAATAAAACAATAACATGAAATATGTGGTTTTTTTTTATAGTGGTGTAAGAAATAGAGCCTTAAAGATCATTTTTTTTATTCATATTAAATCATTTTCGTATTTAAATCCAGTTTGTTCACTTCACAACTTTTGAAAATGTTTGAACACCAATGCAAAAAATAACAATAATAAAATATAATTTATTTCTTTTTTTAAAAAACACACACACACATATATATAATTAGACGACAAGATATTAATTATATTTTAAAGTTTTAATTACTTAAAACATGTTTGATAGTACAATTAACATGTTTAGAAATTAATTTTTTTATATCATTTTTTTGTGTCTCGGTCAGAGTATTGCTATAAACTCAAATTATAAATATAACAGCAATTATAAATTTCAAAAAGAAATGGGACAACAATGTCATTTTCTGTACCAGCGTAAGCAAATTATTTTTAGTTTTGATAAAACAGTTATTATTATTCCACCAGGCCAACTTCACGCGCACGCTGTCAACATTCGCCCCTCTCACCCAGACTGGAACTCTGGTTTTCAGCCACCACTGTCAAGTCCTTTCAGACCGAACACCTCCTCTGGTTTTCTGCAGAACAACCAGCACGCTTATCCTTGGCGTGGACCCAGGCCAAGCAGAAACTACAAAGGCCGGTGCCAGATTTGCCAAAAAGTGGGCCATTCTGCACTGACCTGTTATCAGCGGCTCAACCGAGCCTACCAGCCCACTACAACAGCCCAAAACGTGGGCCATGCTTTGTTTTTCATTCTTAACTAAGTTCAGTCTGATTTTAAAAGCTAGTCCAACTTGGTGAAAACGATTCTTTGTTTATGAAACATAAATAAAACAATAACATGAAATATGTGGTTTTTTTTTATAGTGGTGTAAGAAATAGAGCCTTAAAGATCATTTTTTTTATTCATATTAAATCATTTTCGTATTTAAATCCAGTTTGTTCACTTCACAACTTTTGAAAATGTTTGAACACCAATGCAAAAAATAACAATAATAAAATATAATTTATTTCTTTTTTTAAAAACACACACACACATATATATAATTAGACGACAAGATATTAATTATATTTTAAAGTTTTAATTACTTAAAACATGTTTGATAGTACAATTAACATGTTTAAGAAATTAATTTTTTTATATCATTTTTTTTGTGTCTCGGTCAGAGTATTGCTATAAACTCAAATTATAAATATAACAGCAATTATAAATTTCAAAAAGAAATGGGACAACAATGTCATTTTCTGTACCAGCGTAAGCAAATTATTTTTAGTTTTGATAAAACAGTTATTATTATTCCACCAGGCCAACTTCACGCGCACGCTGTCAACATTCGCCCCTCTCACCCAGACTGGAACTCTGGTTTTCAGCCACCACTGTCAAGTCCTTTCAGACCGAACACCTCCTCTGGTTTTCTGCAGAACAACCAGCACGCTTATCCTTGGCGTGGACCCAGGCCAAGCAGAAACTACAAAGGCCGGTGCCAGATTTGCCAAAAAGTGGGCCATTCTGCACTGACCTGTTATCAGCGGCTCAACCGAGCCTACCAGCCCACTACAACAGCCCAAAACGTGGGCCATGCTTTGTTTTTCATTCTTAACTAAGTTCAGTCTGATTTTAAAAGCTAGTCCAACTTAGTGAAAACGATTCTTTGTTTATGAAACATAAATAAAACAATAACATGAAATATGTGGTTTTTTTTATAGTGGTGTAAGAAATAGAGCCTTAAAGATCATTTTTTTTATTCATATTAAATCATTTTCGTATTTAAATCCAGTTTGTTCACTTCACAACTTTTGAAAATGTTTGAACACCAATGCAAAAAATAACAATAATAAAATATAATTTATTTCTTTTTTTAAAAACACACACACACATATATATAATTAGATGACAAGATATTAATTATATTTTAAAGTTTTAATTACTTAAAACATGTTTGATAGTACAATTAACATGTTTTAGAAATTAATTTTTTTATATCATTTTTTTTGTGTCTCGGTCAGAGTATTGCTATAAACTCAAATTATAAATATAACAGCAATTATAAATTTCAAAAAGAAATGGGACAACAAGGTCATTTTCTGTACCAGCGTAAGCAAATTATTTTTAGTTTTGATAAAACAGTTATTATTATTCCACCAGGCCAACTTCACGCGCACGCTGTCAACATTCGCCCCTCTCACCCAGACTGGAACTCTGGTTTTCGGCCACCACTGTCAAGTCCTTTCAGGCCGAACACCTCCTCTGGTTTTCCGCAGAACAACCCGCACGCTTATCCTTGGCGTGGACCCAGGCCAAGCAGAAACTACAAAGACCGGTGCCAGATTTGCCAAAAAGTGGGCCATTCTGCACTGGCCTGTTATCAGCGGCTCAACCCAGCCTACCAGCCCACTACAACAGCCCAAAACGTGGGCCATGCTTTGTTTTTCATTCTTAACTAAGTTCAGTCTGATTTTAAAAGCTAGTCCAACTTGGTGAAAACGATTCTTTGTTTATGAAACATAAATAAAACAATAACATGAAATATGTGGTTTTTTTTATAGTGGTGTAAGAAATAGAGCCTTAAAGATCATTTTCTTTATTCATATTAAATCATTTTCGTATTTAAATCCAGTTTGTTCACTTCACAACTTTTGAAAATGTTTGAACACCAATGCAAAAAATAACAATAATAAAATATAATTTATTTCTTTTTTTAGAAAACACACACACACAAATATATAAATAGACGACAAGATATTAATTATATTTTAAAATTTTAATTACTTAAAACATGTTTGATAGTACAATTAACATGTTTTAGAAATTAATTTTTTTATATCATTTTTTTTGTGTCTCGGTCAGAGTATTGTTATAAACTCAAATTATAAATATAACAACGATTATAAATTTCAAAAAGAAATGGGACAACAAGGTCATTTTCTGTACCAGCGTAAGCAAATTATTTTTAGTTTTGATAAAACAGTTATTATTATTCCACCATGAAAGAGCGCAAACAAATAAAGAAAAAAACGTAAGAAATCAGTTAATTACATTATTCAATTATACATGAAATATTTCCTTGTCAGAGCAAGCTCCCTTGGCTTGGAGTACCTCCCAAGCAAATGCCAGGTTAAAATCTTCATTACAGTGAGTGTTATCAGTCCGAAGGCAGTTTTAAATTCTCTCTGGCTCATTCATCGATAGAAATGGACTAGGAGAGCGACGATAAGAGTGAATGCCTGAGTTGCTTTGGAAAAAAAGTTGGGAAATCAAGGTTTATCGACCACCAAAAACGTCTCCACAAGGCCGACAAGTTCCAGTGCAAAAGATGCAAGAATAGGTTCAAAAGCAGGGCCGAATGTCTGCTTCACCAAGAACACTGCACTGTGTTCTTTGGTGAGGGAGGAAAACGAGGTTCCTGAGAGCCTGCAGAATATAGTACGTGTTTTATACTGTTTAAAAGTAACTTTCATTTTAGCTTGTTAACTGTGTTTTCCTCTGTAAATTCTGTTAATGTAAATGTATTTACTATTCTGGTCTGGTTGATTGAGTTAGAGAGTTTAGTTATACGTTTTAATCTTCCTTGATATATGCAAAATCATCTTTGATTGATAGTAATATAAAAAATCATTTCTCTCTGTAGATCTCTTTACTCTCAATCTTCATCGTCCTCTTGCTGTTCACCGGAGCCGGAATCGTTTCATGGTATCAGAGCCAAAATAGATGGCTTCTTCCAGCTCAAACATTCCTTCCACTGTTTCTTCCCCTTCAGCAACTTCCTCTCTCTCGCTACCTCCCTTTCCTTCTCCTTCCCAAACCTTAACCATCAAACTCAGTAACACAAACTACCTCATCGGGAAAGCCCAGCTCCTCCATATCGCCACTGCTAATGGCATAACAAAATCCTGGATGGTTCTTTGCCCCCACCTCTCCAGTTCCTCGACTCCCTCTCATCTCAGCTAAATCCAGAATTCAACATCTGGGAGAGGTATAATGCGCTTGTCCTAAGTTGGATTTTTGCTTCAATTTCCGAAGATTTGCTCCCTCAAATCGTATCCTTTACCAAAGCCAACGATGCCTAGGGAGCTCTCGCTCGCGTTTTCTCTTCTTCCTCATTGGCGAGAATTGCAGAACTCTGAAGCCAGTAACAATCTCTTTCAAAAGACGGTTTTTCAGCAACAGTGTATATTCATCAAATTACGAACCGCAGAACAACCCGCACGCTTATCCTTGGCGTGGACCCAGGCCAAGCAGAAACTACAAAGGCCGGTGCCAGATTTGCCAAAAAGTGGGTCATTCTGCACTGGCTTGTTATCAGCGGCTCAACCCAGCCTACCAACCCACTACCCAAGCCCAAAACGTGGGCCATGCTTTGTTTTTCATGCTTAACTAAGTTCAGTCTGATTTTAAAAGCTAGTCAAACTTGGTGAAAACGATTCTTTGTCTATGGAACATAAATAAAACAATAACATGAAATATGTGGTTTTTTTATAGTGGTGTAAGAAATAGAGCCTTAAAGATCATTTTCTTTATTCATATTAAATCATTTTCGTATTTAAATCCAGTTTGTTCACTTCACAACTTTTGAAAATGTTTGAACACCAATGCAAAAAATAACAATAATAAAATATAATTTATTTCTTTTTTTAAAAAACACACACACACACATATATAATTAGACGACAAGATATTAATTATATTTTAAAGTTTTAATTACTTAAAACATGTTTAATAGTACAATTAACATGTTTTAGAAATTAATTTTTTTATATAATTTTTTTTGTGTCTCGGTCAGAGTATTGCTATAAACTCAAATTATAAATATAACAGCAATTATAAATTTCAAAAAGAAATGGGACAACAAGGTCATTTTCAATACCAGCGTAAGCAAATTATTTTTAGTTTTGATAAAACAGTTATTATTATTTCACCAGGCTAACTTCACGCGCACGCGGTCAACATTCGCCTCTCTCACCTAGACTGGAACTCTTGTTTTCGGCCACCACCGTCAAGTCCTTTCAGGCCGAACACCTCCTCTGGTTTTCTGCAGAACAACCCGCACGCTTATCCTTGGCGTGGACCCAGGCCAAGCAGAAACTACAAAGGCCGGTACCAGATTTGCCAAAAAGTGGGCCATTCTGCACTGGCTTGTTATCAGCGGCTCAACCCAGCCTACCAACCCACTACCCAAGCCCAAAACGTGGGCCATGCTTTGTTTTTCATTCTTAACTAAGTTCAGTCTGATTTTAAAAGCTAGTCAAACTTGGTGAAAACGATTCTTTGTCTATGGAACATAAATAAAACAATAACATGAAATATGTGGTTTTTTTTTTATAGTGGTGTAAGAAATAGAGCCTTAAAGATCATTTTCTTTATTCATATTAAATCATTTTCGTATTTAAATCCAGTTTGTTCACTTCACAACTTTTGAAAATGTTTGAACACCAATGCAAAAAATAACAATAATAAAATATAATTTATTTCTTTTTTTAAAAAACACACACACACACATATATAATTAGACGACAAGATATTAATTATATTTTAAAGTTTTAATTACTTAAAACATGTTTAATAGTACAATTAACATGTTTTAGAAATTAATTTTTTTATATCATTTTTTTTTGTGTCTCGGTCAGAGTATTGCTATAAACTCAAATTATAAATATAACAGCAATTATAAATTTCAAAAAGAAATGGGACAACAAGGTCATTTTCTATACCAGCGTAAGCAAATTATTTTTAGTTTTGATAAAACAGTTATTATTATTTCACCAGGCTAACTTCACGCGCACGCGGTCAACATTCGCCTCTCTCACCCAGACTGGAACTCTTTTTTTCGGCCACCACCGTCAAGTCCTTTCAGGCCGAACACCTCCTCTGGTTTTCTGCAGAACAACCCGCACGCTTATCCTTGGCGTGGACCCAGGCCAAGCAGAAACTACAAAGGCCGGTGCCAGATTTGCCAAAAAGTGGGCCATTCTGCACTGGCCTGTTATCAGCGGCTCAAACCAGCCTACCAGCCCACTACAACAGCCCAAAACGTGAGCCATGCTTTGTTTTTCATTCTTAACTAAGTTCAGTCTGATTTTAAAAGCTAGTCCAACTTGGTGAAAACGATTCTTTGTTTATTAAACATAAATAAAATAACAACATGAAATATGTGGTTTTTTTTTATAGTGGTGTATGAAATAGAGCCTTAAAGATCATTTTCTTTATTCATATTAAATCATTTTCGTATTTAAATCCAGTTTGTTCACTTCACAACTTTTGAAAATGTTTGAACACCAATGCAAAAAATAACAATAATAAAATATAATTTATTTCTTTTTTTAGAAAACACACACACACAAATATATAAATAGACGACAAGATATTAATTATATTTTAAAGTTTTAATTACTTAAAACATGTTTGATAGTACAATTAACATGTTTTAGAAATTAATTTTTTTATATCATTTTTTGTGTGTCTCGGTCAGAGTATTGCTATAAACTCAAATTATAAATATAACAGCGATTATAAATTTCAAAAAGAAATGGGACAACAAGGTCATTTTCTATACCAGCGTAAGCAAATTATTTTTAGTTTTGATAAAACAGTTATTACTATTCCACCAGGCCAACTTCACGCGCACGCTATCAACATTCGCCCCTCTCACCAAGACTGGAACTCTTGTTTTCGGCCACCACCGTCAAGTCCTTTCAGGCCGAACACCTCCTCTGGTTTTCCGCAGAACAACCCGCACGCTTATCTTTGGCGTGGACCCAGGCCAAGCAGAAACTACAAAGGCCGGTGCCAGATTTGCCAAAAAGTGGGTCATTCTGCACTGGCCTGTTATCAGCGGCTCAACCCAGCCTACCAGCCCACTATAACAGCCCAAAACGTGGGCCATGCTTTGTTTTTCATTCTTAACTAAGTTCAGTCTGATTTTAAAAGCTAGTCCAACTTAGTGAAAACGATTCTTTGTTTATGAAACATAAATAAAACAATAACATGAAATATGTGAGTTTTTTTATAATTGTGTAAGAAATAGTACCTTAAAGATCATTTTCTTTATTCTTATTAAATCATTTTCTAATCTAAATCCAGTTTGTTCACTTCACAACTTTTGAAAATGTTTGAACACCAATGCAAAAAATAACAATAATAAAATATAATTTATTACTTTTTTTAAAAAAACACACACACATATATATAATTAGACGACAAGATATTAATTATATTTTAAAGTTTTAATTACTTAAAACATGTTTGATAGTACAATTAACATGTTTTAGAAATTAATTTTTTTATATCATTTTTTTTGTGTCTCGGTCTGAGTATTGCTATAAACTCAAATTATAAATATAACAGCGATTATAAATTT
Source organism: Begonia masoniana (assembly GCA_022432975.1). NCBI lineage: Eukaryota > Viridiplantae > Streptophyta > Magnoliopsida > Cucurbitales > Begoniaceae > Begonia > Begonia masoniana. The sequence continues at coordinate 1,510,739 of CM039513.1, read as the reverse complement.
CAAAAAGAAATGGGACAACAAGGTCATTTTCTATACCAGCGTAAGCAAATTATTTTTAGTTTTGATAAAACAGTTATTATTATTCCACCAGGCCAACTTCACGCACACGCTATCAACATTCGCCCCTCTCACCCAGACTGGAACTCTTGTTTTCAGCCACCACCGTCAAGTCCTTTCAGGCCGAACACCTCCTCTAGTTTTCCGCAGAACAACCCGCGCGCTTATCCTTGGCGTGGACCCAGGCCAAGCAGAAACTACAAAGGCCGGTGCCAGATTTGCCAAAAAGTGGGCCATTTTGCACTGGCCTGTTATCAGCGGCTCAACCCAGCGTACCAGCCCACTACAACAGCCCAAAACGTGGGCCATGCTTTGTTTTTCATTCTTAACTAAGTTCAGTCTGATTTTAAAAGCTAGTCCAACTTGGTGAAAATGATTCTTTTTTTATAAAACATAAATAAAACAATAACATGAAATATGTGGTTTTTTTTATAGTGGTGTAAGAAATAGAGATTTAAAGATCATTTTCTTTATTCATATTAAATCATTTTCGTATTTAAATCCAGTTTGTTCACTTCACAAGTTTTGAAAATGTTTGAACACCAATGCAAAAAATAAAAATAATAAAATATAATTTATTTCTTTTTTTAAAAAACACACACACACATATATATAATTAGACGACAAGATATTAATTATATTTTAAAGTTTTAATTACTTAAAACATGTTTGATAGTACAATTAACATGTTTTAGAAATTAATTTTTTTATATCATTTTTTTTGTGTCTCGGTTAGAGTATTGCTATAAACTCAAATTATAAATATAACAGCAATTATAAATTTCAAAAAGAAATGGGATAACAAGGTCATTTTCTTTACCAGCGTAAGCAAATTATTTTTAGTTTTGATAAAACAGTTATTATTATTCCACCATGCCAACTTCACGCGCACGCTGTCAACATTCGCCCCTTTCACCCAGACTGGAGCTCTGGTTTTCGGCCACCACCGTCAAGTCCTTTCAAACCGAACACCTCCTCTGGTTTTCCGCAGAACAACTCGCACGCTTATCCTTCGCGTGGACCCAGGCCAAGCAGAAACTACAAAGACCGGTGCCAGATTTGCCAAAAAGTGGGCCATTCTGCACTGGCCTGTTATCAGCGGCTCAACCCAGCCTACCTGTGACAGCCCGAGACCCGATTGGGGTTCGAGAGTCGTCACTCCGGGTCATTTAACGGAAAACGGGCACATATGTCTTTTTTTTTTAACATAACAGACCGAGCTTTAAAAAAATAAAATGAAAAAAAAACAAACCCTTAAAACTTCTCAGGATAAAACAGGAAGACGTAGGCGGAAGACTGGTGGAAGAAGACTGACGGTTGACGTAGTTTCAAAGGTAGAATTAGAAGATGTAATTAATGGTTAATGTTAATAAGACAAAAAGTGAACAGTGCACCGGTGGATATAATATGTGAACAGTGACCGGTGGATGAAAAATGTGAACAGTGACCGGTGGATGAAAAATGTGAACAGTGACCGGATGAATAAAAATGTGAACAGTGACCGGATGATTAAAATAAAGTAATATAAATAAACATAAACTGGAATGAATAAAAACGTGAACAGTGACCGGTGGATGAAAAGTGTGAACAGTGACCAGATGATATAAAATATGAACAGTGATCGGATGATATAAAATATGAACAGTGACCGGATGATATAAAATGTGAACAGTGACCGGATGATATAAAATGTGAACAGTGACCGGATGATATAAAATGTGAACAGTGACCGGTGGATGTAAAATGTGAACAGTGACCGGCGGATGTAAAATGTGAACAGTGACCGGAGGATATAAAAAAAACAACAACGGTAGATGTGATTTTAAAGCAACGGAGGATGCAATCGGAAGACATAATTTTCAAGGCAGAATTTGACAACTCTTTAACAGGAAGACACACCAACAGAGAGTAGAAAAAAAAACAGAAAACATAAAAATCTCAGATTCTCAAACCAATTTAAAACATGATTCTCGAACACAACAGAAGGCATAACAGAAACTTAAGAAAGATCACACTACATGGATAGCTCTAAAACCAGAAACTATCCATGCACAGACTAACAGAAAATATTCCAAACAAATTCCAGAATACTTTAAAACATAATTCAACTGTCAAATACAGAGGTTTTAAACATCAATACAGGTTCCATACATCGTTTTACAAAGCACAAAGCAGTACAGAACTGGACCTACATTTTAAATGTTTTAAAATTTCAAAAGCTATACAATATTGGACATAACTTCAGAAAACACATTCTCACAGGATTAACTCTTGTCTGACTGCAGCAGCCAAACCCCGTGAGCTCTATCCATCAACTACATTAGCTCGTCATTTTGAGGCACAAGGTCCTCATTTGGAGTATCCGTACCTACAACATGAAGTTCATCTATGAGCCTAGAGCTCAGTAAGGACATACTAGAATGCAGTGTGCATATGCTATGCATGAACATTTTCAAATACATGAACATTACATTTCATTACATTACGTTTCACTGGACAGGAAGGTATAAGTGGGAAGAGAAGCTGGCGCAACAGGAGTACATGCCACAACAGGAGTACATAACAGGATGTCAGTCCTCATCCACACTTAACCATACATTTCATTACAGGTTTTATCTTACTTAACTTCAAACAGTGTACAGAAAACATTTTCATGACTTTCAGAGGAAACGTGTATGCATGAACATTCATAGACAGCCAACAGAATAATAAGCAAAATAAGCAGAATATAAAACAGAATACACTTAACCTAAAACATAACCTATGGTTTAACTACCCAACAGAAATCTCGACAACATAAACCTAGTACCTCCGTATTGTAGGGCCTTAAGGGCCAAACCTATACGTATGAACTTACCTGTGGTCCGAAATGCAGCAAGCTTGAACGCACGAGCACTGTGGTTCACGAACCTATAGCATGCATAAACGGACTTTAACCCTAAACATCACGAAACTAGCAAATAAATAAACTAAAATCGTTTTCTATCTAAGATGATTACCTTAGACCGAAAAGCAGGAGGAAAATCAGAGAAGGAAGAAACTCCTTGCTTTGGTTTTCTTCAACCGCAAGAGAGAAGCAGAGAGGAAAATGAGAGAGAGCAGAGAGGGAAATGTCTCACGTAGGAGGAAGAGAAGCAAATGGGATACATGGCTTGTCTTCTTCCACAAGTTTGCCAACTGTCAATCATCCATTTGATTTCTCCCACCAACCTTAATTTCTTCCTAATTTGCCCTTCCATTGGTTTTTAACTAAAACATTATTTAGTTAATCGATTCGGTCTCACGAATCACCCTCGTTCGATTAAACACATCGACAATTTTATTAAAAACAATCATTGCATTAATATTGGAGAAATTCCGCTTACATATTCGGGGAATTATTACATAGGCAAAAATGCCGGGTGTTACACTACCAGCCCACTACAACAGCCCAAAACGTGGGCCATGCTTTGTTTTTCATTCTTAACTAAGTTCAGTCTGATTTTAAAAGCTAGTCCAACTTGGTGAAAACGATTCTTTGTTTATGAAACATAAATAAAACAATAATATGAAATATGTGGGTTTTTTTATAGTGGTGTAAGAAATAGAGCCTTAAAGATCATTTTCTTTATTCATATTAAATCATTTTCGTATCTAAATCCAGTTTGTTCACTTCACAACTTTTGAAGATGTTTGAACACCAATGCAAAAAATAACAATAATAAAATATAATTTATTTCTTTTTTTAAGAAACACACACACACATATATATATAATTAGACGACAAGATATTAATTATATTTTAAAGTTTTAATTACTTAAAACATGTTTGATAGTACAATTAACATGTTTTAGAAATTAATTTTTTTATATCATTTTTTTTGTGTCTCGGTCAGAGTATTGCTATAAACTCAAATTATAAATATAACAGCAATTATAAATTTCAAAAAGAAATGGGACAACAAGGTCATTTTCTATACCAGCGTAAGAAAATTATTTTTAGTTTTGATAAAACAGTTATTATTATTCCACCAGGCCAACTTCACGCGCACGCTGTCAACATTCCCCCCTCTCACCCAGACTGAAACTCTGGTTTTCGGCCACCACCGTCAAGTCCTTTCAGGCCGAACAACTCCTCTGGTTTTCCGCAGAACAACCTGCACGCTTATCCTTGGCGTGGACCCAGGCCAAGCAGAAACTACAAAGACCGGTGCCAGATTTGCCAAAAAGTGGGCCATTCTGCACTGGCCTGTTATCAGCAGCCCAACCCAGCCTACCAGCCCACTACAACAGCCCAAAACGTGAGCCATGCTTTGTTTTTCATTCTTAAGTAAGTTCAGTCTGATTTTAAAAGCTAGTCCAACTTGGTGAAAACGATTCTTTGTTTATGAAACATAAATAAAACAATAACATGAAATATGTGGGTTTTTTTATAGTGATGTAAGAAATAGTGCCTTAAATATCATTTTCTTTATTCTTATTAAATCATTTTCGTATCTAAATCCAGTTTGTTCACTTCACAACTTTTGAAAATATTTGAACACCAATGCAAAAAATAACAATAATAAAATATAATTTATTACTTTTTTTAGAAAACACACACACACAAATATATAAATAGACGACAAGATATTAATTATATTTTAAAGTTTTAATTACTTAAAACATGTTTGATAGTACAATTAACATGTTTTAGAAATTAATTTTTTTATATCATTTTTTTTGTGTCTCGGTCAGAGTATTGCTATAAACACAAATTATAAATATAACAGCGATTATAAATTTCAAAAAGAAATGGGACAACAAGGTCATTTTCTGTACCAGCGTAAGCAAATTATTTTTAGTTTTGATAAAACAGTTATTATTATTCCACCAGGCCAACTTCACGCGCACGCTGTCAACATTCGCCCCTCTCACCCAGTCTGGAACTCTTGTTTTCGGCCACCACCGTCAAGTCCTTTTAGGCCGAACACCTCCTCTGGTTTTCCGCAGAACAACCCGCACGCTTATCCTTGGCGTGGACCCAGGCCAAGCAGAAACTACAAAGGCCGGTGCCAGATTTGCCAAAAAGTGGGCCATTCTGCACTGGCCTGTTATCAGCGGCTCAACCCAGCCTACCAGCCCACTACAACAGCCCAAAACGTGGGCCATGCTTTGTTTTTCATTCTTAACTAAGTTCAGTCTGATTTTAAAAGTTAGTCCAACTTGGTGAAAACGATTCTTTGTTTATGAAACATAAATAAAACAATAACATGAAATATGTGGGTTTTTTTATAGTGGTGTAAGAAATAGTTCCTTAAAGATCATTTTCTTTATTCATATTAAATCATTTTCGTATTTAAATCCAGTTTGTTCACTTCACAACTTTTGAAAATGTTTGAATACCAATGCAAAAAATAACAATAATAAAATATAATTTATTACTTTTTTTAAAAAACACACACACACATATATATAATTAGACGACAAGATATTAATTATATTTTAAAGTTTTAATTACTTAAAACATGTTTGATAGTACAATTAACATGTTTTAGAAATTAATTATTTTATATCATTTTTTTTGTGTCTCGGTCAGAGTATTGCTATAAACTCAAATTATAAATATAACAGCAATTATAAATTTCAAAAAGAAATGGGACAACAAGGTCATTTTCTTTACCAGCGTAAGCAAATTATTTTAGTTTTGATAAAACAGTTATTATTATTCCACCAGGCCAACTTCACGCGCACGCTGTTAACATTCGTCCCTCTCACCCAGACTGGAACTCTTGTTTTCAGCCACCACCGTCAAGTCCTTTCAGGCCGAACACCTCCTCTGGTTTTCCGCAGAACAACCCGCACGCTTATCCTTGGCGTGGACCCAGGCCAAGCAGAAACTGCAATGGCCGGTGCCAGATTTGCCAAAAAGTGGGCCATTCTGCACTGGCCTTTTATCAGCAGCCCAACCCAGCCTACCAGCCCACTACAACAGCCCAAAACGTGAGCCATGCTTTGTTTTTCATTCTTAAGTAAGTTCAGTCTGATTTTAAAAGCTAGTCCAACTTGGTGAAAACGATTCTTTGTTTATGAAACATAAATAAAACAATAACATGAAATATGTGGGTTTTTTTATAGTGGTGTAAGAAATAGTGCCTTAAATATCATTTTCTTTATTCTTATTAAATCATTTTCGTATCTAAATCCAGTTTGTTCACTTCACAACTTTTGAAAATATTTGAACACCAATGCAAAAAATAACAATAATAAAATATAATTTATTACTTTTTTTAGAAAACACACACACACAATATATAAATAGACGACAAGATATTAATTATATTTTAAAGTTTTAATTACTTAAAACATGTTTGATAGTACAATTAACATGTTTTAGAAATTAATTTTTTTATATCATTTTTTTTGTGTCTCGGTCAGAGTATTGCTATAAACACAAATTATAAATATAACAGCGATTATAAATTTCAAAAAGAAATGGGACAACAAGGTCATTTTCTGTACCAGCGTAAGCAAATTATTTTTAGTTTTGATAAAACAGTTATTATTATTCCACCAGGCCAACTTCACGCGCACGCTGTCAACATTCGCCCCTCTCACCCAGTCTGGAACTCTTGTTTTCGGCCACCACCGTCAAGTCCTTTTAGGCCGAACACCTCCTCTGGTTTTCCGCAGAACAACCCGCACGCTTATCCTTGGCGTGGACCCAGGCCAAGCAGAAACTACAAAGGCCGGTGCCAGATTTGCCAAAAAGTGGGCCATTCTGCACTGGCCTGTTATCAGCGGCTCAACCCAGCCTACCAGCCCACTACAACAGCCCAAAACGTGGGCCATGCTTTGTTTTTCATTCTTAACTAAGTTCAGTCTGATTTTAAAAGTTAGTCCAACTTGGTGAAAACGATTCTTTGTTTATGAAACATAAATAAAACAATAACATGAAATATGTGGGTTTTTTTATAGTGGTGTAAGAAATAGTTCCTTAAAGATCATTTTCTTTATTCATATTAAATCATTTTCGTATTTAAATCCAGTTTGTTCACTTCACAACTTTTGAAAATGTTTGAATACCAATGCAAAAAATAACAATAATAAAATATAATTTATTACTTTTTTTAAAAAACACACACACACATATATATAATTAGACGACAAGATATTAATTATATTTTAAAGTTTTAATTACTTAAAACATGTTTGATAGTACAATTAACATGTTTTAGAAATTAATTATTTTATATCATTTTTTTTTGTGTCTCGGTCAGAGTATTGCTATAAACTCAAATTATAAATATAACAGCAATTATAAATTTCAAAAAGAAATGGGACAACAAGGTCATTTTCTTTACCAGCGTAAGCAAATTATTTTTAGTTTTGATAAAACAGTTATTATTATTCCACCAGGCCAACTTCACGCGCACGCTGTTAACATTCGTCCCTCTCACCCAGACTGGAACTCTTGTTTTCAGCCACCACCGTCAAGTCCTTTCAGGCCGAACACCTCCTCTGGTTTTCCGCAGAACAACCCGCACGCTTATCCTTGGCGTGGACCCAGGCCAAGCAGAAACTGCAATGGCCGGTGCCAGATTTGCCAAAAAGTGGGCCATTCTGCACTGGCCTTTTATCAGCGGCTCAACCCAGCCTACCCGCCCACTACAACAGCCCAAAACGTGGTCCATGCTTTGTTTTTCATTCTTAACTAAGTTCAGTCTGATTTTAAAAGCTAGTCCAACTTGGTGAAAACGATTCTTTGTTTATGAAACATAAATAAAACAATAACATGAAATATGTGGTTTTTTTTATAGTGGTGTAAGAAATAGTGCCTTAAAGATCATTTTCTTTATTCATATTAAATCATTTTCGTATCTAAATCAAGTTTGTTCGCTTCACAACTTTTGAAAATGTTTGAACACCAATGCAAAAAATAACAATAATAAAATATAATTTATTTCTTTTTTTAAGAAACCCACACACGCATATATATAATTAGACGACAAGATATTAATTATATTTTAAAGTTTTAATTACTTAAAACATGTTTAATAGTACAATTAACCTGTTTTAGAAATTAATTTTTTTATAACATTTTTTTTGTGTCTCGGTCAGAGTATTGCTATAAACTCAAATTATAAATATAACAGCAATTATAAATTTCCAAAAGAAATGGGACAACAAGGTCATTTTCTGTACCAGCGTAAGCAAATTATTTTTAGTTTTGATAAAACAGTTATTATTATTCCACCATGAAAGAGCGCAAACAAATAAAGAAAAAAAACGTAAGAAATCAGTTAATTACATTCTTCAATTATACATGGAATATTTCCTTGTCAGAGCAAGCTCCCTTGGCTTGGAGTACCTCCCAAGCAAATGCCAGGTTAAAATCTTCATTACAGTGAGTGATATCAGTCCGAAGGGAGTTTGAAATTCTCTCTGGCTCATTCATCGATAGAAATGGACGAGGAGAGCGACGATAAGAGTGAATGCCTGAGTTGCTTTGGAAAAAAAGTTGGGAAATCGGGGTTCATCGATCACCAAAAACGTCTCCACAAGGCCGACAAGTTTGAGTACAAAAGATGCAAGAATAGGTTCAAAAGCTGGCCGAATGTCTTCTTCACCAAGAACACTGCACTGTGTTCTTTGGTGAAGGAGGAAGACGAGGTTCCTGAGAGCCTGCAGAATATAGTACGTGTTTTATACTGTTTAAAAGTTACTTTCATTTTAGCTTGTTAACTGTGTTTTCTCCTGTAAATTCTGTTAATGTAAATGTATTTACTATTTTGGTCTGGTTGATTGAGTTAGAGAGTTTAGTTATACGTTTTAATCTTCCTTGATATATGCAAAATCATCTTTGATTGACAGTAATACAAAAAATCATTTCTCTGTAGATCTCTTTTTTCTCAATCTTCAACGTCCTCTTGCCGTTCACCGGAGCCGGAATCGTTTCATGGTATCAGAGCCAAAATAGATGGCTTCTTCCAGCTGAAACATTCCTTCCATTGTTTCTTCCCCTTCAGCAACTTCCTCTCTCTCGCTACCTCCCTTTCCTTCTACTTCCCAATCCTTAACCATCAAACTCAGTAACACAAACTACCTCATCTGGAAAGCCCAGCTCCTCCATATCGCCACTGCTAATGACATCAACAAAATTCTGGATGGTTCTTTGCCCCCACCTCCCCAGTTCCTCGACTCCCTCTCATCTCAGCTAAATCCAAAATTCAGTATCTGGGAGAGGTATAATGCGCTTGTCCTAAGTTGGATTTTTGCTTCCATTTCCGAAGATTTGCTCCCTCAAATCCTATCCTTTACCAAAGCCAGCGATGCATGGGGAGCTCTCGCTCGCGTTTTCTCTTCTTCCTCGTTGGCGAGAATTGCAGAACTCCGAAGCCAGTTACAATCTGTTTCAAAAGACGGTTTTTCAGCAACAGCGTGTATTCATAAAATTATGAACCTGTGCAATACCTTGGCCGAGGTTGGAGAGCCAGTGTCTTACCGGTATAGGGTACTGTATTTTCTGGGATGTCTTGGAAGCGAGTATGATGTATTCGTCGTCTCCATCACAAATCGGCCAGACCAACCCCCTCTGGAAGAGATTCACATTCTCCTGCAGATTTTCGATTTTCGTCTGGAAAAACGAAATTCCATTGTTCTTTCGTCGCCAGGCCAACTTCACGCGCACGCTGTCAACATTCGCCTCTCTCGCCCAGACTGGAACTCTGGTTTTCGGCCACCACCGTCAAGTCCTTTCAGGCCGAACACCTCCTCTGGTTTTCCGCAGAACAACCCGCACGCTTATCCTTGGCGTGGACCCAGGCCAAGCAGAAACTACAAAGGCCGATGCCAGATTTGCCAAAAAGTGGGTCATTCTGCACTGGCCTGTTATCAGCATTCAGCGGCTCAACCCAGCCTACCAGCCCAAAACGTGGGCCATGCTTTGTTTTTCATGCTTAACTAAGTTCAGTCTGATTTTAAAAGCTAGTCCAACTTGGTGAAAACGATTCTTTGTTTATGGAACATAAATAAAACAATAACATGAAATATGTGGTTTTTTTATAGTGGTGTAAGAAATAGAGCCTTAAAGATTATTTTTTTTATTCATATTAAATCATTTTCGTATTTAAATCCAGTTTGTTCACTTCACAACTTTTGAAAATGTTTGAACACCAATGCAAAAAATAACAATAATAAAATATAATTTATTTCTTTTTTTAAGAAACACACATATATAATTAGACGACAAGATATTAATTATATTTTAAAGTTTTAATTACTTAAAACATGTTTAATAGTACAATTAACATGTTTTAGAAATTAATTTTTTTATATCATTTTATTTTTTGTGTCTCGGTCAGAGTATTTCTATAAGGAACCAGAGTGACATTCTTCAATTATCCATGGAACATTTCCTTGTCAGAACAGACGTCTAACATGATTTTACCATATCAAGGTAGAAATGGAATTTCACCTCCATTTTTCTCTTTAATTATATGTTAAAGTAGGATGTTGTGTCTAGGCATTTTCGACAAGATGGTGCACATAGAGGGTGGCATTGTAGGGTTCAACCATTGTTTAGCGCCGATTTGGTTTTCACATCGGTTGGCTTGAACAACTTAAATTAGACTACTGAACCTTCCAACGCTACTTCCGACTCTACTGGACTCTTCTACCTTGCAAGACCACTCCTTTTTTCAAAGACACGACTGAACGAGAACCTAAAGATTTCAAAATATTTGTCTGCGATCGTAGAGTATCTATGAGAACAAAAAAAAAAGAAAAAAAAAAAAAGAAAAATTTGATCAGAGTGCCTCATGGGCAAAAAAAATCACAATAAGCCTCTTGGTGAACAATGGCTTCAGCGCGGCTCACAAATCTATTTCTACAGTTGTTGCATACATATTTCGTACTCTTGTGGGCGACTAACCGATAAGAAAGAAAACTGAATTTACCGATACTCTTGACGCATGACAAGCACAAAACCTTGTTTCTCTCCCGTACATGAACGGGAAAAATGGGTCACCATGAATATGAAAAAAAATCAAAATTACAATGTGCTAATATGCATTAGCTTCTTCCTTCACTTCCATGATTGAATACCTTCATAAAAGTAGTGTTTATCATGGTTCGGTCTGATTTTAAGAGATACTAGGACCGAACCAATATATTTCGATTTTCAATTTTTAAAACCAATACCTATAAATCAATAAAATAAAACAACATATTTGGTGAAGCAAAGAGCGGTTGGGTTAGAAGCATCTACCGTGCACTTAATCCAATGAGCAAGGACATAAGGAAGACGAATATTTTCTCTTTCAGTAGACAGGAGCAAAGGCCCTTAATATTAATTATGCCAGTTATATTATAATGGAAAAAATGCAAAAAAGAGAAAGAAGTTTAGGAAATAGGCAAAAAGGGGACAAAGATTTGGTTTTAGGCAAAAAAAGGAAAACTGTTTGAGAAATAGGCAAAAAAAGGAAAATCCGGCGGTTTTTTGTTTTAGGCACGGCGAGAGGCCGGTTGGTCCGATCGGACCGGCCGGCCTCTAGTTTTTTTATTAAAAAATAAAGGAGAGGCCGGCTGGTCTGATGGACCAGCCGGCCTTTCCTATTTTTTTATTAAAAAAATTAATTTTTTATTCAAAATTTAGTTTTTTTAATTGGAAAAGGGGAGAGGCCGGTTGATCCATCAGACCAACCGGCCTCTCCTTTTTGTTTTATTAAAAAATTAGTTTTTTTTATTAAAAAATAAGGGAGAGGTCGGCTGGTCCGATCCACCCCTATAAAAATTGCTCTCCCCCATTCAAATTCACACCTCCAAACATCTCTCGAATATTTTCCTACTCTTCAAATATTTTTTACTCCGGTGATATTATTAATTCATTAATAAATTGTTTATTCTTAAAAAATTAAACTACCATAAAAAATTTAAAAAAAAATTAAGAAAAAAACTCAGTATATACCCTATTATCAAGAGCGGTAGCATTGCGTTTCACGTACTGATATAATCCATGGCACATCACGACCCTTGCAAGTTTTTCGGTGCTGATATTAGCACAAACAATTTATTAATGAATTAATAATATCACCCGATGATAAGAAACCATCGGGTGGTTTCATTCGCGCAGGTCGTAAACGATAAAAAACGACGTTGTTTTGGGTTTGCAAATTTAAATGCAAATTTACAAAATAAATAGAGTGGTTTGCCACTCGACCAGAAGCATTTTTGTGTTCAATCTAGATTTATTTAATATTAATTGCATCTCACATATTTAATATAAAAATTAAATCTGTAAAATTAATTTTTTATTCAAAATTTAGGTTTTTTATTAAAAATTATTTTTTTTAATAAAACAAAAAGGAGAGGCCGGCTGGTCCATTAGACCAACCGGCCTCTCCTTTATTTTTTAATAAAAAAACTTGAGGCCGGCCAGTCCGATTGGACCAGCCGGCCTCTCGCCGTGCCTAAAACAAAAAACTGCCGGATTTTTTTTTTTTTGCCTATTTCTCAAATAGTTTTCCTCTTTTTCTTAAAACCAAACATTCGTCCCCTTTTTGCCTATTACCTAAACTTCTTTCTCTTTTTTGCATTTTTCCCTTTATCGAATGAGAAACAAACAGTTAAATGACCTGCCGGTCCAAGGAGGCCCAATTGATTATTTATTTTCTAAAAAATACAAACTTGTTTTTCAAGATTCATCTACCCCAGACTCCAATTAGTAAATAAAAGTGTTTTCCTTGATTTAATTTTGTTCATAAATAAAAGTTTTTGTTGCATAATAATAAATAAGTAGAGAAGTGTCCTACACTTCAAACCCTAACAATTTTTCAATCAACTTAACTTAAACTTTAAAAACACAATAGAAAGTAAAAAAAAAAAAAAAAAAACCATAATAATTTCAGAAGGTCGAATTGACAAATATAGGGGGTGAGACTCGGTTGCGTCATTCTCCTTCTATGAGTGGTTCTATCGTTCTGTAAGTCATGTTAAATATCCCCATATCGAAACCTGCTCCCTTTCGGGTGCCATGAGAGAAACCTGTGTTATCGTCAGTAAAATAAATGGAATTAGGTTTACATCTCCTAACCATCGATGCATTTAACGCCATGAAGGAATTATGACCTAGAAAGAGGCTCCAGTTTCCCAAGTTTTTCAACTCTTCCCAACTCAAACTCTTGAAATCAAGCTTGAAAACTTGAAAATTTATGGTTTGGTACGGCCTCTCCTTGAATTCTTTTTCTGGACGAAAAGACTCCGACCCTTCTCTCGAAACCAGCAGCAGAGATTTTTCTACAATCACCAAATAAAGAGCTTCGAAGAAATCCCCTTCGATTAGGTCTTCTGAGAACTCTGTTATAAACTTTGCCGTCGTTGGATTGGATCTTCCAAAATCAGTGACCAAAAGCTTTCCAAAGAAAGTAATAAAATAACACTTGTCTTGGTAAAAAACAGCATCGGCATAAATTGTTTCCGTTTCGATCGACGTCCATCTTTTATCACCGGGTCTCCAATAAGCTGGCATAGTAGGACAGCCTTGAATGACCACGAGGACAAAATTTAAAGTGAGAGAAGGACTGACGGATAAAATTGCTCGATGAATAAATCGAACATAGGGTTTGCTAAGCCTTTCATGTCTGGACTGGCCAAAATATTTTATCCCGGGAAGCTTGAATCTAGCGAGGGTCATTGGGTGCAACAGATTGATGCCCCAGTCCGATCCGACGGTGAGAAGCCATCCTCTGGAAGAATAGCATTTTTTTCCGTTGGTTTCCCACGATTCAATTTGATGGATTCTTCTGCTCGTAAGCTTGTAGAAGCCACGCAGATGACTTCCCTTTTTGGGTGGAAGCATCAACCATGGCAGGTGTTTGGTTTGTTTTTTCATGAAAGTTTCTTTGCGTACCACAGCCACATCTCTCCACCATTTACAGATCAATCCAAGTGTTAGGATGTCCTCAAAGCTAGTCAATTTTTCAGCAATTAACTCAAGGAGGTCGCTGGGAATTTCTGCCCACTGACTCATAGTTGACCTCCAAGATCAATTGGGAGGAGAGGGAGAGGGAGAGAGAGGAGGGGAGGGGCCTGAGAGAAAGAGTTACAGCTATTTTTAATATGGAAATTATCAATTTTAACCATGTACTATACACGTTGTTTCAATTCGACCCCTGTACTATAAAAACCGTCAAACCGAATCCTGTACTTTGATTCTGTTATCAGTTTTGACCTTCTATCAACAATTTCATTAAACACTCATTGAAAAAACTAACAAACAATCTTGAATTCAGTTGAAATTTTTACCACATGCTCACTACTTAATGAGAAGATAATCTAGAATTGTTCGTGATTTTTTAACACATGTACGATTTATTGTAATTTTATTTTAGTATTTTTTAAAAATATTATAATAAATCATACAAGTTTTAAACAATTACGAAAATTTTTGTATTATCTACTCATAATATGGTAAACATCTGAAAAAAGTTTCAAATAAATCTAATATTGTTTGTTATTCTTTTAAATTAATCTCAGTTTCTTCTTTACTTTAAAAATTAATTTTGAAAAAAATACCAAACAACAATTAATTTATTTGAAAACTTTTCCACATGTTCAACTTATCATGGGTAGATAATAGATAAAGTTTCATGATTTTTTAATATTTGTATGATTTATTATAATATTTTTATAAAATTCATAAATAAAATTTTAATAAATCGTACATGTGTTAAAAAATCACGAAAATTTTCAGATTATCTTCTCATTAAGTAGTGAGCATGTGGTAAAAATTGCAACTGAATCCAAGATCGTTTGTTAGTTTTTTCAATGAGGGTTTAATGAAATTGTTGATAGAATGTTAAAACTGATAACAGAATCAAACTACAGGGTTCAGTTTGCCAGCATAGGGGCCGAATTGAAAAAACGTGTATAGTACAGGGTTAAAATTGATAATTTCCCTTTTAATATTAACTTTTTAATATTTAAAAACCATTTTTTTTTAAATTACAAGGTAAGAAAGTAGGGGTGGGCAGGACCGGACCGTGGACCGAGAACCGGACCGGACCGGCGGGTTCGGTCCGGTTTCGGTCCTATGGTGACGGACCGCGGTCCGGTCCTCGGTCCACAGCTCGAATTCCCGAAGAACCGGGACCGGACCGAAGGACCGATTTTTAGCGAAGCTTGCCTTCAATCTTCAGCAAGTCTTCCTTCCTAAATCCCTAATCAGTTAATCCAGAACCAGAAAAAATCCATAATCGGCTAATCCAGAACAGTGAACACCCGATTCGCCTCGCGCTCGCGCCAGTCCTCCGAACAGTGAACACCCGATTCGCCTCGCGCTCGCGCCAGTCCTCCGAACAGTGAACACCCGATTCGCCTCGCGCTCGCGCCAGTCCTCCGAACAGTGAACACCCGATTCGCCTCGCGCTCGCGCCAGTCCTCCGAACAGTGAACACCCGATTCGCCTCGCGCTCGCGCCAGTCCTCCGAACAGTGAACACCCGATTCGCCTCGCGCTCGCGCCAGTCCTCCGAACAGTGAACACCCGATTCGCCTCGCGCTCGCGCCAGTCCTCCGAACAGTGAACACCCGATTCGCCTCGCGCTCGCGCCAGTCCTCCGAACAGTGAACACCCGATTCGCCTCGCGCTCGCGCCAGTCCTCCGAACAGTGAACACCCGATTCGCCTCGCGCTCGCGCCAGTCCTCCGAACAGTGAACACCCGATTCGCCTCGCGCTCGCGCCAGTCCTCCGAACAGTGAACACCCGATTCGCCTCGCGCTCGCGCCAGTCCTCCGAACAGTGAACACCCGATTCGCCTCGCGCTCGCGCCAGTCCTCCGAACAGTGAACACCCGATTCGCCTCGCGCTCGCGCCAGTCCTCCGAACAGTGAACACCCGATTCGCCTCGCGCTCGCGCCAGTCCTCCGAACAGTGAACACCCGATTCGCCTCGCGCTCGCGCCAGTCCTCCGAACAGTGAACACCCGATTCGCCTCGCGCTCGCGCCAGTCCTCCGAACAGTGAACACCCGATTCGCCTCGCGCTCGCGCCAGTCCTCCGAACAGTGAACACCCGATTCGCCTCGCGCTCGCGCCAGTCCTCCGAACAGTGAACACCCGATTCGCCTCGCGCTCGCGCCAGTCCTCCGAACAGTGAACACCCGATTCGCCTCGCGCTCGCGCCAGTCCTCCGAACAGTGAACACCCGATTCGCCTCGCGCTCGCGCCAGTCCTCCGAACAGTGAACACCCGATTCGCCTCGCGCTCGCGCCAGTCCTCCGAACAGTGAACACCCGATTCGCCTCGCGCTCGCGCCAGTCCTCCGAACAGTGAACACCCGATTCGCCTCGCGCTCGCGCCAGTCCTCCGAACAGTGAACACCCGATTCGCCTCGCGCTCGCGCCAGTCCTCCGAACAGTGAACACCCGATTCGCCTCGCGCTCGCGCCAGTCCTCCGAACAGTGAACACCCGATTCGCCTCGCGCTCGCGCCAGTCCTCCGAACAGTGAACACCCGATTCGCCTCGCGCTCGCGCCAGTCCTCCGAACAGTGAACACCCGATTCGCCTCGCGCTCGCGCCAGTCCTCCGAACAGTGAACACCCGATTCGCCTCGCGCTCGCGCCAGTCCTCCGAACAGCGAACACCTGATTCGCCTCGCGCTCGCGCCAGTCCTCCGAACAGTGAACACCCGATTCGCCTCGCGCTCGCGCCAGTCGCCTGGTTGGATTGCCTCCCCTCAGTTGCAGAATAGAACACCGACGACTCGCGACTCCCGTGCTTCGTTCTCCGATTCGCCTCGCCTCGCCTCCAAAGCTGCTCCGATTCGCCTCGCCTCCAAAGCTCCCATGCTCTCTGCTGATCGACTGATCGGGTCGCGCTCGCCTCGCCTTTGTCTTCGACTTCCCTCTCTCCTCACTCACAGTCACGGTATGTGAGTGAGGGCTCGATTTTGCTGCTGCAAATGGGTGTAATTTTTATAAGTTTAAAATTTTTTTACAAATAAAAATATTAGGGTGGGAGAAACCGGGACCGAACCGGGACTGGACCGATTTTTCGGTCCGGTCCAGGTTCGGTCCAGGTTCCTCCCAGGGCCGGTTCCGGTCCGGGCTCGGGACCGGACCGAACCGGCCCGTGCCCACCCCTATAAGAAAGCAAAACAAGAATATGGAATTAAATCCTTCCTAAACCAGCTTCTAATTTGTCTTTCCATCTAAGGAAACATTCAAACTCAATTAGTGTTTATATTCAACCGGCAGAATCAACCAGAAAATTATCTCCTTCCTATTTTTTCATTGAATTTGACCAAATTAGAAGTCAAATTCAGATCATTCTATCTAAAAAAAGTAAATTTTTCCCTAGAAATTAAGACAGCCCTGTGAGTAAAGATGAGTTTTTTTTTTGGCGTTGCTTTAATATAAAATATTTAGGATTATTGCTAAGTGATTTAAAATCCTGGTCAATGACCTAAATATGTTCGGAGTCCATGAAAAGCTCCATTTTCATTAAATTTCTATTAAAATAGCATAGTTGAATTCTATTAAATTGATGCATTATAAATGCTAAAAATAAACTCTACCCCTACTGAGTTTAATCGATTCATCGCAAAAGACTACTATTTTTTTTTTCAAGATCCAACAATGGAATAGTCACTTTGCAAGAATTCTATATTTTTAATAATTTCTTATTTTATGATTTATTTTAAATTTTAAGGTTAGACATTATTGAGAATTTATAAGCCTTATTATATTTCTTTTACTCAGTTACCTTAATTAGACTTATATTATCACATTATCTGATATAATTAGACTTATATTATCACATTTACTGATATTACTCGTTAGACCTGCTTAATTCATGTGTTACGGGTCCTGGGTTTATTTTAAATTTATAAATTATTCCGTTGCATTTTTCAAATAAATAAGATCAAGAGTAACATTGCAGTAAAAACATGACATACCATATTAAAAAAAATACTATTTACCTACTAAAATTAAAGAAAATATTATATTATATGTTTATAATTATTTAGATTTTTATTAGAAAAATTTTAATTATTAGTTACAAAGACAGGTGCACCGGATTGAAATAAGAATTTTAATTATTAGTCACAAAGAATAAAACATCAAATTCCTTTTGTAAATGAGTGACACTCCTCTTGAAACACTTTTTCCACTCACATTTTCTAGACGTCTACCCTCAATTTTAACATAAAACTAAACATAAAGTACGTGTTTGTCATCGAAAGTTGGCTGGTCACTACCCATATGGTTGATTTTTTTTTTTTTTTTCACAAAATGTTCAATTTAAATACTAGAAATCTCCCACAAGATCCTGTCCAGTGTTCATAATAATTTCAGAAAATAAAATGACTAAAACAGAGAGCACATACTCAAGTTCCAAGCTGCAAAATGACCAAAATTATATCCAACCAGTGCTCATTGAGGTCCTCCAAACTAACTCATCATCTTTGCAATCACAGGAACCACTTTGGGGTTTGCTTGATGCTTTGCTAGATTAGCCAGATTTTTCATTACTACAAAAGATGAAGGTAAAACAATTTTTTGAGCTTGAGATTAATTAAACATGATAGATTACATAGGAAGATGACTACTGACTCGACAAGAGATTAATGCAATAAGAGACTCATATCAGTCCTCCATTAATTTACACCTATCCAAAAAGTAATAATTTTTATTAAAGTTGTATGTCTTTTTAGATCGAGCGAGATGAAAAATATTATAATTTTTTAGAATTTTCCCACAAACAGTCAACTGAACACCTTTCTCGTCGATTTCACCAAAACCAAAATATGACAAATATCACTAGTTTCATAACAATTTGAGAGCAATGAATGTAATATCTCAAATATAACAGTCAACCCTTACCATCTTGGAGAGCAGCCATGACTTCAGGATCACTAAATGCAGCCATCATTTCTGGATCCTAGAAACATGATAAAAAAGCAAAAAGAAAACAGGTAAATAATAAGCCTACAAGTTAAGTCCACTAGTTTGCAACACAACCTTTAGTATACCAAGGAATAAATAAAAAGGTAACCTAGTAAGCAAAGAATGAGATAAAAACTTTAAAGAAATTAAACTTCACCTGTTGCAAAAATTGGATACTTAGCCATCCATACATATATATGACTGTTCTTTAAATATACAAGACTCACATTTATAGTCTTGCTAAAATCAACATTCCCATGAGCCCCTCCTGGCTTGCCACCAGGGAATCCTCCAGGCATGCCTCCTGGGAAGCCACCCGGCATGCCTCCTGGTCTTCTACTGGAAGACGATTGTTCTTCCTTCTTAGCCTTCTCATATGCAGCCTGGCTCCAAAAAAAAAGGAGGAAAATCATCATATTGAAAAAAGATACTACCAAAACACGTTTGCAAAGAAAGGAAAAAACCAAAGAAAACCTGTGCTTCAACATGGCGTCGTTGTCTCTCAGCGCTCTAATTTCCTAGCATCTCTTTCTTTGTGCTGCCTTTCATACTTTCGGCGATGTTCCTCAAGCTTATGTGCGTTTGGTTCAACCTGAAGCACACAAGCAGCACAATGTGATACAAACTCTCTTGAGCAAAAGTTCAAAACTAGACTCATGGCTGATTAGTTTACATATAGAAAGAAGGGTAAACCCCACATTTTCTCTCAGGCGGATAACGTTACAAAATTAGAATTGCATTAAGGAGAACTGATTAGTTTACATATAGAAAGAAGGGTAAACCCCACATTTTCTCTCAGGCGGATAACGTTACAAAATTAGAACTGCATTAAGGAGAACTGAGCAAATCTTGATTGAGAGTTTTTTTAAGGGTTCTTTCATTCTCTTCTCTGTATTTTATCTTTATCAATATACTTCGTTTCTTATAAAAAGAAAAAGAATGAGTAAATCTTTTCTTAGAAAAAAGAAAAAAAAAACGAATGCTCCCTTCATTCGGCAAACAAGAAATCCCAAGCTCCAAATGAATGTATTACTTTATATCTTTCAGCAACAAAGAAAGAAACGGTAATCAAAGCAACAATATAATGAATTTTTTTTTAAACCCTAAAATTCAGCAACAATATAATGATTTTTTTTTAATCCTAAAATTCAGCACTTAGTTGTTTATAAAGTTTGTTCACCAAAAAGCCTACTTGCACTTTGATCTAGCAAAGCTCCTTTTCCCAAAGCAGTCATCAAATGCCAAGCAACACCAGGCTTAAATATGGAGAGCATGAAAACATGGAATGAAATCATGCATCCAGAAAACACCAACTAGCGAATAAGATTTCACGTTGCACCAAATATGGTTAAAAGGGAGAAGGTCATGACGAAGGATTAAAAAGTGCCACAAGGTCATGTAGAGAACTGAAGTACTGTTTAACCTTTTTAGGAACAGCATTAATTTCCTCATCATAATCTAACTTTGATGCCAGATGAAGATCCTTGGCAGCCTCTTCCCATTGGCCAAGCATTGCTCTAGCAACACCACGTGATTTGTAACCTTTGGCAAAATCTGGATTAATCTGACATAAAGGAAGATAGTACAAACTCAAAAAATCCGAGTGTACAAAGAAACAATCCAAGGCATGATCGGTGACCATCTTAAGCTACTAACTAATGCACATTTTCATATGAATAAAGACAGCACTATATAAAAAATGTAAATATATTTAATACCAGGTCAGGAAGAACAAACCAACAATTATTAAAAATATTATAGGAAGCTCAGTCAATCACTAAATATCACCACTCTCAAGGAGTTTAACAAGGGTACAAGACTTCAAAATGCTGGAGCACCGCCCAAGCTAGAACCTAGTGACACAATATAACTACCAAGAGGACCAAGTAAGGGATACATAACTAAATATACATAATGCCTTACAGAATCCACCCAAGACATCTAAAGTAGAGAGAACTCTCATATTAAATATTAATTCACCCTCTAATTCTACCCTATAATCTAAGCTCTTGATGGGAATCAAGAAATGATGCAATTATTGTTGTTTCAATAATTTATAATTTATTTTAATTATTGCACCAATTAATGAGTGTCACTTAAGCATCATGTCAAGAGGTTAGAGGAGAATGTATAATTAAAGAGTACAATATTACTCACTCTAAAAAACAACTATACTTCCAAAAATACTCAAGTCAGTCATAAACACAGAAGGTGAATTTAAATGCCAATGTAGGAAAACAGAGCACATTATTAAAAGTAATTTATCACCTAATTTATTGAGTATCTAAAGTATTCTAGGAAGCATCGCAATTGCAAGAAATAAGAGAAATTTGGCATTTCCTGAACTTAATTGACACAACATTAAACCATCAAATGATGCAACTCTCCATATAAATATCCATAAGACTCCCTGGCTTCTGATGAACATAGCTTTCAATTGATATATTATTTGCCTAGGGAAATCCAGAATTCATTAAAAATGCATTCCTTTAATCATATCTGAACCAACACACAGACAACAAGAAATGAAAATAACCTCCAAAGCAGCATTGGCATCACGGATGGCGGCGTTTGGTTTCTTCATCTTAATGTAAACGCTTGCTGGTAGAATCAACAAATAAACCCAAATCAAAACATATAGTGGAAAAGTAACTTCAAGTTGATTAGTAACACAGTAATAATAAAAGGTACCTCTAGTTCCATACATAATTGCTGAGTGGGATTCAAAAGAATTGCTTCAGTAAGCTGATTGATTGCTTCGTCCAATTTACATAGCATTAACCTAATCGATAAACTATCCAAAATTCTATACCAAAAACTACACACAGCGTTTATGATATACCTTCTTATAGAGCTTCCATGGCATTGCGCTTTGCAATCTTCCTCATTGAACCTCAGTCTCAGGAGGAGGCTGCATTGGAACTCAGGAGGAGTTCCGTTTATCGATAAGGGGAACTTAACATTTTGATCGTGGGCAAAAGGATCTTGCCATTACACGGATTCCAAGAGGAGTCATCTACAACAAGGGGATCTTGTTGATTTTAGATCTCGGGAGAGAAGTTCGCAAAAATAGTTTCATTAGGGAAGTTAAGAAGTGACAGCGACAAAGATAAAAGGAAGTCTTTATTTGTTTAATTCCGTTTGTCTTGTAACTTTGTGAACTCGTGGAATGTTTTTATAACTGGGCGTAGCCCCGCAGACGTAGGCGAATTGCCGAACTGCGTTACTAACCTCCCGTCTTATTACTTTCTGCATATTTATAATTGTCCATCATTGCATTAATTATCGGTGTCAAACGAAATAATCTGTGTGACATCGCGTAACTGATCTTAATCTTTCAAATTCTAAACGTTGATCCAAATTAACGAACAACGCCGATCAAACAAAAAATAAGAAAATAAAAAAACCATAGTTGCAACAACCATAACTTCAAATTAACGAGCTGAAATTATCACTATTAACAGCCATAACTGCATGAATTGTTACACATCATTATCTTCAACGTCGTCAATCAAACAAAAATAAGAAAAGAAAAAAAAACTCAACATAGCAGAAAGTGATTGAAAACAGCTGAGAGAGTCGTCGAGACCGAAAGAGAATCAACAGTCTGGATGTTGCTTGTTCTTGCAATCATCTTTCCTCTTTTTTCAACTATTAATATTAATTAAAAAAAATGTGTTTATTTAAAAATGACCGAACGCTCACTCCAACGCCAGCTTCATCAACGCTAAAATGGATCAGGAGAAGAACGACAAAGTCGGATGCTTAGAGAAAAAAGTTGGTAAGTCGGGTTTTATCAAGCACCAGAACTCCAAGCACAAGGGCAACAAATATGAATGTAAGAAATGCAGAAATCGATTCAAGAGCCGTGGAGAAGCACAGGCTCACCAAGAACAATGCAACAATACTTTCTGGAGATGAGGTTCTTGACAATTGCTTGCTCCTATTTGTTAGAGTACTGTTTTAGTTAAGTTAGTATGTATGTCTTTGAATGCTCCTATTTGTAAAATCCACCAAAATTTAAAAAATATAAATTTTTGAATTATTATTTTTCATTGTGCAATTAATTATTTTTTATTTTCCTGCATTTATATTATTGCTTGTATTCTCACATTTATTTTTACTCGGAGGTTATGGATCGATCATAAAAACTTCCGCACAAAGCCTTTAAGTTAGATGGTGGACCTCCCCGAGGTTAATTTGTGAAAAATTTATTCGAAAATTTATCTTTATTAAATTTTGGTTGATTTTACAAATAGGAACAGTCAAAGACATACATACTATAACTTAACTAAAACTGTACTCTAACAAATAGGTAACAAATAGGAGCAGGCAATGGTCAAGAACCTCATCTCCGGAAAGTATTGTTGCACTGTTCTTGGTAAGCCTGTACTTCTACACGGCTTTTGAACCGATTTTTGCATTTCTTACATTCATATTCGTCGCCCTTGTACTTGGAGTTCTGGTGCTTGACAAACCCCGACTTATCAACTTTTTTCCCTAAGCATCCGACCTTGTCGTTCTTCTCCTGGTCCATTTTAGCGCGATGAAGATGGCGTGGTAGTGAGCGTTTGGTTCCTCTTTAAATAAACACAATATTTTATTAATTAATATTAATAGTCGGAAAAAGAGAACAAATGATTGCAAGAAAAAGCAACAGCCAGACTGTTGCTTTTCTTTCGATCTCGACGACGCTCTCAGCTATATTCAATCACTTTCTGCTGTGCTGGGATTTTTTTTTTCCTTTTTTTTTTTAGTTGTTTGATTGACTCAGTTGAAAATAATGAATTGTAGCAATTCATGCAGCTATGGCTGTTACTAGTGATAATTTCAGCTCGTTAATTTGAAGCTATGGTTGTTGCAACTATGGTTTTTTTGTTCCTTTTCTTATTTTTTGTTTGATCTTCGTTAATTTGGACCTACGCATAAGATTAGTTATGCGATGTCACACAGAGTGTTTCGTGTGACACCGATAATTAATGCAATGATGGACAATTATAAATATATAAAAAGTAATAAGACAAGAGGTTGGTAATGCAGTTCGGTAATTCGCCTACGTTTGCAGAGCCACGCCCAATTATAAAAACATTTCACGAGTTCACAAAGTTACAAGACAAACGGACTTAAACAAATAAAGACTCCCTCTTATATTTGTCGCTGCCACTTCCTAACTTCCGAGATGTATTTGCACCGATTAGAGTACAAGACATGGTTGGTAGGAGCGTTTTGAATAGCAAAAATAAAAGATATATCATAATAATTATTATGATAAATCATAAATAGAAAAAATAAAAAATATCGCATAAATAAATATGTGACCCAAATACAAAATAAAATTAATTACAGAAGTTGATGTATATATACCTTACACAATTTTTTGTTCTTATTAATATCAAAGTTTTGAATTTGTTAGTGATCAAGGAGGCGTTTCTCATCCTTTGGCAAGCATTTCCTGCCCATCTCTCTCTACTGTAACTATTTCTTTCTCTAACTCTCCCTATCCCCCAACTCAAAGTTCTTGGAACTATGAGGGAGTGGGCAGACATTCACTCCCCCTACTTGAAATAATTGCCAAAAATTTAACCGCCTTTGAGGACATCCTTAGATTTGGATTGGTCTGTAAAGCATGGAGAGCCGTGGCATTTCTCGCATTCGCCCTCGGAGGTGAAACAAGATTATGTGTTTGTCATGAGGGAATAGAATCGAGAAAATGAGTTTTCCCGCTTAACTCTCTCTCTACTGTAACTCTGTCTCTCCTCCATTTTTGATCTTGGAACTATGAGGGAGTGGACAGATATTCCTTTCCCCCTGCTTGAAATAATTGCCACAAATTTGAGGACATCTTTAGATTTAGCTTGGTCTGTAAATCATGGAAAACCGTGGCAGAACCTTTACTTCAAAGATTCGAAGGACCCATTGAAAGACCTATTCCTCACGTTTGCGGCGCACTTGTCTTGCAATAATAGAAGAATCGAGAAAAAAGGCTTTCTTGCCTACCAATCGAAAGTGGATAGGAATTATAATTACGAATACATGAGATGCAGAAATAGAATTGAAAGCCAGGGTGAAGCCAGGGTTCACTGCGACACTTGTGCCGTCTTTTTCTGCCGATGAGGTAAGCGTTTCTTCTCCTTTTTTTTTAATTCTCATATATACTCTGCATTTTCGCAAGCAATTAGAATAGTGTGTCGAGTCGTTTAGTTCGTTCTAGGTCAGAGTCAGAGTCAGTCAGTGAGTCCAAAATATCAAACTGCCATGGTTCAGCAAGAATCTTGTGCGTCTTTTTTCGCCGGTGAGTTACACAGTTTCTTTGAGAAGAAGGCTCGAGTTAGTGAAAAAGCTTTCTTTCTGTGATTTTGGTGAGTTACACAGTTTCTTTGAGAAGAAGGCTCGAGTTAGTGAAAAGCTTTCTTTCTGTGATTTTTTTAAGGGAAATTACCAAAAACGACCTTTATCACAGAAAGAAAGCTTTTTTCACTAACTCGAGCCTTTTTCTCAGAGAAACTGCGTAACTCACCAACGAAGAAAGACGGCACAAGATTCTTGCTGAACCATGGCAGTTTGATATTTTGGACTCACTGACTGACTCTGACTTTGACCTAGAACGAACTAAACTACTCGACACACTATTCTAATTGCCTGCGAAAATGCAGAGTATATATGAGAATTTAAAAAAAAGGAGAAGAAACGCTTACCTCATCGGCAGAAAAAGACGGCACAAGATTCTTGCTGAACCATGGCAATTTGATATCTTCCTGGAAGACTTTGGACTCACTGACTGACTCTGACTTTGACCTAGAACGAACTAAACTACTCGACACACTATTCTAATTGCCTGCGAAAATGCAGAGTATATATGAGAATTTAAAAAAAAGGAGAAGAAACGCTTACCTCATCGGCAGAAAAAGACGGCACAAGATTCTTGCTGAACCATGGCAATTTGATATCTTCCTGGAAGACTTTGGACTCACTGACTGACTCTGACTTTGACCTAGAACGAACTAAACTACTCGACACACTATTCTAATTGCCTGCGAAAATGCAGAGTATATATGAGAATTTAAAAAAAAGGAGAAGAAACGCTTACCTCATCGGCAGAAAAAGACGGCACAAGATTCTTGCTGAACCATGGCAATTTGATATCTTCCTGGAAGACTTTGGACTCACTGACTGACTCTGACTTTGACCTAGAACGAACTAAACTACTCGACACACTATTCTAATTGCCTGCGAAAATGCAGAGTATATATGAGAATTTAAAAAAAAGGAGAAGAAACGCTTACCTCATCGGCAGAAAAAGACGGCACAAATGTCGCAGTGAACCATGGCTTCACCCTGGCTTTCAATTCTATTTCTGCATCTCATGCATTCGTAATTATAATTCCTATCCACTTTCGATTGGTAGGCAAGAAAGCCTTTTTTCTCGATTCTTCTATTATTGCAAGACAAGTGTGCCGCAAACGTGAGGAATAGGTCTTTCAATGGGTCCTTCGAATCTTTGAAGTAAAGGTTCTGCCACGGTTTTCCATGATTTACAGACCAAGCTAAATCTAAAGATGTCCTCAAATTCCGTCAAATTTGTGGCAATTATTTCAAACAGGGGGAAAGGAATATCTGTCCACTCCCTCATAGTTCCAAGATCAAAAATGGAGAAGAGGGAGAGAGAGAGAGACAGAGTTACAGTAGAGAGAGAGAGTTAAGCGGGAAATTATTTTTATTTTGTATTTGCGTCGTATATTTATTTATTTATACGAGTTATTTATTGTTCTTGGCCAGAGTCAGAGTCAGTGAGTCCAAAGACTTCTAAGAAGACAACACAAGATTCTTGCTGAACCATGGCAATTTGATATCTTCCTGGAAGACTTTGGACTCACTGACTGACTCTGACCAAGAACAACTTAAACGACTCGATCGACTATTCTAATTACCTGCGAGATCGCAGAGCATATATAACCGAAAAAAATAAAAACGTCTATCTCACCGCGGAAAAAGACCGCACAAGAGTCGTGGTGAACCATAACTTCACCCCAAGTTTTAAATCAATTTCTGCATCCCATATATTCGTATTTAAAATTCTCATGGACTCTCAATTGGTGGGAAAGAAAACCTATTTTCCCGATTCTATTCCAGCATGACAAGCACATAATCTTCTTTCTCCTCTGTGCGCGAACGCGAGAAATGTCATTGCTCTCCATGCTTTACAAACCAATCCAAATCTAAGGATGTCCACAAAGGCAATCAAATTTTTGGCAATTATTTCAAGCAGGGGGAAAGGAATATCTGTCCACTCCCTCATAGTTCCAAGATCAAAAATGGAGAAGAGGGAGAGAGAGAGAGACAGAGTTACAGTAGAGAGAGAGAGTTAAGCGGGAAATTATTTTTATTTTGTATTTGCGTCGTATATTTATTTATTTATACGAGTTATTTATTGTTCTTGGCCAGAGTCAGAGTCAGTGAGTCCAAAGACTTCTAAGAAGACAACACAAGATTCTTGCTGAACCATGGCAATTTGATATCTTCCTGGAAGACTTTGGACTCACTGACTGACTCTGACCAAGAACAACTTAAACGACTCGATCGACTATTCTAATTACCTGCGAGATCGCAGAGCATATATAACCGAAAAAAATAAAAACGTCTATCTCACCGCGGAAAAAGACCGCACAAGAGTCGTGGTGAACCATAACTTCACCCCAAGTTTTAAATCAATTTCTGCATCCCATATATTCGTATTTAAAATTCTCATGGACTCTCAATTGGTGGGAAAGAAAACCTATTTTCCCGATTCTATTCCAGCATGACAAGCACATAATCTTCTTTCTCCTCTGTGCGCGAACGCGAGAAATGTCATTGCTCTCCATGCTTTACAAACCAATCCAAATCTAAGGATGTCCACAAAGGCAATCAAATTTTTGGCAATTATTTCAAGTAGGGGGGAGGGAATGTGTGCCCACTCCCTCATAGTTCTAAGATCAAGAACTCTGAGTTGGTGGAGGGGGAGAGGGAGAAATAGAGAGTTATAGCAGAGAAAGAGAGAGAGTTACCCATTAAACAAAAATCGATAACTGAACCGAAATTCTTAGTTCGATTCGGTTTCAAAATCAGTTTTCAGATAATTGAAACCAAACCGTACAAAGATTTTCGGTTCGGTTCGGTTCGGTTTTGGGTTTTAACCAACCAGATTCCTAACCCTACTAAGGTCAGGGGTGATCATGGTCCGGTTTTTAGAGAAAATAGGACCAGACCAATACTTTTCGATTTTTAATTTTTCGAACCAATATCTGTAAATTTATTATTGAGGACCGGACCAGATTCTGGTAAGGTTCTAGTTTTCTGATGTGCCGTTCAATTATTGTTGAAAAAAAAAATAACATGCACATTACATTTGAGCATCATATGTATCGTCTCGTAAGCCGTTCATCTTTGCCATTTAATCTTAGATGACAACATATTACTTAATAAAACATATTCTCTATTTCACTCTTTGACCAGAATACAAAATTATTTAAAAGAAATCAGAATCTATACTAATTTAATTTATGGACACTTTATCGAAATTATTTAAAAGAAATCAGAATCTATACTAATTTAATTTATGGACACTTTATCGGATTGGCATGATATTCTGAGCTTAAAAGGAGGAACTGTAAGAAGTTTTGAATAACATCTTTGAAGGCAGCGTAAAGGAGGCTTGAGGGCTTGTTAAGGAAGGCGGCAAGGGAAGACGAAGGGGGGAAAACGAAAGGCGTTTTCTGGTCTAAATAAAGAGAAAATAAACTATAGACATAAATCCTAAGCCACTAGTAGTTTAGTACGAAGGAGCAAGCGAAGACCATCGTTCTATCCACTAAACAGAAACTCACCCATTAAACAGAAACTGAAAGAGTAACAAGAGAGCTTACCTTCGTCGGTGACTCGGTTCGTCCTTCACAAGTTGACCAAGAGAGTGCAAGCGGCGGCTCAGCGAGAAAGAACTGCGCAGAGAGTGTGGGCACGGCGACTGCGAAGTGCGAGAGAGAACTGAAAGTGCGAGCGTGGCAACTAAATATCTGCCAAATAGGGTTTCAATGGTCCGGTTTGGGTTTAGTGCTTTTGTATCATTAAACCTAAAAAACGAATCGAGAACTTCAGTTCTGATAAAAAAAACCGAATTTTCTTTATTTTATGTGCAAAACCGACTGGAACCGAACCAAATAGGTTGGTTCCAGCCTGATTCTCTGGTATAGGTTGGTTTTCCTCACCCCTAAGTAAGGGTAGTGGTTGGCCTGCATACGTGATTGTATGCGTGGGAAAGAGACGGGGAGGTGATTGATCAAGAGGTGAAAAGAATGATAGAGAGAATAAAAAAAGGACATTGGTTTTCTGTCTTAGGAATGAGGTTTTTTCCACGCCACGTGACTCTCGAGAAAAGGAGAAACGACAACAAGAACGTACACGTGCAGATCTTGTGACTGTCACGGTGAGGGTACCATTCTTGTTTTGTATGCCTACGTGGCATTAGAGGCAGAATTGACATCTAATATTTAGGTTAAAAGGAGGATGAGAGAAAGAGGAAGGTGTGGATGGTGTGTAATCATTTCTGTTACTCTCTCTAACGCATACAATCACTTAACAGTGTCTTTAGGTGTGAGGAATACATGTTCTAGGAAAACTCGATGAAATTATCTTTTACCATCTCATCTCGGTAGGAATGGCAGAACCCTTTATATAATTCACCACTTCCCACATTTGGGCTCCATCAAACAAATTCTTCTTTGAGGCATAAATAAAGAAGCAGCACAAAAAATTGCACAAAACACGAGGAGGATAATGTTACTCAGTCTCTCGAATTGGAGAATTAGAATAATGTTACTCAGTCTCTCGAATTGGAGAAATAGGAAAATGTTATTTAAACTTGATGGCAATCTCTAGAATGACTCTTTACAACCCATTATCTCAATTGTTGAAAGCTTTCTGGCAGTTCTGGATGAATTAGGATGACCAAGCTTTGAACCGTCAGATTTGGAGCAGGTAGGTGTGTATAATATGGAACAATCATAAACAATATAATTGTATAGGTTTTTAAGTATAAAACTCTTGCTATCAACCTCAGTTCCGTATTATTTAGCAAGAGTTAGGCTTATATTTAGGTTGCTATTCAATTGAAATGATCAGCAATAATGCAAAAGGCTGTTCCTCCTTCGTGTCTCGGAATCTGTGTCAACTAAGCTAAAATGGAGTTCAATAATGGAAAGCTTTGGTTTATATATTGCACTTTACCTACTTTTCTGGTTAATGGAACTTAGAGATTATTTGCAGGGATCTATGGAGCCAATTCTACAGTGCCTTAGGCTTAGGACTCTTAGAGCATCTTTTGATTTTGATCTTTTGATTTTGACGTTGAAGGAAAAAGGTTCTCAAAATTATGCAAATAAAAAAGGAATATGACTAATGTAGAATCTTTTGAGGAATCTGATGACCAATAATAAAAGAAGAGCAGCGGAAAGAAAAAATAGTCAAAGTAATGGTTAAAGTCAGCGGTCAAAGTCAACAGTTGACTTTGACTGACCGAACCAGTTCGGTTCGGACCAGATCGGTTCAAGTCGGCCAGGTTTGGGTCAGATCGAATCAAATTGGTTCGGATTGGTCCGGGTCGGATAGGTTTGATCCAGACGAGCCCGCCCCAATTGGGCTCGGGTCAGATCGAATCTAAATCGGACTTGGCCTGACCCAACCCAGGCCCAACTCGGCCCAGATCCCGAGTCCACTCAGCCCAATTCCGAGTCAACTCGGCCCAGTGCCCGAGTTGACTCAACCACAGTCGAGTTGACTCGACCGTCGACAGCCGAGCGCCGGCGACACGCCGGCGACCTCACAGTGCCGAAAAATCACGTTTTCTAACCTGTCCTTCGCCGAAACTCGTTTCAAACACGTTTCTTGTCTCTTTTCCAGTCGATTCCTACCAAAAACACAAAGAAATCGACCCTAAATCGCAGATTGACGAAACCTAAAAATCCCGAAAACTTCCGACCGAAAATCGGGAGATAGAGAGCTTACCTTCAAAAACTCTCTTCGTCAACGTTGATCTACGCTTCGAGACGAACGTTTTGACACCAAGATCGCACCGAATGGAGGTCGTTCTGGCGTCGTCAATTTCTCTCCCTCGTCGGTTCTCTCTCTGTTTTCTCTCCTTTCAGGTGTTTTCTGCCGACAGATAAGGTTTCCAAAGGAAACCTTATCATTTAAGTTTTTTCTTTTATTATTTATTTATTTTATTAATTATTTTGTTTTAATTTAATTAATTCTTTTATTTAATTTTATATAAAATTCATCCTTTTCAACGCTCGGTTCATAAATGACCAAAAATTCGTACGTTACTACTTACCAAAAATTGACAAAATCGAGTTTAAATTTACACTATAAAGTTCGCGAAAAACTTATCTTTATTAAATTTTGACGAATTTTACAAATCTTATCTGATTCTAGATTTCAAGATTCTAAAAACATGTTTGTTAATTATCTAATCAAAATATTATATTATTGTACTGACAATAGAAATATTGAAACTCTAACAAGCATTTTCGTTTGCGTCTGATTTTTTTGTTTGCAAATGAATGATTCAAATCTTTAGAAAGAACTAGAGGACTGCGGTTGAACTTTCATTTACATTGTGAAAGCATTGAGCTTGAAATACACTTATTGTTTGTGGATTTTTTTGAATCCTCCTGCCTTATTAGTGCTGAGATAAGTTTGCTATAGGTTGTTATTCCATTATCTAGTACAACGACAAAATTCTAGGATGAACTCAAGCATATAATCTTTGAATTAAGGAAGTCAAGACTTTCAAAAATGCAAATTTTAGTTTTTTATTGCACTGTATCATGTAATTGTTTCATTGACTTTTATATTGATTTGTGGGCCTAGTTGCACAAAAATTTGGGTAGGCTTGTGATGCGCAAGCGGAGAAATGAGAGAGGTTATAGCAGAAGAGAGGAGGAGAAAAGAAGAATAAGTTTTAGAGAAAAGAGGGAGTTGGAAAATAGCACTACATTGTAATCAATCAATATTCATCTTAATCTGTCATTTTAATTTACAATACTATAATTTAAATAAAAAAACGTTAACTTTAAAATGAGAAATTAACCTTAAGTGAAATAAATAAAAAAAACTTGAAAGGGTAGATTTATCAAATAAATGCTAACCTAGCCCAATCTGAGTCACAGGCTTAACTTTGACTACCATAATTGAAACATATGTCATATAATAAGTAGCAGAATCATTCTATCAAGTTGACAGGTTTGATGAACAAATAGATGCGGACCATGCCCATCGGCTTGATGAAACCAAATCTCTTGGCTTCATTGAACGACTGTACCACACCAGTCAAACTCTCTTCCCCCATGCTTACATGACAACGCTCTCACCACAGCACAACGCTCTCACCACGACGACGAAGCAAACAGAGGTCATGTAGAAATCGCAAAAATGAAGGGGAACCAAACTACCCGCAGCCGACCTGAAAGAAAAGGCAGGTATTAACCCACCCTTTTAAGCCGACGGTGACGAAAGGGAAGGAGGATGAGGTACGACGAAGGGTTGCTCGGTCGATAAGCGGGGAGGACGTGAGACAGAGAGGGTTGTTCAGCGTAGGACAGGAGCGGGAGATTGTGAGAATGTATAAAATCAAGATTTTATTGTTTAAGAAAACAATGAGCTTCCTCTCATACCAATTTGTTGCAGCAGCGGAGAAAGGAGAGAGATTATAGCAGAAGAGAGGGGAAACGAAGAAAAGAATTAAGTTCTAGAAAAAAGGAGTTGGAAAGTATCATTACATTGCAATCAAGCAATACAAAATTAAGGTTAATTCTAAAATGAGATAAATAAATAAAATATATAAAATAGAAAAAGCTTTAAAGGATAGGTTTAGCAAATAAAAGCTAACCTTAGCCCAATACAAGTTACCGGGCTTAACTTTAACTACCATAATTGAAACCTAACATAAATAATAAATAATAAAAAACTAAAATATCTAATAATGTCCTTGTTAGCTTGAGATTTGATTACCAGATTATGGTTTCCATGTTTACCATGCTGGCTTTTTATATATTAATTTTTTTGTTTGTGAACTATCACTTATTTTCGACTTTTTCTTGTTTTTAAAGCCATCTACCGCTCACCCTGGAAACGAGTCTCATTAGAGATGCCAAATGGCACAAAGATGCCTTTCTAAAGATACTATTGTAGAATTAATGAAAACAAAGAGCTTAAGCATAATAACCTAAACTTTCATTAGTTGAAACTTTGAGGAGCATAACAGGGACATGAAATAAATTTTTATATTTAAAGTTTTAAATTTATGTCAATCATAATTTATGAGAACATAAAAGTTGAAACTTAGAAACTTTAATACTCTAACTAATCAAAGAACAGTTGAAAATCTTAAGTTTAAAGATTAAGTTTGGAGGTTTAATAAAACATGTGCATTGTTATAGAAATGTATAAAAGTTACATGTTAGTGTAACATTATAAAACTAACGATTTGAGGAATAAAAATAATCTTTGTTTTGAGAAGATATAGATATGGAATTATAATTAATGACTTTGAGAATTTTAGAATTTTAATTTATTGAAGTGAAGTTGAAGAACACGGACATGAATTATATGTTGAAGGGTATAGTTTATAATTGTTTTGTTTGAGGATATAAAATTAGGTTATAATTGATAAATTATTGAACACTAAAGTCTTAGTTGATCGAATTGAAATCCAGAACATTAAGTACGAGATTTATAATTGAGTGCATGCTTAGAGAAGTTAATTAAATATTCAATCATCCTAAGATTAGCAACTATCTTTATGCCACAAAATAAAATTAATAGAATAATCAATACTTAATTGAGAAATCAAGTTCGAATAGATGAAAATAATATGGCAAACCAAAGAAATTAAGTTGGACTAAAAGCACTTGTACAAGACTTATTCCACGATGAAACACTAAATAGTCTATTACGAGAAGTAAATCATATTCTAAGTTTCCTGGTCTTGCATCTTCTAGAGAAGTAGTACGCCCTAAACATAACTCACCAATATTTAATCAAATCCTCAATCACTGAGTTACAAAGTTCTAAAGAATACATCGCTTTAAACCCATAATATGACCATAAATCATAAACTAAACCATTAGAGTTTGTATAGAACTCAAACTAAACATACAAGGAAAAAAGGTATAATCAAATTTCGAGGACGAAATTTCTTTTAAGGAGGTTATATTGTAACGTATCAAATTTTTCCCTCAAATCAATTTAATCAAGGGTTTCTAATTTTCCAATTTAACTCTAATTATTAGACAATCAATTCAATCAGTACCTAGCTGGAAATTTGATTTAGGAATCAGATTGCTGATTCTCAACAATAAATCCGATTTAAGATGGATTAATCAGAAAATCCCGAATGAACCTGGACCTTCAGAGGATAAGTGTTCAAAATCAATTGAACATTACTCCTCAGGAAATTCGGCGCTTATCAGGTAACGACTGAAAATTCTGAGCTGGACCTGAAATTCTCGGAGGAGCGGGGTGCAAACCTCTCCTATAAATTGAGAGGCCTGGTGGAGGAGGAAACTCGCACCACAACTCTCTCCCTCCCTCTCGAGTTCTCTGAAACCACAAAAGAACTCATACCTCGGGCGTAGTCGAAGTTCTCCTAGACGGCAGTATCTCTGCCTGAGAAGATGAACCTTCCATAAGCCTTCTCCGGTACGACGAGCAACCACCGACGACCATCAACAGAGTAAGATCTTTCTCCCTCTCACTCTGTTTCTATCTCGCTCGCTCTATTTTCCTCTGTCGCGCGCGCTCTCTCTCTCTCTTTGTCTCTCTCTCTTTGTCTCTCTCTCTGATACTCTCTCTGTCGATAGAACACCCGCGAGGAAGAAGGAGAGGAAGAAAATGAAGGTTCGAGTTTTGATGTGAACCAGTAAACCAAGTTGAACCCAACAGGTTCACTTAAGTCAAATCCAACCGAACTAGCCCAGTTGAATTAAACCGGACCAACTGAACCGAACCCGACCCAAATTCAACAAAAAATTGACCCGGCTCAAATTTCGACCCGAATCAAACCGGACTGATCGAAGATTAAATCGGTAAGAAATTTTTGTCCAAATTCTTCTGAAGTTGGAATAATTTAAGTGAGATTTTAATATCGACATTCAATTTAGATAGAAAAAATTTTGGAACTGTCCGAATCGATCCAAATCGATCCAACCGACCCGATTTGACCAAGAGTACAACGTAAAGAATTTATGCTCAAAATTCTTGAAATTAGATTTATTAAGTAGGAATTTAATACCAAAAATTTTATTTGAACAGAATATTATTTGGAATAGTAAACGAATCCCGATAACCTTACCGCTCGAAATCCAAGTAAGTGAAAATATCGTTTTCAACTTTTGGCTACGACTTTACATCACAAGAACTTATGTTGTTTTCTTATAAATTGTTTTAATACACGATTTGATATTTAAGCACGCATATTAGACATTGACTTATATTTGTATAAAGATAAAAATTTGTAGGACATTTGTATGTATATGAATATGATAGAATTAAAAGAAAATAGGTGATAATAAAAGTCTGAACAACAATGAGATGGTGAGTTTGAATGAAAAATATGTGATAGCAAAAGCTTGAACGACAATGAGTTATTGAGCTTGAACATGACTATGACTGAACGACAATGAGATTACTAAGTCTAAGGTTGAAACAAGAGTACCAACTAGTCTGTAAAATGTTAAATCAGGATTTGGTATTAAATTAGTATGTTTTAGTTTTTAAACGATTTTTATTTAATGTTTTATTTCAGTTTAAAACCTTGAATAATTAAGTTGAATTCTATTGTTAAATTAATTTTTATAAATTGTTTTAATTATACATTTATTTCACATTTCCCAAAAATTTATTAAATTTTGATAAAGTTTCCGCACATTTAAAGTTTCTATTTATTAATTAATTAGATTTTTAATATTATGAAAATAAGATTCTAACGCTCGATTTTAAATCAATTTGAGGAAAAATTTTAGAATTTTCGTTTTAGCGTTTTCAAATGTGGGGATTTTAAATGTGTGGATTTTTTTATCTTGTGTGTTAAAAAGATTTTGATTTCTCTTTATGAAAGAATGAATGTTTTCTTTCACTTGCGCACACTTGAGATTTGGAATTCTACTCAACCGAATGGATTGGCCGTTCCTGATGCGTGCATGTATCCTGTTAACTCTACAGCAGATGTCTTGGAGTTGAAGAACATTGGGATGCTGAATCGAGCTGTTGGAGCCACGGCTCTGAATGAAAGAAGCAGCAGATCTCATAGGTAGCACTTTCAGTTTTTTGACAGTTCTTTCTTACTTGATCGTGCCTGTTTTTCATACTATTATGATGTTGCAGACAGTTCATGTTCGTGGCATGGACTTGGAGACAGATACAGTCTTGCGTGGTAATCTCCATTTGGTGGATCTTGCTGGTAGTGAAAGAGTGGATCGCTCTGAAGCAACAGGAGAGAGACTCAATGAGGCACAACATATAAATAAGTCATTGTCTGCACTTGGAGATGTAATCTTTGCTCTGGCCCAAAAGAACCAACATGTCCCTTACAGAAATAGCAAATTAACTCAAGTTCTTCAAAGTACTTTAGGTACCGTGCCATTTCAATGGTTAGTTGTTGTCATGCATTTTCTTGATTAAACATCGAGAACTGCTCTAAGTTCTTTGATTTGTTTGTCTTCTTATTTTTTCATAAGCAGGTGGCAATGGCATCTCTCAAGGACACATTGGCGGGCAAAGATTCTGAGATAGAGTGATTGCAGCAGCTCAAAGCTTATGCCAACGGAACAAAGCCTGGGGTGGGTTCTATCATGTATGGGTCTTCTTGTCCAAGAAGGCAGTCTTTAAGAACACCACTGGGACGAAGCCAAAGACTTCCAGAAATGAAAGCCTCTGCTTCTAATTTGGATAATTGCTCGGAATTCAGCGATAAACGTTCTGAAAGTGGGTCGCATCAGTCAATGGATGACTTTAGAAGTCGTAAAGAAGTTTATTCTCAATTGAATCAAGGAGGGGAAGCTGCTCAGAGACACTACGATGATGTTGAACTGTTAGGCTTTTGGGAAGAGAATTCTGATGAGAGATCAAGTGATATATCGAACAATGGTCTTTCAATGGGAACAGAAACAGATGGTTCAATATGTAGCGTTGTGGAGTATACTCTGTTCCCGGAAGTTGCAAAATCTTCCGGAAATAGAGAAGTTGATGTTAGACAAGCCACCAAGGCACAGTCAAGCAATAATGGTGTCGAGTATAAAACTGCTGCAATTTTAGCAGGCTTGCCTTTGCTTGGTTTAATATTCAGTTTATAGTTTAGCATTTAACATTTAATGTCCAATATTTAATTACAGATCCATAAAATTATCTTTTAATAGGTCATTTTATTTACTTTAAGATAAATTCTAAAATACCCCTGAAGTATAGATATTTATCAAATTTAATATTAAAGATTTGACAGTTTGATCTGTTTTCGGGTCAGGTTGTTCTTAGTTTTACCTCAAATTTTTTGTCAGTCGTAACATTTAAGATGACATTCTAGACGCATCAAAGAGTGAGCATGCCGACCAACTCCACTATACACGTTGTCCATGTTGTATTATTTTTTTCAATTTTTTTGTACAATATCAAAGAAGTTATCCAACACTTGGAACATACGACAATTGTCCGTGAACAATTAAAAAAAAAAGCATCTCCAATGGGACAAAAAAAAATGTCCCCCAAAAGGCATAAAGCTGTTGCAACCTTTTCTCTCAGCTATTAAAGCATAATATACCTTCACACAGAGACACAGACACACATACGAGAGAGAGGTGCGGTCCACATGACTTCTTTCATTTTTAGAGCAATAGATTATTGGGCCTTCATCCAAATTTAGTCCTTTTAAGCCTCTTTTGGGCTGTTTTTTTTTTTTTTTTAAATCTAAATCTTTAGAATAACGTTAAAAATTTAAAAGAACGTTGTAAAATATAACTTATTTATTAATTCATATTACAAAAATACATAAATCAACATTGTTGTTGTTGTTGGTATTACTAATATTAATACATTTGTGAGCATTAAACCCTAGTTGATTAGATTGTGCACAAAAATCAAATAAACGTGCTTGTAACAATTTAATAGGAAAAGTGGGTCGGGACAATCTATTCTGATAATCAAAATTTGGACCCTGTTGTGATGATATATTCTTTTAGAGTAATATTTGTTTCAAGTCATAATTGTGGTATTCTCATTCAAGTCCTTATAATTTTAATTTTGTTTTAAAACGATCTTTTAGTTAATTTTTTGACAATTTAATGACAAACGTTACGTGACGTTAATTTACGTTAACACGTCTACACTTAAAAAAAATCATTATGCTAATTGTTTTTGACTTGATTGGTCAACTACAAACAAGAGTCAAGTTGAAACATTCAATTTTTTTTTTAACATAAATTGAGGCATTTTTGTTAACATGATCGTAAATTTATTGATAAAAGTTTATTGAATTACTATTTAAAAACCAAATTTAATATATAAAGATTAAATTAAGAAAATTGAAATTATGCAAACCTAGCTAAAACACATTTCAAATTATAAAATTATGCTTTTTTTTATAAGTTTTTTATAATGCTTTTTTTATAAGTTTTCGATAGTTTGAAGTTTTGACTGCGAGGACTTTTTACTTTAAGATTTTTTTGATAAATACCTATAATTCATGAGATATTTTGAAATTTACCATTTATTTTATTAGCCCATTTGTTTTAGGTAAAAACAAAACAGAGGGAGTTGAGAAGGAAAACTTGCTAAATTTTTTGCTGAAATTAAGTAATTATCAGATATCTTTTTCTTCAAATCGAAAAAATTACCAAAAAGAGAATTTCTTTTAAAATCTACCCTTGACTCTCTCTCCATCGCCTCTCCCCTCCTCTCTCTATCTCTCCCTCCCCCCTCTCCGCCAACTCGGTGGTTAAGTATGAGTGGGTGGGCAGAAATTCCCGGCCACCTCCTTGAGCTAATTGCTGAAAAAGGGAACGGCTTTGAGGATATCGTCGCATTCGGATATGTATGTAAATCGTGGAGAGATGTGGCTGTGGAATGCAAAGAAACCTTCATGAAGAAACAAACCCCACAGCTGCCATGGTTGATGCTTCCACCCAAAAAAGGAACTCATCTGCGTGACTTCTACAGTCTTGCGACAAGAAGAACCCATAAAATTCCATCGTGGCAATCCAACGGAAAAAAATGCTATTCTTCCAGAGGATGGCTTCTCACCGTCGGATCGGACTGGGGCATGAATCTGTTGCACCCATGACCCTCGCTAGATTCAAGCTTCCTGGGATCAAATCTTTTGTGATCATATGATCTAAAAAAATTTATTTTTAGAT
Source organism: Begonia masoniana (assembly GCA_022432975.1). NCBI lineage: Eukaryota > Viridiplantae > Streptophyta > Magnoliopsida > Cucurbitales > Begoniaceae > Begonia > Begonia masoniana. Next base: position 1,471,342 of record CM039513.1, on the reverse strand, counting down.
CTACATAAAAAATGAAATTTTAATTATAAAATCAACGTAAAAAAAATAACAAATTCTTAATAATAACGTAAAATAATGTCGAAAATAGTTTTGAAAGGCGATAATTTTATAAGTTACTGAATTGATTTTAGTGGATTTACATACGCATTCTCGCACCATGCCTCTTGCTCGTTGAGACTTCTAGAATTGTGGAGGTTCGAAAAACTATGAAAGGACTTCTAAAGTTAACGTAAGGAAGTCCAGAAGTGGCGATCTCGTCTTGTATGCTAACTACCCACAATCGCAATGGATGTAACATAATTCTCGATGACAGAGAACTACATGCAAAATAAACATAACATTATTCTTTTGGAACGATAAATGATTGAAAACAGGGAGGAATTAGAACTCAAAGATGACCTATTTTTAGATGCATCACTATATTATAATCCATGTAAATTCATGAGTATTTTAAGTAACATTATTTAAAAATATATAATCAGAAATGAAAATAATAATAAAAACTATAAATTTGAGAGCAAATAAAATATAATAATTGAAAGAAATGAAGGCGTTTTGGGCCAATTTTGTCCACCACTATTATTTTGTAGTGCCTTAGGAAAAATCTTATTTACGTGACCTATGAAACTTCGCTATTTATTATAATTAACATTATATTTCTACATAATTCAATGTCAAATTGGCTCAAGAATATCAATTAGGCACTATTTTTATTAAATCAAGTCGATCAAACATTATATTATAATTCAACGTCCAATGTAACTCAATGTTTCATATTTGCAAACCAACAGCTCAAGTTCGTTGGTACCAATTTCATAGATTTTAGTGTTAGCTTTATGAATTAACACTACAATTGAACCGAGCAAGAATTGAGTCGTTCCTCGTTTGTCTCGAACCCTCATCGGGTCATGACAGATAATGCATGGTGCAGTGATAATATCGATGTTGATTTTCATGCGTAGACCAACTTACTTCGTGACATTGCATGATCATGCATCATTCAAAAGTTTATTTCTCTAAACAAGTAAAGCGAAGTTTAAATAAATTAGATCGTAAACTTAGATTGTGAGCGAAAAAAGATAAGTCGGGATTTTATAAATTTAGGGTTTATGCAGAAAAAGAGAAACCATGCAGAGAAGTGGTGTATTATTTCTACCTTCCAGACATTAGATTGACAAGGGCTTGATTTTCAAGGAATGAGCCGACATCCCAGTCCTCAGTTGAGGATGAAAGGGTCATTAGGGCAACCACGATTGATCTCGTGCGTGGTCGTAATTGCGGATTTTCGCTCGTACAGGCTTTAGCTAGCTGACTCATCTGCACTGTTCAGATATCTATTAGCGGAGCGATTTTACGAAAGATCTTCATAGTTTGAGTCTTTGATCTTTATAGTTTTATAATTTTGTTCATTTTCATCAAATTGAAGATCATTGAACAAAAACTATAAGGATCCAATTGAAAAAATGTTATTTAATACGATCTAAAGTGAAATATAATCGAACTATATGGACCGTTGGCGTATTTCTTCAAAAAGGGGATAAAAATGAGTCACCTTGAGTACTGATTCGAACGGATAGTTATCTCCCAGCCTCGTGTCGACAAGTTTTCGAAGACTTTCTCGAGGATCATGCTCGTTTAGAACATCCTCAAACTGAAAAAATGCAAAATGAGCCAATTGATGAATCTATTTGTCTGCAATGATGATCAAGAGAATCACTAACCAATGCCACTAGTCCCTTGGATTCATTGACCGCCTTCGCTCAATTTGTTTTGATAACGGCTTCCTTTGCAGAAATAAGTTCATAAAGCACGACACCAAATGCGTACACATCTATTTTTGGAGAAACTTCGCCGTATTGAGCATATCTACGAGCAACGAGAAAAAATACACATTCACAAATTCATATTAATCTCCCAGAATCTGCAAAGATGGCATCTTTTTACACCCAAATACTACCTGAATTTGCTGAGTTTAACATTTGGAATGGACAAAAAACCCAAAAAAAAACGAAGAAAAATCAAAAGCCAGCTTACTCGGGAGGCATGTATCCAAATGTGCCCATGACCCGTGTCTGGATTGTGTTGCCAACTTCCGTCAATTTAGTCAATCCGAAATCTGCAACCTATACACACGTGTTTCGTTTTTCATTAACGGGCAAGTATTTAAAGACGAATTTGGACGAAACTATGGGCAATACCTTTGCTCGGAAGTTCTTGTCGATCAAAATATTCGCTGATTTGATATCGCGATGGATATAAACCCGATCCGTATGTTCGTGAATATATTCAAGTCCTCTAGCTGAATCAAGGGCTATTTGAACCCTTTTAGACCAAGGCAATACATCTCTCCCTACAAACCAAAGTTTTTTGTCATACTATCTCCCAAGATGAACTTCATTTTCCGAGTCACATACGAATAGTAATTCTAAGTTTACTCTATAATTCTACGCTCTGATCATAATCTCACCTAAGCCGCGCAAATGCTGGCTTAAGTTCCCGTTTTCGATGAATTCATAAACCAGAAAAAGAGAACCCTCAGCGCAATATCCTATGAGCCGCACCTGCCAATCAGCTCGAAAAATAACAGTAATGTTCTTTAAAAGATCGAGTTTGAAAGAGTAACTTCGTATTGTTAAGAAAGAAAAATAAATTTACCAAGTTCAAATGATGAACACGAGTTAGAACTTGTAGCTCTGCGAGAAATTCTTTCGTCGCCTGCATATCCATCTTCTTGATCGCGGCTTTCTGCAAAGCGTTACTTGCGCGTAAACAAAGCCGATCAAAATTCAACTCAAGAACGACAAAAGTTAGTTCTAACCTCGCCTCTCAGCTCTGCATAATACACGGATCCGAAACCGCCTTCCCCGATCTTATTAGCCAAATTGAAATAATTCGTAGCACTGGCAAGTTCTTCGTAGGAGAATTCCATCGATTTATCCACAAAGCTGGTACGGAGAGGAGCCTGACCAGTCCCATCACGACTTTCTTCGGTCGATTTATACTCAGGACCTGAACTTGAAACAAGAAGTATAGTAAAACCACCCAATTTCCTTCAAAAAAGGATCAATTTCTTCAAAGAATTTGTAGAAATAACACTGAAATTAGCAGACAACCGTGAGGGGTTAGCTCTTGAGATGCTGTCGGCAATCTCGAATGTTTTATCTTCTTCCGTCGATAAAATCCGAAGCACAAACAGACGGCTAACAACAGCACCGCAGCCACTACTGCTATGACTATGCCTGCAATTGCTCCACCACCTAGTCCTGCTTGTTTAAAAGCAAAGTATGAGCTCAAAGTATCATCGACTTGCTACTTTACTATCCAAAGTATTCGTCTGCCCGGGAAGCCGAAGATAAAACAATTTTTTGAGATGAACGTACCAGCGGTGCTGCAAGGAGGAGAAAATATCAAAGTTAAGTACGAAATTTCGAGTAATTTCATCTAACTTAACCGTAAAATTACATTATCTAAAACTACCTTAAGTTGAGACGTGGATATGTGACATTTTGATATGAAAAAGAGATAAAATATTGGTCAAGAACGCAAGTAAAAGTAATGATAGAACCAAAAAATGGAAATATTTCCTGACGGCTCGATGTAAAATCAAACATTTAATGATGTTTTGTTCTTCGATAGCGAGACATACGAAAAGTACTTCAAATGGACGATGAAGATCGACTTTTTTCGATTAATTTCTAAAACTGATATTATCTCACCGTATCATCATATACTCTAAGAAGCAACGATATGAACTGGTATAATCATGAAACCGACAAGTTGAATGCAAAAATGGGCCAAGATGAACAACCCAAAGCCAATTGATTCAACTATTAACAACTATCAACATGAGAACTGAAGCAATATATAGAAGCCTGCGTTTTGGATCTCTTATGTGTGGTTCGTATCAAAGTGAAGATTGTTAAAGTTCGGTGTGACATGAATTCTATTTTGTCCAAGGTCGGGCCATGTTCAATTTAAAGATTTTTTACATTATTATATATATTATTGTGAGTCGTAAAACTCATCGTACTTTAATTTGTGATAGTAAATTTTTTCTCTTTCTACAGATCAAATCACAAATTATAATGTTCAATGAAAAACATGAACTTGTGCCGGAAAGTATAGAAATTCACCTTTTCCGGGAATGAAAACCAATCCGCTCCCGGCAGAAAAATTCGCTCCCGGGTTATAAGCTTGTAGCAAATTAGAGCTAATATTCATTTGGGCAGATCTCTCATCCAAGCTATCATCCCCACGAAGAGGGTACGTGATGAACAGCCCAAAATCCTCTGAAACAGAAGAATTCCCGCAAGAGCAATTCACCACCACATTCAATACAGAACCAGGAACAAGATTATTAACATCATAACTATTGAACCTCTGCAACATCTGGGTCGTCGTCAAGCTCGAGTAGAAGGTTTCGGCAATCCGATCATAGAAATCTCCGACCTTGATTACATAAGATGGTTCGTCGGAGAAGCCATGGGAGGAGGAGACGAGCTTCATAGTGTAAAGGAGATAGGTGAAAGAGACGAAGCAGATGAGTCACAGTACGAGCTTAGACAACATTCTGGACTGCCTACCAGCTTGTCCAACAATGGCATTCGTGGAGGGGCTTCTCATCTGATCCCAAAACGCTTTCTCCGAATCCTTCTTAACAGCCTTCATTTGCAACCAGTCTCACAAAACCCAAAAAAGGAGCTCCTTTTGTCAAAACTAAGATTCATATAGTTAAACAGGGCTGCGGTTTAACTTTTTTCTACTTTAATAATTATTCAACAAAAAACAAATTTACTGAGTTAGTGAGGGAAATATCTTTCACTAAATAAATCAACACGGTGATTTGTGGAAGAAAAAATTACCCTTAACAGTGCAACTTCCCTAAAATGGAGATTGCCTCAATTGCAATACATATGCCTCCTCTCTTAAACATTTTGCTTGAACACAGGGCTCGTTTCAGGACGGTGACTCTCCGTTCTCACGGCACACAAAAATTAGGGTTACCAACGATGAGACGTTCTGGGGGTGGGGACTCTACGTTCTCGACCATCCCTAAAATGGGGGAGGCATGGAACTGGGATCGTTCCAGGGAGTTTCTACCTCTTACACTGACCTCCGACCTAATATGTCCAGTGTCACGTAAGCACTGGACAGAACGGAGCGTGATTGGACTCCGTCATGAATTGATATGTTACATTTTGGATTGGACTCCGTCATGAATTGATATGTTACATTTTGGATAGTTTAAAATTTTAGTTGTTAGAATTTTTAATTTAGGATGTGTTTCAAATTAACCTAATACTTTGACGTCAAATTGATTTTCACCTTAAAATATAATATACGACGATAAAAAGTAACCATGGACAAAAATAAACACTAAAAAATTTATTCTAATTATTTGTTTATATTATATCCTACAAATTTTACATTTCTAGGTTTCTATGTCAATGCGTGGGCCGAATAAGGTCGGGTGGTCTGGCTTTGGCTTTAAGGAGCGCTCCGTCTGGCGCTCCATTGTTCGAGTTGCTTGCTGTGGGAGTTCGGTGGGTTCATGGGGTGCGTTTCTACTTCCTTGTTGGTTTTCGATCGGCTCTCGTATGCGCGAAAAGATCCAACAACTGGGCATTAGCAATTTGGGATTCATAGGTGGGTGACGCTGTTCTGAACTATTATCTCTCTCTTGGTCTCTTCTCTTTTTCCAATTTATCTCTGCTTCAATAAGAAGTTTCTCTAAATTTCTAGCTACGGATGTGGTTCATCTAACTGTTGCTAGAAAGGAGTTGGATGTTTGAATTCTAAAGCTTCGTGTAATAAGTTTTCTCCTTAGTGTTGCTCTGTTTTGAAGAGGCGGATATTTGAATCCGGCGAATGACGTTTCTCTCTTAAGAATAAGATGTGAAGACATACTTGAAGTAAGTGGAGGGATTTGGTGTGGTGTTGCGGCAGATATTTCGGTCCATAGTGATATAGGTAAATCTTTCCTTTGAAACCGTTTCTGAATTTATCTCTAATTCGATTTGAATTCCTTGGGATTGAATCAAGGGATTTCATTTCATTATTAATTTCTATTTTCATTCGCAGCTTTAAATCTTATTGATAAATCACTAACCAATCTTGCAGCATTAAGGCTAAAGAATTCCCAGAATTAAATATCAATTCCAAATTAAATTAGGCCTAATTGAAGATAATCAAATTTGAAGATTTGAGAATATAATTAAATTTGAATTGTTATTGTACAGAAAAATTGAATTTTATTTCTAAAATTTCTATACCTTGCATTGTTACCTGAACTGCTCTTTATGTCGTTTCTATGCTTAGAGTTGTTCTTCATCCCAAAAATATTCTATCAATGACAATTCCACCTTACAGATCGCTGCTGGGAAATTGAATTATTACAATTTCCTGGAATGGTTTCTATTAGTATATGTTAAACTATTCCTCAAAAGCAAACAGAGATCAGTTAGGTAAGCAGCTTATAAGTAATTGCTATGTCCTTATCATATGTTTTTTCTTTCAAATGGAATAATCTCCCTAACAATTTTAAAGTTTCTCTGGGATGCAGACTTCTAATTATCAATATCATCATCTTTGATAGTTAATATGACAGTCAGAGCCAAGCTTTGCAGATCTTTTCTTCACTGCAGCCGTTTCCATCTTCAAATTTATGTTAACTATTCAATTTTGTCATCACAACCACTTGAAGAAAGCGTAAAAGCAGCTGTTGATGCCAAATTCTATCGAAAACTTCCTGATCTTCTTTCTTCAGCAGAAACTTGCCAAAACCCCAATCCTTTCTCATTTCTTTCTACTTTTCATCAGAACAGGCAAACACAAGTTGTAGATGAAATTCTGCAGTCTTTAATCCCTCTTAGACCTCGTAGTAGGAATCAATTTGTGTATGCATCACTGCTCGGCTACATTTTTGAAAGCCCATCGCCGCTTCCTCTTTCTTTTGCAATCATTAAACGAATTCTCCAATCTGGTTGTGTCCCTGTTCAACAAACCCACCTTCAGCTCTCTTCTGCATGGCTGAAACGGCGTGAGCAGTCGCATTCTATTGCTAATATTCTGCTTGAGATGCAATCTATTGGATATGATCCTGACAGCGGCATATGCAATTACCTGATATCATCTTTATGTGCTGTTGATCAAGTGGCGGAAGCAATTAAAGTCGTGAAGGGTATGGGAGGGGCAGGATGTATTCCAGATTCAGAAAGTTATGGGATTGTAATTAGTGCTCTGTGTGCAGTAAGACAGACAGCTGAGGCAATGGAATTGCTGAAGCAAATGGTGGAAAAAGTCGGATTAACACCAAGGCAGAGAACAATTGTACAACTAATGGCAGCATTGCGGTCAAATAGAGAGATGTGGAAGGCAGTCGATATGATAAATTTCCTAGAAAAAGAGAGTTTTCTCATTGAATTTGAGAGCTATGAGTCTGTGGTTGAGGGATGTATCGAGTGCCGTGAATTTATTTTGGCTGCAAAGGTGGTCATGGGAATGACACAAAGAGGCTTTGTACCATATATCCGGGTTAGGCAAAAGGTTGTTGAGGGGCTTGCGGGTATTGGCGAAGAGAAGCTTGCTTGTGCTGTTAGGCAGAAATTTGCAGAGATCAGTTCTTAGCTTCCAGATATCTGGCTATGGAAAGGAACAGGGATAATGCTTCAACTTTCTGGACAATTTTTTTGTTTTTTTACTAGCAGGAGCAGGTTGGTGAGAGACGGCTGCTTGCAAGCTCGTCTCTTCATTGGCAGGTACTCTTTCGTAGCCACTTATCTTTGCTGCCACAGATTTCATTTTGGATTTGTTACAGGTGCCCTGTGATCCTCTGTAAGGATACACTCTTTTTCGGTTGTAATTCCTCCAACTTTTTTTATAAATGCAAATGCTCTGTCCATATATCCACCATTACAACCACTATTGTCTGATGTAACATCACAGTCCATGAGCTCTTGTTCAGATAGGGAAATTAATTCACCATTTTTTATTTTGTGGATGCCCTCCACAGCTGCCACCGAGGAGAATGCCCAGCAACTTCCTGCGTTTAAAGGGTATAATTTTTAAATACTTGAAGTTGAAAGCTCCAACATCATTAGATATAGAGATATGTGCTGAACATGCTGCCATGAATTGTGTGATGTATAGATTGATTTCTCCTTTTTAGTGAAGAAAGTTCCAAGTGTTAGGTTATTTTGCCACGTCCAGGATCTCAAAATTTAGTAATAATATTGGTCAGTGATGAGAAATTGTTCTTGAAGCTATGAATAAGAAACCAAAGTTCAAATTTATGACAGAATGATTTCATACCACATTGGCCTTGATCTTTGACTGGAGTTACAGCACCTTTCTTTCTCCAATCAATAGTAGCTGGCAAACCTTTTTCTCCTTCATATCTGAAATGTGTTTTCTTATGCTTATTATGACGGAATCGCAGGTATATGCTCTTGAATTCTGCGTTTGTCATATCGGAAAATTTGTTGTCGACGAGCTGATGAGAAAAGTTCAGAGAGTTGAATAAGTCAATAAACTGCACATTTGACTGGTAAATCCCAAACCGCAACTGCCATTCTTCTCGATCCTTGTACGATCGTCCGTGCCGTGTCAACCATTTCTCGTACCTCTCTTTCATACCATTCCTATTATGTTCTACAGTATTGGATCCCTCCGAACAAGCCATTGAAGCCGTGAAGAGCATCATCCTAACAATCAGAATCATCAACCCTGCATTCCACAACATTCTAAATATCTCCATGAGCTGAAATGGAGTGTTTATGCTTAAATCTATGCTCTAAATACAATGTTTTTCAATGGGTACGTCTTATAATTCCTTGCCTGTTTGCGTATATTTATGTTCAAGTGATTCCATTTTGGAGACTTGTTCTTGTGCTCATGTATTTTGCATTGGTGAATTCTGCTTAGGCAAGTCTCTTTTGAGTTCGTTTTTCCTGCTCGGCATCATATGTGTGCCTGCATTTGTGTTCTGCAAAAGTGTCTTAAGGTGCGCCTCAGTAGACACCAGAAATAGGAACTGATTTCACTTTTGATACGTTGGCTCGGACAACATTGAATGGGCTTGTTCTCTTAATGTCGATTGGATGATAGACAACTTGTCGTTTTCCTGTAAAAGATAATGCATATTTATTTATTGGGAAAAGTTCAATTTGGACCCCAACGTATGGGACCAGTGACCATTTGGTACCTAACGTTTTTTTTGTACTTAATCAAATTCTATCGTATACAACATTTGCAATTCAAACCCTCCCGTCAATTTTTCAGTTAAATTTGACAGATTCTTTTCAAAATTCTCAAATTACCCTCTCTCACTCTCTCTCTAATCACTCCTGACTCCACACATAAAATCAACATCTTCCGATTTTATCTCACACCTTCTCAAGACACTTATATAAACCACAACGAACAGAGCTAAATAACCCACAAAAAAAGGAAAAGAAAAGCACAGAAACAAAAGCAAACAGAGAACCTCCATGGCCATATTCAGAAGCAGCGGGAAGAGAAAGAATGGCATTGTAAAGCTTAAGATCGCAGCAGAAAAGCTACAGAGAAGTCTCTTACTGGGAAAAAAGCAAGCCCCTTTCAAAGACAACGAAGAAGATGGCGACTCGGCCTCAGTTCCCGACGATGTAAAAGAAGGTCATTTCGCAGTGGTGGCCGTCGACGGAGATCAACCGAAACGATTCGTCGTCCATCTGAGTTTCCTAACGAACCCTACTTTCTTAAGGCTCCTAGAGCAAGCTGCGGAGGAGTATGGGTTCGATCACGAAGGCGCATTGACCATCCCTTGTCGGCCATGTGAGCTCGAGAGGATACTTGCAGAGCAACAATGGCGAGAGGAAGGACGGCTTGGTGTTGGGGTCAATTGGGGTTTCTGTGAATCCATGGTCAGACTCTTCAATGGCAAAAATCTTTGGCGGAGAAGATGATATTTTTGGGATGAAGAACAACTCTAAGCATAGAAACGACATAAAGAGCAGTTCAGGTAACAATGCAAGGTATAGAAATTTTAGAAATAAAATTCAATTTTTCTGTACAATAACAATTCAAATTTAATTATATTCTCAAATCTTCAAATTTGATTATCTCCAATTAGGCCTAATTTAATTTGGAATTGATATTTAATTCTGGGAATTCTTTAGCCTTAATGCTGCAAGATTGGTTAGTGATTTATCAATAAGATTTAAAGCTGCGAATGAAAATAGAAATTAATAATGAAATGAAATCCCTTGATTCAATCCCAAGGAATTCAAATCGAATTAGAGATAAATTCAGAAACGGTTTCAAAGGAAAGATTTACCTATATCACTATGGACCGAAATATCTGCCACAACACCACACCAAATCCCTCCACTTACTTCAAGTATGTCTTCACATCTTATTCTTAAGAGAGAAACGTCATTCGCCGGATTCAAATATCCGCCTCTTCAAAACAGAGCAACACTAAGGAGAAAACTTATTACACGAAGCTTTAGAATTCAAACATCCAACTCCTTTCTAGCAACAGTTAGATGAACCACATCCGTAGCTAGAAATTTAGAGAAACTTCTTATTGAAGCAGAGATAAATTGGAAAAAGAGAAGAGACCAAGAGAGAGATAATAGTTCAGAACAGCGTCACCCACCTATGAATCCCAAATTGCTAATGCCCAGTTGTTGGATCTTTTCGCGCATACGAGAGCCGATCGAAAACCAACAAGGAAGTAGAAACGCACCCCATGAACCCACCGAACTCCCACAGCAAGCAACTCGAACAATGGAGCGCCAGACGGAGCGCTCCTTAAAGCCAAAGCCAGACCACCCGACCTTATTCGGCCCACGCATTGACATAGAAACCTAGAAATGTAAAATTTGTAGGATATAATATAAACAAATAATTAGAATAAATTTTTTAGTGTTTATTTTTGTCCATGGTTACTTTTTATCGTCGTATATTATATTTTAAGGTGAAAATCAATTTGACGTCAAAGTATTAGGTTAATTTGAAACACATCCTAAATTAAAAATTCTAACAACTAAAATTTTAAACTATCCAAAATGTAACATATCAATTCATGACGGAGTCCAATCACGCTCCGTTCTGTCCAGTGCTTACGTGACACTGGACATATTAGGTCGGAGGTCAGTGTAAGAGGTAGAAACTCCCTGGAACGATCCCAGTTCCATGCCTCCCCCATTTTAGGGATGGTCGAGAACGTAGAGTCCCCACCCCCAGAACGTCTCATCGTTGGTAACCCTAATTTTTGTGTGCCGTGAGAACGGAGAGTCACCGTCCTGAAACGAGCCCTGTGTTCAAGCAAAATGTTTAAGAGAGGAGGCATATGTATTGCAATTGAGGCAATCTCCATTTTAGGGAAGTTGCACTGTTAAGGGTAATTTTTTCTTCCACAAATCACCGTGTTGATTTATTTAGTGAAAGATATTTCCCTCACTAACTCAGTAAATTTGTTTTTTGTTGAATAATTATTAAAGTAGAAAAAAGTTAAACCGCAGCCCTGTTTAACTATATGAATCTTAGTTTTGACAAAAGGAGCTCCTTTTTTGGGTTTTGTGAGATTGGTTGCAAATGAAGGCTGTTCAGAAGGATTCGGAGAAAGCGTTTTGGGATCAGATGAGAAGCCCCTCCACGAATGCCATTGTTGGACAAGCTGGTAGGCAGTCCAGAATGTTGTCTAAGCTCGTACTGTGACTCATCTGCTTCGTCTCTTTCACCTATCTCCTTTACACTATGAAGCTCGTCTCCTCCTCCCATGGCTTCTCCGACGAACCATCCTATGCTTTTTCACTAACTCAAGCCTTCTTCTCATAGAAACTGCGTAACTCACCGGCAAAAAGGCGGCACAAGATTCTTGCTGAACCATGGCATTTTGATATTTTGGACTCACCGACTCTGACTCTGACCTAGAACGAACTAAACGACTCGACACACTATTCTAATTGCCTGCGAAAATGCAGAGTATATATGAGAATTAAAAAAAAAACGCTTACCTCATCGGCAGAAAAAGACGGCACAAGTGTCGCAGTGAACCATGGCTTCAACCTGGCTTTCAATTCTATTTCTGCATCTCATGCATTCGTAATTATAATTCCTATCTACTTTTGATTGGTAGGCAAGAAAGCCTTTTTTCTCGATTCTTCTATTATTGCAAGACAAGTGCGCCACAAACGTGAGGAATAGGTCTTTCAATGGGTCCTTCGAATCTTTGAAGTAAAGGTTCTGCCACGGTTTTCCATGATTTACAGACCAAGCTAAATCTAAAAATGTCCTCAAATTCCGTCAAATTTGTGGCAATTATTTCAAGCAGGGGGAAAGGAATATCTGTCCACTCCCTCATAGTTCCAAGATCAAAAATGGAGGAGAGGGAGAGAGAGAGACAGAGTTACAGTAGAGAGAGAGCTAAGCGAGAAATTATTTTTATTTTGTAATTGCCTCGTATATTTATTTATTTATACGAGTTATTTATTGTTCTTGGTCAGAGTCAGAGTCAGTGAGTCCAAAGACTTCCAAGAAGACGACACAAGATTCTTGGTGAACCATGGCAATTTGATATCTTCCCAGAAGTCTTTGGGACTCACTGACTGACTCTGACCAAGAACAACCTAAACGACTCGACAGACTATTCTAATTACCTGCGAGATCGCAGAGTATATATAACCGAAAAAAAAACGTCTACCTCACTGGCGGAAAAAGACCGCACAAGAGTCGTGGTGAACCATAACTTCACCCCAAGTTTTAAATCAATTTCTGCATCCCATATATTCGTATTTAAAATTCTCATTGACTCTCAATTGGTGGGAAAGAAAACCTATTTTCCCGATTCTATTCCAGCATGACAAGCACATAATCTTCTTTCTCCTCTGTGCGCGAACGCGAGAAATGCCATTGTTCTCCATGCTTTACAAACCAATCCAAATCTAAGGATGTCCACAAAGGCGATCAAATTTTTGGCAATTATTTCAAGTAGGGGGGAGGGAATGTGTGCCCACTCCCTCATAGTTCTAAGATCAAGAACTCTGAGTTGGGGGAGGGGGAGAGGGAGAAAGAGAGAGTTATACCAGAGAAAGAGAGAGAGTTACCCATTAAACAAAAATCGATAACTGAACCGAAATTCTTAGTTCGGTTCGGTTTCAAAATCAGTTTTCAGATAATTGAAACCAAACCGTACAATGATTTTCGGTTCGATTCGGTTTTGGGTTTAACCAACCGGATTCCTAACCCTACTAAGGGCAGGGGTGATCATGGTCCGATTTTTAGAGAAAATAGGACCAGACCAATACTTTTCGATTTTTAATTTTTCGAACCAATATCTGTTAATTTATTATTGAGGACCGGACCAGGTTCTGGTACGGTTCTAGTTTTCTGATGTGCCGTTCAATTATTGTTGAAAAAAAAAACATAACATGCACATTACATTTGAGCATCATATGTATCGTCTCGTAAGCCGTTCATCTTTGCCATATTAATCTTAGATGACAACATATTACTTAATAAAACATATTCCCTATTTCACTATTTGACCAGAATACAAAATTATTTAAAAGAAATCATAATCTATACTAATTTAATTTATGGACACTTTATCGGATTGGCATGATATTCTGAGCTTAAAAGGAGGAACTGTAAGAAGTTTTGAATAACATCTTTGAAGGCAGCGTAAAGGAGGCTTGAGGGCTTGTTAAGGAAACGGCAAGGGAAGACGAAGGGGGGAAAACAAAAGGCGTTTCTGGTCTAAATAAAGAGAAAATAAACTATAGAGATAAATCCTAAGCCACTAGTAGTCTAGTACGAAGGAGCAAGCGAAGACCACCGTTCTATCCACTAAACATAAACCCACCCATTAAACAGAAACTGAAAGAGTAACAAGAGAGCTTACCTTCGTCGGGGACTCGATTCGTCCTTCACAAGTTGACCAAGAGAGTGCAAGCGGCGGCTCAGCGAGAAAGAACTGCGCAGAGAGTGTGGGCACGGCGACTGCGAAGTGCGAGAGAGAACTGAAAGTGCGAGCGTGACAACTAAATATCTGCAAAATAGGGTTTCAATGGTCTGGTTCGGGTTTAGTGCTTTTGTATCATTAAACCTAAAAAACGAATCAAGAACTTCAGTTCTGATAAAAAAAACGAATTTTCTTTATTTTATGTGCAAAACCGACCGGAACCGAAACAAATAGGTCGGTTCCAGCCCGATTCTCTGGTATAGGTTGGTTTTCCTCACCCCTAAGTAAGGGTAGTGGTTGGCCTGCATACGTGATTGTATGCGTGGGAAAGAGACGGGGAGGTGATTGATCAAGAGGTGAAAAGAATGATAGAGAGAATAAAAAAAGGACATTGGTTTTCTCTGTCTTAGGAATGAGGTTTTTTCCACGCCACGTGACTCTCGAGAAAAGGAGAAACAACAACAAGAACGTACACGTGCAGATCTTGTGACTGTCACGGTGAGCCGTGAGGGTACCATTCTTGTTTTGTATGCCTACGTGGCATTAGGGGCAGAATTGACATCTAATATTTAGGTTAAAAGGAGGATGAGAGAAAGAGGAAGGTGTGGATCGTGTGTAATCATTTCTGTTACTCTCTCTAACGCATACAATCACTTAACAGTGTCTTTAGGTGTGAGGAATACATGTTCTAGGAAAACTCGATGAAATTATCTTTTACCATCTCATCTCGGTAGGATTGGTAGAACCCTTTATATAATTCACCACTTCCCACATTTGGGCTCCATCAAACAAATTCTTCTTTGAAGCATAAATAAAGAAGCAGCTCAAAAAATTGCACAAAAAATTGCACAAAACACGAGGAGGATAATGTTACTCAGTCTCTCGAATTGGAGAATTAGGATAATGTTACTCAGTCTCTCGATTGGAGAAATAGGAAAATGTTATTTAAACTTGATGGCAATCTCTAGAATGACTCTTCACAACCCATTATCTCAAATGTTAAAAGCTTTCTGGCAGTTATTTAAACTTGATGGCAATCTCTAGAATGACTCTTTACAACCCATTATCTCAATTGTTGAAAGCTTTCTGACAGTTCTGGATGAATTAGGATTACCAAGCTTTGAACCGTCAGATTTGGAGCAGGTAGGTGTGTATAATATGGAACAATCATAAACAATATAACTGTATAGGTTTTTAAGTATAAAACTCTTGCTATCAACCTCAGTTCCGTATTATTTAGCAAGAGTTAGGCTTTTATTTAGGTTGCTATTCAATTGAAATGATCAGCAATGATGCAAAAGGATGTTCCTCCTTCGCGTCTCGGAATCTGTGTCAACTAAGCTAAAATGGTGTTCAATAATGGAAAGCTTTGGTTTATATATTGCACTTTACCTACTTTTCTGGTTAATGGAACTTAGAGATTATTTGCAGGGATCTATGGAGCCAATTCTACAGTGCCTTAAAATTCTCGGAGGAGCGGGGTGCAAACCTCTCCTATAAATTGAGAGGCGTGGTGGAGGAGGAAACTCGCACCACAACTCTCTCCCTCCCTCTCAAGTTCTCTGAAACCAGAAAAGAACTCATACCTCGGGCGTAGTCGAAGTTCTCCTAGACGGCAGCAGCTTTGCCTAAGAAGACGAACCTTCCATAAGCCTTCTCCGATACGACGAGCAACCACTGACAACCATCAACAGAGTAAGATCTTTCTCCCTCTCACTCTGTTTCTATCTCGCTCGCTCTATTTTCCTCTGTCGCGCGCTCTCTCTCTCTCTCTCTCTCTTTCTCTCTCTCTCTGATACTCTCTCTATCGACAGAACACCTGCGAAGAAGAAGGAGAGGAAGAAAAGGAAGGTTCAGGTTTTGATGTGAACCAGTAAACCAAGTTGAACCCAACCGGTTCACTTAAGTCAAATCCAACCAAACTGGCCCAGCTGAATCAAACCGGACCAACTGAATCGAACCCGACCCAAATTCAACAAAAAATTGACCCGGCTCAAATTTCGACCCTAATCAAACCGGACTGATCGAAGATTAAATCGGTAAGAAATTTTTGTCCAAATTCTTCTGAAGTTGGAATAATTTAAGTGAGATTTTAATATCGACATTCGATTTAGGTATGAAAAATTTCGGAACTGTCCGAATCGATCCAAATCGATCCAACCGACCCGATTTGACCAAGAGTACAACGTAAAGAATTTATGCTCAAATTTCTTGAAATTAGATTTATTAAGTAGGAATTTAATACCAAAAATTTTATTTGAGGAGAATATTATTTGGAATAGTAAACGAATTCCGATAACCTTACCGCTCGAAATCCAAGTAAGTGAAAATATCATTTTCAACTTTTGACTACGACCCTACATCACAAGAACTTATGTTGTTTTCTTAAAAATTGTTTTAATACACGATTTGATATTTGAGCACGCATGTTAGACATTGACTTATATTTGTATAAAGATAAAAATTTGTAGAACATTTATATGTGTATGAATATGATGGAATTAAAAGAAAATCGGTAATAGCAAAAGTCTGAACAACAATGAGATGGTGAGCTTGAACGAAAAATATGTGATAGTAAAAGCTTGAACAACAATGAGTTAGTGAGCTTGAGCATGACTACGTCTGAACGACAATGAGATAACTAAATCTAAGGTTGAAACAAGAGTATCAACTAGTCTATATAAAATGTTAAATCAGGATTCAGTATTAAATTAGTATGCTTTAGTTTTCAAACGATATTTATTTAATGTTTTATTTCAGTTTAAAACCTTGAATAATTAAGTTGAATTCTATTGTTAAATTAGGTCTTATAAATTGTTTTAATTATACATTTATTTCATATTTTCGACAAATTTATTAAATTTTGATAAGGCTTCCGCGCATTTAAAGTTTCAAGTTATTAATTAATTAAATTTTCAATATTATGAAAAAAAGATTCTAACGCTCGATCTTAAATCAATTTGAGGAAATTTTTTGGAATTTTCAGATTAGGGTTTTCAAATTTGGGGATTTTAAATTTGTGGATTTTTGCTCATGTTTTAAAAAGATTTTGATTTCTCTTTTATGAAAGAATGAATGTTTTCTTTCACTTGCGCACACTTGAGATTTGGAATTCTACTCAACCGAATGGATTGGCCGTTCCTGATGCGTGCATGTATATCCTGTTAACTCTACAGCAGATGTCTTGGAGTTGATGAACATTGGGATGCTGAATCGAGCTGTTGGAGCCACGGCTCTGAATGAAAGAAGCAGCAGATCTCATAGGTAGCACTTTCAGTTTTTTGACAGTTTTTTCTTACTTGTAACAATTTAATAGGAAAAGTGGGTCGGGGCAATCTTCTGATAATCATAATTTCAATTAAAGTCCTTTTATTTCTACTTATCAAAATTTGGACCCTGTTGTGATGATATATATTTTTAGAGTAATATTTGTTTCAAGTCATAATTATGGTATTCTCATTCAAGTCCTTATAATTTTAATTTTGTTTTAAAATGATCTTTTAGTTAATTCTTTGACAATTTAATGACAAATGTTACGTGACGCTATTTTAAGTCAACACGTCTACACTTAAAAATATTCATTATGCTAATTGTTTTTGACTTGATTGGTCAACTACAAACAAGAGTAAGTCGAAACATTCAATTTTTTTTAACATAAATTGAGGCATTTTTGTTAACATGATCGTAAATTTATTGATAAAAGTTTATTGAATTACTATTTAAAAACCAAATTTAATATATAAAGATTAAATTAAGAAAATTGAAATTATGCAAACCTAGTTAAAACACACCCCAAATTATAAAATTATGCATCCGCGCGTTTTTTTTTTTTTTTTTTTTATAAGTTTTTGATAGTTTGAAGTTTTGACTGCGAAGACTTTTTACTTAAGAATTTTTTGATAAATACCTATAATTCAGGAGATATTTTGAAATTTACCCTTTATTTTATTAGCCCTCACATACGTTGACCCATGTACTTATAGCAAGTAGAATATCAAAATCATTGCAAAAGATTGTGCATCCAGTACTTTGTCGCAGGGACGCCTAAATCTGATAGTTTGAATATAATATACTTACAAACATTTATACGCTTAAATCTTGGTCCATTTTTTTTTTATTTTATAAACCCACACTTAGCTTGACCCATATACTTTTAGGAAGTGGAATATCAAAATTCTTAGAAAAGATTGTGAATCCACTACTTTATCATAGGCAAGATAAAGCAGTGACGCTTGTCAATTGTAAATCTTATAGTTTGAACATAATATACTTACAAAAGAGAAATCGCTGGTTAGATTTTTCTTGAATCAGTATATATTAAATAATATCCGTTTTAATAATTAAAATTGTAAAAGTTGCAAGTGATTTCCTCTAATTTAAAGTTATTTTATGTGGGTAAATTCTTTAAAACAATAATAAATATAGCCCATTTGTTTTAGGTAAAAACAAAACAGAGGGAGTTGAGAAGGAAAACTTGCTTAATTTTTTGCTGAAATTAAGTAATTATCAGATATCTTTTTCTTCAAATCGAAAAAATTACCAAAAAGAGAATTTCTTTTAAAATCTACCCTTAACTCTCTCTCCATCGCCTCTCCTCTCCTCTCTCTATCTCTCCCTCCCCCCTCTCTCCGACAACTCGGTGGTTAAGTATGAGTGGGTGGGCAGAAATTCCCGGCCACGTCCTTGAGCTAATTGCTGAAAAAGGGAACGGCTTTGAGGATATCGTCGCATTCGGATATGTATGTAAATCGTGGAGAGATGTGGCTGTGGAATGCAAAGCAACCTTCATGAAGAAACAAACCCCACAGCTGCCATGGTTGATGCTTCCACCCAAAAAAGGAACTCATCTGCGTGACTTCTACAGTCTTGCGACAAGAAGAACCCATAAAATTTCATCGTGGCAATCCAACGGAAAAAAATGCTATTCTTCCAGAGGATGGCTTCTCACCGTCGGATCGGACTGGGGCATGAATCTGTTGCACCCAATGACCCTCGCTAGATTCAAGCTTCCTGGGATCAAATCTTTTGGCCAGTCCAGATATGAAAGGCTTAGCAAACCCTATGTTCGATTTATCCATCGAGCAATTTTATCCGGCAGTCCTTCTCTCACTGCTAATTTTGTCCTCATGGTCATTCAAGGCTGTCCTACCATGCCTGCTTATTGGAGACCCAGTGATAAAAGGTGGACGTTGATCGAAACCACGGAAAAAGCTTTTGCCGATGCTGTTTTTTACCAAGACAAGTGTTATTTTATTACTTTCTGGGGAATACTTTTGGTCACTGATTTTGGAATATCTAATCCAACGACGGCAGAGTTTATAACAGAGTTCTCAGGAAATCTTGAAGGGAGTTTCTTCGAAGCTCTTTATTTGGTGATTCTGGAAGGATCTCTGCTGCTGGTTTCGAGGAAAGGGTCAGAGTCTTTTCGTCGAGGAAAAAAATACAAGGAGAGGCCATACCAAACCGTAAGTTTTCAAGTTTTCAAACTTGATTTCAAGA
This sequence comes from Begonia masoniana, assembly GCA_022432975.1. Classification (NCBI taxonomy): domain Eukaryota; kingdom Viridiplantae; phylum Streptophyta; class Magnoliopsida; order Cucurbitales; family Begoniaceae; genus Begonia; species Begonia masoniana. The sequence continues at coordinate 1,451,895 of CM039513.1, read as the reverse complement.
GTTTGAGTTGGGAGGAGATAAAAAGTTTGGGAAACTGGAGCCTTTTTCTGGGTCATAATTCTTCCACGGCGCTAAATGCAACCGTGGTTAAAGGATGTAAACCTAATTCCATTTACTTTACCGACGATAGTTTAAGCTTCTGTCATTGCACCCGTGCAGGAGCAGGTTTCGATATGGGGATCTTTAACATGGCTGACCGGACGATAGAACCGATCATAGAAGGAGAACAGCGCAACCGCGTCTCACCCCGATATTTGTCGATCCGACCTTCTGAAATTATTAGGATTTAAAAAAAAAAACAAAATTTCTATTGTACTTTTAGGATTTGAGTTAGTTGATTGAAAAATTATTAAGGTTTGAGTACGTTGATTGGTAAGTAAGTATTGATTTATTATGCAACAAAATTTTGAATAGGATTGCCATGTTAGTTTTTCATCTTATTTTAATCCAAATCTTCTCGTAGCAAAATTTAAAGAAGCAAAAAAAAAATATATTCTTCGGTTCTATGGCCTTTTTCACTCTTATAAAACATGTTGGAATGAAATTGAATAAAATAAAATCCTTTCATTTACGTTCTTCTGTGTGTGGGAATGTTCTTGTCAAATTATGAATATCTTATTTCGATTCAAATTATGAATTAAGATAACGAAGATCTACTCGACCATTCATCTTGTTTTGAAAATTAATTTAAAAGATATTGGCTTTTAATATTTAAAAAATATTTTTAATTTTTTCGATTCCAAACCATAACGACTCTGTTTCTTTAGCATATCAAAATTTTATCACCAAATTAAGAATTCGATTTCTACGAAAATTGCAATTAAAATCCTAATTAACATCGAATCAAATAGTTGTCCTAAATTGAAAGAGATTTAAACAACCTAAATGAAATTGATTTTCAAATTAAAATTGATTTCCAAATTACAACATAAGGAATCAAAACATAAATATGGAATTAAATCTTTTCTAAAACAACATGTATCCTGTCTTTCTACCTAATGAAACATTCAAATCCAATTAGTGTTGATATTCAACCGACATAATCAACTAAGAAATTATCTTCTTCCTATTTTTTCATTGAATCTGACCAAATTGATGGTTAGATTCGAGATCATTCTATCTAAGGAAATAATTGAAATACTTCCCTAGAAATTAAGCCAGCCTTATGAGTAAAAGATGAGTTTTTTTTTTTTTTTTTTCATTGTTTTAATGTAAAATAATAAACAGATTTAGGGTAATTGCAAAGTATTAATGAAATTTATAAATTCATCGTGAAATTAAAAAAAAAAAAAAGAAAGAATAAGTATGAAATATGATAATTTTGAACATTGGTTCATGAGTTCCAAGTCATGCTATAATATACAATATTGATTTTCATAAAATGAAAGATTTTTTAGTAGAATGTAGAAGTAACAAAAGGAGGTGTCTTGAAATCAGTACTCCTACACTTTCAGTCTTTCACCTTCTTCTTCATCTACGTGTCTGAACTCCCCATTGCCATTCTTCAACAGGTGTCGCTCATTCTCCGTCTTCTTCTTCTTCTTGTGTAAGCCACTGAAAACTGGTTGCCCATGATGCAGCGTTTGAGACTCCCCCTCCACTTTCCACCCTCCATTGCTTTCCCTCGCAGAACCCTTCCGCGCCACCCCAACGAAGGACTTCTCCGACCATCACCAGACCCACCTCCAGAACGCTGGTGCTTTAACCTCGCGTTTGAAGTCCCGGTCTGTAGTCCGGTTTCGTGGCCCAGACACTGTCAAGTTTCTCCAAGGTCTATTGACCAACGATGTAAGAAAATTTGGCGATTCCCCGAGCGGGGAAACTGCGAGTTTACCTACTCCCAATATGGCCCCAGTCTCCGTTCCGCCGATCTATGCTGCTTTATTGATCTCTCAAGGAAGGTTTCTATTCTGTATAGACCGCCGAGGCCCGATGAGAAGCTTGATCGAACTGGATCTGGACCTGGTTCGGCGCCAGATCAACCGTTTGAGCTTTTTGCTGATGTTGATTCGGCCCGGCAAGATTATATTCCGGTGGCATTGCCTCACCTGGATTGAAAATAGTTCATAAAGAAGTGTCTCAATAACAGATGAACATATCAGAATCAGATATGGAGAAATCAGATAAGAAACCCTTCTGAATTTCAATTATAATAGCAATTATAAGTATATGAAAACCCCATAATATAACAGAATTCAAATACAAAGATTATTTCAGCACAAAACAGGAAATATACTTCTCCATTAAAGAATTTCAGAGCATTGAGGTTTAGGCACCTTTTGGAATCGCAGTTGAACCTTCTGCAACTCTTTTTTCCAATCCCCACATCATGTAATTCTCTTCATCTGTTTCTTTATCAGCTTCAACTAGAGGTGCTTTAGCAAGAAAAAGAAAAACCATTTCATTATGCCATGAAATTCAATCTCAGACGTGACAAAAAGCAGAAAGTTTAAGAAGAACTCACGAGTTTCATTAGATGGGAAAATTCCCCTGAAACCGAGGCATTCGAGCCTCGGATACTTAAACCATTGCCATCCAAGTTCTTTTCCATGAGAAGCAGCCATGGCTGTACTATCAGCACCAGCTCCCAAGCCAACACTTGCAGCTTCTGGTTCTTCATAGCTCGGATGCATCACCGGGGTGATTTGCAAGCGCATCTGCCTTTACGCTTTTCTAACTGTCCGCGAGTTTGATCGATTTTTTTTATTTGTTATTCGGTTTTTTTTTTCATGATATTATACCTTTATTTTTTTTCTCAAATTCAGCTATTTTTAATAAATATTTCTTGTTGAACGGGTCAATTTTGAGTAGAATTACTTGAAATGCGGTTGGATAACATAATTTGAAATATGTTGTCTTGCCCATCAAGTGTTCAATTCATAATTTTGCTCGGAAAGCATGCGAATCTTCGTGTAAGAAAGTAAAAAACAGTCATTTGAAAGGATTTGGTCGATAGATTTCAATTCTAATTTCAATGTTGAAGTAATGTTATTGCAGTCGTGGGACAGAAAGTGAGTCCCGGATAGGAAGTGATCGAGTTTGTCTCTGGAAAGAAAGCTGGCTCAGTGACCACTGCACTGGGAGGCCGTGGATTGGGTCTAGATGATCACCAAAGCAGTGCAGCTGCATAGAGCCACTTAGTTCTGCTTTCTTCTGATGTTTTTTTGTTTATGACAAAAACCGAACTTTGAGCTGTATGCGATCTTGACAGTTCGATTATCGATCGTTCCAATATATCCGAACAGTCTGCAAATGAGTTTGTCAATCGAATTATATTGTTTAGAAATTGATTGAACAAAATTATGATTTAAAGGTAGCTTTACAATACCCAACATTTTGCAAATCGATCTCTCAAAATCAGCAAATTATTGAGAATTTATGATTTGTCGATATGATTATACGTTGAAAAAAAAAAAAAAAAAAAAGAACGGTCGGTATTTGGCTGTCAAGAACTGCCATTAGAACGACACAGGTCTGTGTCGGGAACTACAGCCCCTCCATGGTCGGCCCACGTGTGGGAAGTTCAGGGGTGCATAAAACTGAAACTTTTGCAAGCTTCGTAGCTTCTAATTCGGAGAATTTGCTAGTTAAATTTGTCAATAAAATCTTCAAATAGTCGATCTCTTCAATGTTGAATCTGAACTTCGTAGATGCTCGTGAGAGGATCGTTCCATGTTTCGATCATTGTCAAACGGGTCCCATCTGCTCGAGTATTGGAGACTTACAAGAGGAGGAGAAGCACTTCTGGAGCTCAAATCCTTAGCCTGATCCATGCTGATCTGGCCCACCGATGGATCGTATGTGCTTCTGATCTTCAGCTCGCTTCGACGATACCAGAAAAAGGTCAGAATTACAACACCGGCCGATACGAAAGAGACTAAAATAACACCTGCAAATACTTCATTTCAAGGGAATTTTCGATGTTTCGAGCAGTGGGTTCGGCCACAATACGAATGAACATTAGCAGATTCACGGAATTTCCTTTTGAGTTATGCTTGATTTTGAACTATCTCTATCAAAAGATATTGTAAAAACAATTTGGTACACCCATTAATTCACTGCATTTTCAAACTTACGATTATTTAAATTAAAACAAGGAAATCAAACTACTCCACTTTTGAACCTGGCCCCTAGTGTTTGTCACGAGGAATTAGACATGAATCCGCCTCGATCTAAGGTGCTGTTTGTGAATTATCAGAGCAAGAAATTCAACACTAATTTCGACAAGCGAAGAAACCAAAACCAATGGGAAAAAATAGCAAGAACACGGTAATTAATATTACCAGGGGGCGGTGGTGCAGTTTGAGGAGCTGGAGAAGACGCTGCAGCACACAAAATTTTCAAATCAGTAATTTCAGAATCAAGGTGAGAGTGAATCCAAAGTATCAAGGATAGAGCACAAAGATTCAAATCAGATCCAACTGAGTCTACTCGAAACTCAACAAATCCCCAATTTCAGACCAAATCAAACGAACATAAAACAGAAAAAAGAGGGGAAGGAGGAGAAGAATCAAGAAAGAGTTGGAATTTGGTGAGTGCAGCAGTGCATTAAACAGAAGATGAGGAGGAAGAAGAAGACGCAAATAGCGGCAGAGAGAGAGAGAGCGTTCTGTGTTTCTTTGATATTAATTTCTGTCAATTACAGGTTTACATGTAATGTGCAGAGAACAAATGATGAAAATTTTAAGAGTCAGTTTGTCATTGCTCTCAACAACGGTCAATTTCTTTTTTGAACTTTACCCAAATAAAAGAGATAAAAATGTATATCAAATTACTTTGTTAATTAGAAAAAGAAAAATCCAAATCTCTTTCCCAAGAAGAAGGCTAGGAAAAGTTTTCTTAAAATACATTTTAACACTTGGTTAAATGAAATATAGGAACCCAAAAAAGCGAAGCCAAACGTTAATCTATTTTAGATGGCACTAATTTTTATTGCATAAAATTTTATTTACATTTTCAGACCTTACATTAATGTCTAATTCCTCTAAATTAATGTTGCTCGTCACCCTAAATAAACCATCTCTAGAATTAACTGCACTGGTAAATTTTTAACAATGACTTCAAAATTTTAATTATTTAAAAAATTATAATATTCAATTATCAAATTACATCAATTTATATAAGAATTAAAGAGATAAATAAAAAAATATTACTAAAATCAGTGATTAAATGTGACTATGTCAAAGTTTAAAAAATTAAATAAAAAATTTATTTTGGAATTTCTGAAATTCATTGCAATTTCTAAAAAATAACCAAACACTTCATTAAAATAAATGAAAGGCACAACTTTGACCACATAAAATCAATGCGTGCATTAGCAGATTCAGTACCAATTTGAAAGATGGTCACCTCAAATTAATCAACAATTTCAGACTATTGTACGAGTAACGATAATCTAATACTTGTCAGTGTCAATTTCTCACATACATTATATAATCTTGTACATGGATAGGGAAAGATGACAGTGGCTTACAGGTTGGAGATGCCAGCGGCTGGCTTGAAAAAATTGAAGACTGAATCAAAATGGAAAACAAAACACGAGAAAGGAAGAGTGTTAGATTTGAGCAACAATGTCGTCTGAATTGAATAAAATGGGGTCCAAGAACTACCCAGTTTTCATCAATAATAAAGTAACATTCACACTCAAGTTTTTGATGTATGGGTTGTACCAAATTCATCTGATTTGAACAATTCCAGCACTGACAAGCTTCTGGATCTTGGCCATCACCATTGGGTTTTTTGTATGCTCCTGCGCTACCTTTGGGTTTTCCTGCAAATCGATCAGCACCTACAGCCCCCCAAAGAGTCTTATTAGCTTTACCCAGGACTGAAGACGAGTTTCTTATCTTAGAAACAGAAATAACAGAGTTTTCAAATGATATTTTCTGATTACGTTATGTAAAATAGAATATTTTTCTGAAAATAATTAAAAAAAATCCAATAACTGAATTTTTTGTACTCATTATTGTATATTGTCTAACATGACAAACGAAGTTGCAAACTGAACTCACTTGTCACTTGTTTCATGACAGCTTGTTTCATGACAGGATTTGATAAAATGTTATGTACTTCCGGATCTTGCATTCCCTTCGCCTGTAAGATCCTTTTTTTAACTTAAGATCAACGTGGAAAATGACAATTGTCAAAAAAATAAAAACAAAAGAAATACATGTCGCTCCTTCAATTCAATTCCTCAAGAGTTAGGTCCCCACGACTAGCTTTGTTAATTTGTTCTATACATTTTATTTTCAAATAGCAAGCAAACAGGCAACATATATTTTCTGCATTACATTTTTTCGAAAATAAAATGTTTCACGTTAAATTATGACTAGCATACCTTCTTACACCATCAAACAATTCCTGATTACTTGGGTCATGCTTCAGACCTTATTGGTAAGTTTCCAAAGCTTTGCCATATTCTTTCATAAAGAACTGTGTTGCACCCTTCCTTGTGTACCCCTTGGAAAAGGCTGGATCAAGCTCAATGCACTTCTCTGCATCCTTGAGTCCCCCAGGCAACGCCCCCAATCAGCTCTATTACTATATGCCTGCAAAATAAAAAAGTTTCAAAACCTGATTACTCTCCTGCTCAGTGATGCAAGGATAAATGGATATTGGCCTCGCTTGACTTAGCTTGCATAAACATTTAATGCTAATTCTGCCATACTTCTTTGGTACAAGATTTTAAAAGAAATTACTTTGAATTTTAAAAAAATTTATATTTCTACGTTAATCAAAGAAAAAAAACGTTTACCTCACTGGCGGAAAAAGACCGCACAAGAGTCGTGGTGAACCGTGGCTTCACCCTGGGTTTTAAAGAAAACTTATTTTCCCGCATGACTAATCTATGCGCGAACACGAGAAATGCCATTGCTCTCAATTCTTTACAAACCAATCCAAATCTAAGGATGTCCTCAAAGGCAATTATCCAAATATATGACCCAAATACAAAATAAAATTAATTACAGAAGTTGTTGTATATATACCTTACATAATTTTTTGTTCGTATTAATCTCAAAGATTTGAATTTGTAGTGATTAAGGAGGCGTTTCCCATCCTCAGGAAGCATTTCCTGCTCATCTCTCTCTCTACTGTAACTTTTTCTCTCTCTAACTCTCCTTATCCCCCACTCAGAGTTCTTGGAACTATGAGGGAGTGGGCAGACATTCCCTCCCCCCTACTTGAAATAATTGCCAAAAATTTAACCACCTTTGAGGACATCCTTAAATTTAGATCGGTCTGTAAAGCATGGAGAGCCGTGGCATTTCTCGTATTCGCGCACGGAGGAGAAACAAGATTTTGTGTTAGTCATGAGGGAATAGAATCGAGAAAATGAGTTTTCTTTCCCACCAATCAAGATTTTATAAGAATTTTAAATACGAATGTATAAGATCCAGAAATAGATTTAAAAGCCGGGGTGAAGCCATGGTTCACCGCGACTCTTGTGCCGTTTTTTCTGTCTGTGATGTAAGCGTTTCTTTTTTTTTTTTTTGGTTTTCATTATATACTCTGCAAGATCGCAGGCAATTAGAATAGTCAGTTGAGTTGTTTAGGTTGTTCTTGGTCAGAGTCAGAGTCAGTGAATGAGTCCAAAGACTTCCAAGAAGACGACACAAGATTCTTGGTGAACCATGGCAATTTGATATCTTCCTGAAAGTCTTTGGACTCACTGACAAACAATGACCAATAACAACTTAAACGACTCGACTGACTATTCTAATCACCTGCGAGATCGCATAGTATATATAACAACCAAAAAAAGAAAGTAAAAAAAAAATGTTTACCTCACTGGCAGAAAAAGACCGCACAAGAGTCGTGGTGAACCATGGCTTCACCCCGAGTTTTAAATCAATTTCTATATCTCATACATTTGTATTTAAAATTCTTATGGAATCTCAATTGGTGGGAAAGAAAACCAATTTTCCCGATTCTATTCCCGCATGACAAGCACAGAATCTTGTTTCTCCTCTATGCGCGAACGCAAGAAATGTCATTGCTCTCCATGCTTTACAGACCAATCCAAATCTATGGATGTCCTCAAAGGCGATCAAATTTTTGACAATTATTTCAAGTAGGGGGAGGGAATGTCTGCCCACTCACTCGTAGTTCCAAGATCAAAAACTCTTTATTGGGGGAGGGGGAGAGGGATAGGGAGAAAGAGAGAGTTACCCATTAAACAAAAATCGATAACTGAACAGAAATTCTTAGTTCGGTTCAGTTTGAATATCAATTTTCAGATAATTGATACCAAACCAAACAAAGATTTTTAGTTCGATTCGGTTTTGGGTTTTAACCAATCGGATTCCTAACCCTACTAATGGTAGGGGTGATCATGGTCCGGTTTTAAGAGAAAATAGGACCAGACCAATACATTTTGATTTTTAATTTTTCAAACCAATATCTGTAAATTTATTATTGGGGACCAGACCAAGTTCTGGTATGGTTCTGGTTTTCTCATTTGCTGATCAATTATTGTTGAAAAAAAAACATAACATCCACATTACATTTGAGCATCATATGTATTGTCTCGTAAGCCGTGAAGATTCAAATGATATATAACAAACTCATCTTTGCCACATTAATCTTAGATGACGACATACTACTTAATAAAAAATATTCCCTATTTCACCCTTTGACCAGAATACAAAATTATTTAAAAGAAATCAGAATCTATACTAATTTAATTTCTGGAAACTTTATCAGATTGGCATGACATCCTGAGCTTAAAAGTAGGAACAGGAAGAAGGCTCGAGGGCTTGTTAAGGAAGGCGACAAGGGCCGACGAAGGGGGGGAAAACGAAAGGTGTTTTCTGGTATAAATAAAGAGAAAATAAACAATAGACATAAATCCTAAGCCACTAGTAGTCTAGTACGAAGGAGCAAGCGAAGACCCCCGTTCTATCCACTAAACAGAAACTCACCCATTAAACAGAAACTGAAAGAGTAACAAGAGAGCTTACCTTCATCGGTGACTCAGTTCGTCCTTCACAAGTTGACCAAAGAGAGTGCAGGCGGTGGCGCGGCGACTGAGAGAAAGAACTGAAGAGAGAGTGTGGGCACGGCGACTGCAAAGTGCGAGAGAGAATGTCTCAGTTCATCTTAATACAACCACGAGGACTGGTTATAGAAAGAATCGGGAATTAAGTTTTTCTCAGAATGCGGAGGAAGATGAAGGAATGGTGAATTGGGGTGGTCTTACGGCCACTTACGACGGAGATGAGCGAAGGAGGCTCGCTTTGAGAAGGACTCTGCCAAAATCCTTCGCTGTTAAACCTCCTCCACATCTCTTTCTCCAGCTCCACAACTACTCTTTCCGATTTGTCGATTCGTCGGATTTCGGCTCAAAAGACAAGCGTGAGAAAGAAGACGCACACATATAACGAGATCGGTGTTTCCTACGACGGATGACAGATCAACAACTCCCAAGTTCTCTAATCTTGAAAACATGAAATTGTCAATGTAAACCTTTGCCATTTTTCGGATCAACTCCTCCTTAAAAGGAATATTCCATTTCATAATCTTCCCATAATTTCACGATGCATGGAAAATTTGATTTTGTTCAAAAAAGAAAAAATAAAAATTGTAAAAAAAAGAATAAATGAAGAGACTGTTGATCCTCCTCTTCATTGTAATCTTGATCGGACTCTAGAAGAAATCTTGGTCAGAACAACGACGAGATAAGAGGAAGAGAGAGAGAAAAATATTGTAGAAAATTAATTTTTTATACACTGAGTGAGTCTTACTTACATAATCTAGGTGTCACGGTCCTACTATCAAGGGGCCTAATGAGACCGTGCAGTACCCAATATCACACCTGTACTAGGTCATCCAACGAGCATGTCAACAGCATTGAATGCCCACTTCATTAGAGCGAGCTTGTGTTTAACAGGTAAGCAATGCATAAAGAGAGTATATGTAAAAAGCTTGTTCGTTGATTGGCAACAAATTAGATCAGTGGGTAGGAGGGTCTACGTGCAGTCATGCCTCTCCCTCTAAAGAGCAATCCAGATCATCTCCACTATGGCATGAATATACATGTTATAGTGATGAGGAGTCACTCTTGCTAAAAAATAGAAAGAAAAGAGTACAACAAAATTATTTTTAAAGGAGATGAATCTAACTAACAGCAAGGGCGGCCATAGGCAACATGTCTTGGACAAGCCCGGACCTTGACATTCTCCCCTATTTGAGTTGTTGACGTCCTCGTCAACTTTGCTTCTGTTTGAATTCTTTGATCATCTTTGATGAATCTTCCAAATCTTCTTGCTTCTCCCAAGATACCTTGTCATCTCCAAGTCTCTTCCATCTAATCAAATACTCCTGGTACTGTCGTCGACCTATTCTGACGTTCCGCTCTGCAAATACTTCTTCAACTTCTTTCTTCTTTCTGTTGTTGATAGAGATATTTGGTCTGGTGATGTCGTTCCTCTCTTCGTCTTCGTCGTCTGAATGATAGGGCTTTAAATTGTTGACATGGATGACAGGGTAAATTCTGAATCATGCTGGAAGATTAACTCTGTAGGAGGCCCTTCCGACATTCTCCATGTCTTCAATAGGGCCTTCGTATTTTCTGACGAGTCGTTTATCCTTCTTTCCCCTAAAACGAAGTTGTTCAAGTAACAATTTGTCTAGCACAAAGTCTCCAGCCTTGAACTCCATTGGTCACCGCTTCTTATCCGCCCACTTCTTCATATGTTTAGAGGCACGTTCTAAGTAGGCGCGAGCTATTTATGCCCACTTCTTTTGAGAAGTTGTACGCAGTAAGTGCTAATATGTTGACAAATTATATTTCTGGTAATAATATTTTATTCTATTATTTTCAAAATTGGTAGTTTATTTCTTGGTAATCAAGAAATAATCTATTCAGATTATTGAGTAGATAATAATTAGAAATCAATATGATTGGTGAAAATAAAAATAAGGAAACTTGAGGATCAAAGAAAGTTGTTGAAAATCTATAGACATTTGTTTTTTAGAAAATTTTGTTTTGGAAAGCCGATTTAAAAAAGATTTGTTGAATTATATCAGGCTTCGAGATCACAATAATTATGTGATACTTTCCTAAATCTTTGGGATCAATATCCAAGTAGTTGGCGGAACTTTCTTAAAATGTCACACGAGTTGTCGCTCAACCGATTGCGTTTCCTTATTCCTTGCGACGTTAAATCTGATTTGGTATCTAAATTAAATCTGAAATATGGCAGTTACCAATCATATTTAAGCTTTCGTTTTTATGGAAGTGACTAACGAATTTTTTATTATTGAGAAAAGATTTCTTCATCGTTGAGCCGTCACCGTTCTTTCTCTCCCAACGTTTCCGCGTATGGGTTTGTGATTGTTCATTCTATTCTTGAATGATTATTTTACACTCTGCTTATGTCGTGGAATTCATCGATTATTCAAGTGTGTTGATTTATTGCGTCCGAAGACAACGACCCGGTGTCATAGGAGGCAATCTTCCTTGAAGCTCAGTCTCGGGAGGAGGTTGCATTGGAACTCGAGAGGAGTTCTGTTTATCGACAAGGGGAGCTTGTCATTTTGATTGTGGGCAAAGGAATCTATCTTGCCGTAACACGGATTCCAGGAAAAGTCATCTACAACAAGGGGATCTTGTTGTTTTTAGATCCCGGGAGAGATCGATCTAAAGTCGAGAGGAATTCGCAACAACGGTTTTATTAGGGAAGATAGGAAGTGGCGGTGACAAAAATAAGATTGAGTCTTTATTTGTTTAAGTCTGTTTGTCTTGTAACTTTGTGAACTCGCGAAATGTTTTTATATCTGAGCGTGGCCCCGCAAACGTAGTCGAATTGCGTTACCAACCTCCTGTCTTATTACATTCCGCATATTTATAATTGTCCATCATTGCATTAATTATCGGTGTCACACGAAACATCCTGTGTGACATCGCATAACTGATCTTAATCTTTCAAATTAGAATACGTAGATCCAAATTAACGAACAACGCCGATCAAACAAAAAATAAGAAAAGAAAAAAACAAAAAACAATTGTTGCAACAACTATAACTTCAAATTAACGAGCTGAAATTATTACTAGTAAGAGTCATTGCTGCATGAATTGCTTGCTACACATCATTATCTTCAACGTTGTCAATCAAACAAAAATAGGAAAAGAACAAAAAAATCCCAGCACAGCAGAAAGTGATTGAAAACAGTTGAGAGAGCGTTGTAGAGACCGAAAGAGAAGCAACAATCTGGCAGATGCTTGTTCTTGTAATCATCTTTTTCCAACTATTAATAAAAATTGTGTTTATTTAAAGAGGACCAGGAGAATAACGACAAGGTCGGATGCTTCGGTTGCTTAGGAAAAAAAATTGGTAAGTCGGAGTCTATCAAGCACCAGAACGTTAAGCACAAGGGCGACAAATATGGAACGTAAGAAATGCAGAAATCGGTTCAAAACTCGTGGAGAAGCACAGGCTCACCAAGAACAGTGCAACAATACTTTCCGGAAATGAGGTTCTTAACCATTTGCATGCCCCTATTTGTTAGAGTACTGTTTTAATTAAGTTAGTATGTATGTCTTTGAGTGCTCCTATTTGTAAAATCTGTTAAAATTTAATAAAGATAAATTTTCAATCATCTGCCAATAACTCCCCTGGATGGCAGATAATTGAAAATTTATCTTTATTAAATTTTAGAAGATTTTATAAATAGGAGGAGTCAAAGACATACATACTAACTTCACTAAAACAGTACTCTAAAAAATAGGAGCAGACAAATGGTCAAGAACCTCATCTCCGGAAAGTATTGTTGCACTGTTCTTGGTGAGCCTGTGCATCTCCACGGCTCTTGAACCGTTTTCTGCATTTCTTACATTCCATATTTGTTGCCCTTGTGCTTGGCGTTCTGGTGCTTGATAAAACCCGACTTACCAATTTTTTTCCCTAAGCATCCCAAGCATCTGACTTTTGTCGTTCTTCTCCTGGTCCATTTTAGCGCGATGAAGATGGCGTTGGAGTGAACATTCGGTCCTTTTTAAATAAACACATTTTTTTATTAATAGTTGGAAAAGGAAGAAAGATGATTACAAGAACGAGCAACAACCAGACTGTTGCTTCTCTTTCAGTCTCGATGACGCTCTCAGCTGTTTTCAATCACTTTCTGCTGCGCTGGGATTTTTTTTCTTTTCTTATTTTTGTTTGATTGACGACGTCGAAGATAATGATGTATAGCAATTCATACAGTTATGGCCGTTACTAGTGATAATTTCAACTAGTTAATTTGAAGCTATGGTTGTTGCATTTATGGTTTTTTTTTTTCTTTTCTTATTTTTTGTTTCATCAGCATTGTTCGTTAATTTGGATCTACATGTAGAATTTGAAAGATTAAGATCAGTTATGCGATGTCACACAGAGTGTTTCGTGTGACACCGATAATTAATGCAATGATTAACAATTATAAATATGCGAAAAGTAATAAGACAGGAGGTTGGTAACGCAATTCGACTACGTTTGCGGGGCCACGCTCAGATATAAAAACATTTCGCGAGTTCACAAAGTTACAAGACAAACAGACTTAAACAAATAAAGACTCAATCTTATTTTTGTCACCGCCACTTCCTATCTTCCCTAATAAAACCGTTGTTGCGAATTCCTCTCGACTTTAGATCGATCTCTCCCGAAATCTAAATGTAGATGACTCCTTCCGGAATCCGTGTTATAGCAAAATTCCCTTGCCCAGGATAAAAATGACAAGCTCCCCTTGTCGATAAACAGAACTTTTCTCAAGTTCCAATGCAGCCTCCTCCTGAGACTTAGCTTCAATGAATAATAAAGAATATTGTCTCCTATGACACCGTCTGTAACACCAGGTCGTTGTCTTCAGACACAATAAATCAACATACTAGAATAATCGATGAATTTCATAGCATAAGTAAAGTGTGTAAAATAATCATTCAAGAACTGAATGAACAATCACAAACCCATACGCAGAAGCGTTGGGAGAGAAAGAACGACGACGGCTCAACAACGAATAAATCTTCTCTTAAGAATAAACAAATATTCATCAGTCGCTTCCATAGAAACGAAGGCTTAAATATAATTGGTAACTGTTATATCTCAGATTTAATTTAGATACCAAATCAGATTTAACGCCGCAAGGAATAAGGAAACCAAATCTCACAAAATCGGTTGAGTGACACCTCGTGTGACATTTTAAGAAAGTTCCGTCAACCACTTGGATGTGGATCCCAAAGACTTATGAAAGTATCTCATAATTAACGTGATCTCGAAGCCTGATATAATTTATCAAATTGTTTTCAAATTGGCCTTCCATAACAAAGTTTTCCAAAAAGAATGACTTTATATTTCTGAAGGTTTTCTCCAGTCCTATACTCATAAGATGGTATATTATGGCTTCACATTGAGTAAAATCACTTCATGTATTTTTCTCTAAGGCCAAATATGTCTTTTAGATATATATTTTGATTGGAACACTTGCTGAGTTGTGTTGCAGGTGGGAAATCAGGGGAGAACAACAAGAAATTTCCACCCGGATCGCGGCCCAATTTTTTTTTATTTCTTCTATCATTTTCTAGATTTTAACCGGGGTATTTTCGTCGTTTTCAAACAATTTTCATAATAACTTTAATTGTGTTTTTTAGACTGTCAAACAAATAATGTCAGAAAGTATCTCGGACCATATTCACCAACTTCTTTCGGCGTTCTGAAAGCAATGGCAATCTCCGTTTGTTGAAATTGTCTCGTTCATTTTGTACGTAAATCAAGGGAAAAACACTAAACCTTACATTGTTTAAAAATAGCTGAATTTGAGAAAAATGAAGGTATAATATCATGAAAAAAAAACGAATAATAAATAAAAAAATTCGATCAAACTGGCAGACATTTTACCTTCTCTGCTATCATTAAGGAAGTATAAAGACAATATGCGCTTGCGAATCACCCCCTGGGGATGCGTCCAAACTATGAGCTCTTAGCCTACATAACACCCTTTGTCAAAGCTTATTGCATTCAGCCCAAGATTATATTCTAGAGACATTGCCTCACCTGAATTAAAAATAGTTCATAAAGAAGTGTCTCAATAACAAATGAACAGATCAGAATCATATATGGAGAAATCAGATAAGAAAGCATTCTGAATTTCAATTATAACTGCAATTACAAGTATATGAAAACCCCAGAACATAACAGAATTCAAATACAAAGATTATTTCAGCACAAAACAGGAAATATACTCCATTAAAGAATTTCAGAGCATTGAGGTTTAGGCACCTTTTGGATTCTCAGTTGATCCTTCTGCCACTCCTTTTTCCAATCTCTATATCATATACTTCTCTTCATCTATTTCTTTATCAGCCTCAACTAGAGGTGCTTTAGCAAGAAAAACCATTTCATTATGCCATGAAATTCAATCTCAAATGTGACAAAAAGTCTAAGAACTCACAAGTTTCATTAGATGGGAAAAATCCCCTGAAACCGAGGCATTCGAGCCTCAGATCCTTAGACCATTGCCATCCAAGTTCTTCCCCATGAGTGCCATTTTGTAGCCCTGTTTAAGATCAAGAAAACAGCTCTTCCCGTAGTTGCTTGTTCTTTCAACTCCTTTTACATTTTAATATAATAATTAATAAAAAATAGTTTTTATTTAAAGATGACCTCCTCTACATACTGAAAGTTTCTGCAGCTCACTCTTCGATTTTTCTTCGTCCTCTGCAAACTGAAAGTATGTTCGGCTCACTCCCCGATATTTTCTTCGCCCGCCATCTTCATCGCTAGAAATGGATGAGGATAACGAGGATAAGGCCGAATGCCTGGGATGCTTTGGAAAAAAAATAGGAAAATCGGGGTTCATCGACCACAAAAAAAATATCCACAAGGGCGACAAATATGAAAGTAACAAATGTAAAAATAGGTTCAAAAGCCGTGGCGAGTCTCTATTTCACCAAGAACAATGCATTGTATTCTTTCGTGAGTGAGGAAGAATGGGTTCGTGAGAGTCCTGCAAAGTATAGTACTGATGTTAAAAAAATTGCTTTAGACTGTTTAGGAGTTAATTTTATTTTAGCTTGTTTTTAGAATCCATAATTAGCAATTCGGTGAGTTTTTCTGCTTAAAAGATTGTACTAAGTTAAGAATTATATTCTCTTCTCCTGTAATCCTACTAGTTTTTCTTCCTGTATGGGTATTTTGATTTCAAAAAATTATTTTGATGTTTTTTGAAAATATTTTTTCTTTTTGCTGCTCTTCTTTCATTATTGCCTAAAATATTTTCAAAGAATATCAAAGCAATTTTTTGAAATCAAAATACCCATACAGGAAGAAAACACAGTATGATTATAGGAGAAAACAATAATTCTTAACTTAGTACAACCTTTTTAAGCAGAAAAACACAAATAGAACCACTAACTACGCATTCTAAAAACAAGCTAAAATAAAATTAACTACTAAACCGTTTAAAGTAGTTTTTTTAACATCCGCACTATACTTCGCAGTACTCTCACGAACCTCATCTTCCTCCACGAAAGAATACAATGCACTGTGCTTGGCGAAGTAGAGTCTCGTCACGACTTTTGAACCTATTTCTATATTTGTTGCATTCATACTTGTCGCCCTTATAGATATTTTTTGGGTGGTCGATGAACCCCGATCTTCCAATTCTTTTTCCAAAGCATCCTAGGCATTCGGATTTATCCTCGTTCTCCTCGTCCATTTTTAGCAATGAAGATGGCGGGCCAAAAAAAATATCAGAATGTGAGCTGGAGAGATTTTCAGTTTGCAAATGGTGAAGAAAAAATAAGAGAGAACTGCAGAAACTTTCAGCATGCAGGGGAGGAGGTCATCTTTAAATAAAAATTATTTTTTATTAATTAATATTAATTATTATATTAAAATGTAAAAAGAGGAGAGAGTTGAAAAAACAAGCAACAGGGAGGACTGTTTTCTTGATCTAAAAAACAGGGCTACAAAATGGCACTCATCTCACATACTGGTCTATCAAACTGCTTTCATACTACTATCACTCACTGTAAAGTTGGAAAGATTAAAGATTTTTAACATGGTATATGCCAAGGGAGCTTGCTCTTATAAGGAAATATTCCATGTATAATTGAAGAATGTAATTAAATGATTTCTTAATTTTTTCTTCTTTTGTTAGCTTTCCTTGTCATAAAATGATTAGACGAAGAATGAGATTCCAATTATGCGTTTCATTTGCTCTTTCATGGTGGAATAATAATACCTGTTTTATCAAAACTAAAAATCATTTGGTTACTGTTTTAACAATTAAATGGTTTTGAAAAGGGTAGAGATGGAGAGCAAAAAAAAATTACATAATGCTAATTATATACGTATGAGCTACTTAGGTTTCAATACGATGATGAAAAGAGATCGTTTGACAATAGAAAACAGAACTATTTTGCCCGAAAATGAGTCATTAGCAGAAAGTCTTATGTAAGAAAAATGAGGAAGAAGTTCTACAATACAAGTAGAATACCATAAACAAACAGAAAATACTTAGATTGGTACCTGAATAGATACACTCTGAAGAGGATGACAGCAATTAAAGTTCAGCCAAGGCAGAAAAATAAGATCAAACAGAGATTAATTTCCATTAGTACCATCGAATAAACATGAATTACGATCAGAATCAAATTAATTATAATCAACCGCAGCTAACCTTTGCCAACAGAGAGCGACTGAAAATTTTGCTATCTGCAACACGGGCATTGCATAGCCAGATGGATTGACCAGTAGTATATGTTCTTTCAAGCAATCTAAATAGATTAGAGTCATGAACTGACTTTAGAGCTTCCAAATGACGTGTAATTCTTGCAAAACATTTCAAGATGATCTCTTGATCATTAAAATACTGTAAGAAACAATCTTTTCGGGTTTGCAGTAGGAAATGAATGTTAAAGCTTTGAAAATATCATCTGTTTTTAGCATTTGAATCCAAAATCTCCTTCGGTTACAAATTTCTATGCTAATTTTTGGTTGAAAGGCTAGAAAATCTATCAATGCATAAGAGAACGCTAAATGATGAAATCGAAATGAGCAAGAGAGTGAAGATAGTTTTCAGTACCCTTGTCCAGTGTTGAATATAAAGGACATGCAAACCAAGTAATAACATTCGCATCAGTGAGATTGATAAACCTATTAAATAGGTTTACTTACTCTAGAAGGAAAAAGAAGGTGTAGCCATGGTTGATATATAAGTAACCGCTTTTAGGCAGTTACAGGAGGGAGAAAAGAATAATATAAGGAAAAATGAAGAGTAGGGAAAGGGTAGCTTTTGTTGTTGTGAAAAGTGACAGGGAGAGGTTGGGGCTCTCGAATTCCCCTGAGTTTGTAGTTTTTTTGCTGTATTTTTACTTTTAGAATTTGAATAAAGATCTTGAGGAATTCTTGGATATAGATCATATCAATTTAGTATCAGAGTATCGAATCCTAAGAAAATGAAGGATGAAGGAAGGATTTTCTAGTGGGGTGGGGAGAGATTTGAACTTCCCATTTATTTGGGTCAAGAACCGGGAGGATGGATCTTTGAGATAGAGAGGTATTTCACAATTTTCAGATTGACGAAAGAAGAGAAAATGGATATGCCCACTGACTGTTTTGAGAGATTTGCGCTGGATTGGTATCAATGGGAGAGTCAAGCACCCTTTTATTCTTGGAGAGAGCTTAGGAGGACGCTGTCAGATCGACTCTGCCGATCCAAGAATGGAATCCATTATGATAAACTGCCAATGTGGGTGCGGAAAGAGTACGTGGAATATTACAGAACAATATATTGCCAACAACAGCATCATCAAGACGAAATTCCAAAATTGGCAGAAGAAAAAACAGGACCATGAATTCTTCTTTAAGAGCGCTCATCGCCGATAGAGGAAGAATCAGTGAAACGGGGTTTCTTAGCTGCCTCAAAAAAGTTTGAACAAAATGAGAACTTGGTCTTTGAAAACGTTGAAGAGACTTTCGGAAAAATCGTGGAGCAAGTTGATAGTGGCAAAGAAGGCGATTGAAGTTCTGAAAGGTGAGGAGGAAGAAAGTATCCTTAAGAAAAGGATTCCAGAAACCCTAATGCAAGAAAACTTCCCTGTAATAACAGCGACGGTAAGGAAGACGACAATAGAGAAATGTTCAACAATTTGAACGGAAGAGGAAAGAAAAAAAAATACAGTCATAGCGGAAGGGAAGGAAGTGGTTGCAATTCCAATTGAGGAAGCAAAAAAAGTTGTTCAGAAAGTAGGGTAGAAGATCACAAATGATGATTTCTGCTTGGTGGACAACCGTGGCAAGTGGGAGCAGCAGTTGAGGAAAGAAGTTAGGGCTGGAAATTAGACAGCCACTGTTTGGAATGTTGGGCTTTTTATGTGTAAGCCCATTTCCTACAAACTTACTTACTAACTCAACTTCAACAACATCCATCTCAATTTATTTATTCACGGTGCAATCCAATGATCCTTGGAAACCTCCTTAGAGAGGACAATGTGTAATTTTAGAGGGAGAGTAATGATAAACCTATTAAATAGGTTTACATACTCTAGAAGGAAAAGAATGTGTAGCCATTGGTTGATATATAAGTAACCGCTTTTAGGCAGTTACGGGAGGGGGAAAAGAATAAAAGGGAAAATGAAGAGTAAGGAAAGGGTAGCTTTTGTTGTTGATGAAAGTGACAGGGAGAGGTTGGGGCTCTCGAATACCCCTGAGTTTGTAGTTCGTTTGGTGTATTTTTACTTTTGGAATTTGAATAAAGATCTTGAGGAATTCTTGGATATAGATCGTATCAAAGATCTTCGGGAGATAATGCGACTGATGGCCGGTTAGCTTGGGGGCTTGCTTGTTCTATAATAGAAAGAGACTCGTATAGTTCTCTTAATTGTTCGCTCCTTTGAAAAACAATTTTATTAGCATCAATTTCCATTGCTTGAACTGTTTTTTTTGTCTTAATATCTCCATCGTAAAATCCATCACCCCACACCAAGACCCTATAAATAAAGCAAGAAATGTTTCTATTAAAATAAACGGAAAATAATTAATTACTTTCGGTGAGACTCAAACGGCTCCAAATTATGAAGAATGATGAGATTGGTCTGAATAATGATCAATATATCCAGAAAATCTAAGAACTTCCGAGATGAATTTGCACCGAATCATAAGCAGATCCAAATTTCTGCTGTGGGGGAATTACTCAGCCACACTACTTTCTGATTTCTCCAACGACAAATAAAGATATTTCAAAACATATCCAAAAATAGCAATGGAAGACTGAAAATATTACCCTGGTTGTTGAGCTGAATTTGACCAGAAGATTGCATAGCTCCGTTGGATGCTTCTAACAGCAAGGTCGAGATGTTTTTCAAGGTTTTCTGGCACTTCTCCTTGCAGAGATACTACTATCTTCAATCCCTGATTTTGACTTCTACTGTTGGTAAATGTTTTTCACAGATGAGCAATAAGATCATTTTCTCAGACCATCTTCAAACGATCAAGCAGGTGGGTATTTCCCATAGCAGCTTCTGGCACCAAAATCATCAAAATGCACAGCTAAAAATTGACAGAAAATTAGTGTAGAAAGGTCAGGAGAAACTACTTTCTCTTATATTATTTAGGACTAGAAAACCAGGTCCAATAAACCAGCTAATGACACTCATTGAACAAGTAATTGCAAAGAAATAAAAAGAAAGAAATAAATCCAAGGAAATCTTAAGTTAAATCTCCAAATTTAGGAATATTTGAAGCATATTCAGCATTTCTACATAAAAGATGCAACTTGGAAGAGAACCCAAAGAAGATAAGACCAGTGACAGTGGAAAATAAAGTAGATCAATAATAATAACAGTAAAACTCCCTTTTGAAACTCCTAAACAAAAAAAGTAAGATGAAGATCGGGATTTTCAGAACTAGAAATCTGAAACACTTGGGACCTACAATTAGACCATTGCCAAACCCACTTTCCCTTCCTCCCAGCTAACTTGGTTTGCTTTATTTCACTCCAGAAACTCAAGCAGTCTCTAATGGCAGCCAAGTGAATACTGTAAACTAGTACTTCAAAAGCTGAGGATAACAATTGTAAACTAGTACTTCAAAAGCTGAGGATAACAATGACAGATCTAAAATAGTCGTAAAAAGCAGAAAGTCAAAGTCAACGTTCAGGTCTGGTTCGGGTCGGGTCAGTCTGATTCGGATCGGATCAGATCGGTCTAGGTCGCGTAGGTCCGATCCGGCTCGGACGAACCCGACTCAACTGGGATCGGGTCGGACCCGGCAGGCCCTGATGGGTCCGGGTCGGACCAGACCCGAATCGGGAAGGTCCTGGCCCGAACCCGGGTCACCAGCTCGAGCTGGGCCTAACCCAGCCCTGCCCCAACTCGGCCCTGGGCCCGATTAGACTTTGCCCACTGTTCGAGTCGACTCGGCCCAGTGTCCGAGTTGACTCGGCTATCACCGAGTTAACTCGGCCGTCGACGGCCGATTGCCTCAGGGTCGGAATTCACGTTCTTCTGACCTGTTTTTCGCCGAAATGTGTTTCCAACACGTTTCTTATCTCCTTTCCGTCAAATCCTGCTAAAAACACCAAAGAATCGACCCCAAATCTCAGATCGACGAAACCTAAAAATCCAGAAACTTCTCGGGCGAAAATCGGGAGAAAGAGAGCTTACCGTCGAAAATTCCCTTCAGCAACGATGATCTACTCGTCGAGACAAACGTTTCGACACCAAGATTGGCCCGAACGGTCGTCGTTCTGGCGTCGGCGATTTCTCTCCTCGCCAACAGCGCCTCTCCCCTCTCTCTCTCTGTTGCTGAACGAAAATAAGGTTTCTCCACTTTATTTTCTTCTTTTCTTTAATTTCTTTAAATTTTACTTAATTCTTATAAATTTTACATTAAATCTATTAAACCCTGTTAATAGATTTTCGGTTTCCAATATTAAATTCTCGAGCAACTTCACTCGACATTTTTTGATGTTCTACTCTCGTGAATTTAACCCACTTAAATTGCGTAAACATCGACATCAAATTTTTAATTAATTCCTTAAATTTTACGTACGTGCTACACGTGTCCAAAAACTCGTACGTTGCATGTTTATAAAAATTTGAGCGTTCGAGCATAAATTCTCATTTAAAATTCGCGAAAAAATTATTCCAAAATTTTCATTCACATAAATTTGGCAGATTTTATAGTACCCTGTAGATTGCATAAATAAGGGAATATGTTTTAAACTTCAAAAATGATCTTTTTGATGAGCTTTCAGTTAAATCCAGACACTGTGAACTATAAAATTCTGAACGAATGTTTGAAGGTAATTTCTCTATTCTCTATATTAGAAGCTGGTTCCATATTTGGGATGAGGCTTTGCAGTCTGAACTCTGTGTTTTGGCTGTTTAGGTAGCGATATATCATATTTAGTAAAGTGGTTAGTTATCTGCTTCCTCATTTAACTTTACCAGTAGAAACTTCAGATAAAGAATTGAAGGCATATTTAAGTGATGACACTGTTTTATGCAACATCCTGAACAAATTATGTCTAAGTTCAATTGAAGCGGTGAGATTATTATTTTAACTTGTGCGTTCTCACATTTGTCTACTTTTTTGTCATTTGTTTTTAAATTTTTTTTTTTCCTTTTTCTGATTGGTTTTTTATCGTCTCTCACACTGATTTAATATCTTTCTCTATGTTATTTAAACTTGATGGCAATCTCTAGAATGACTCTTTACAACCCATTATCTCAAATATTGACAGCTTTCTGACAGTTCTGGGTGAATTAGGATGACCAAGTACTTTGTTTTAGAAATATCAATAGAGACTCCGCAAGATTGAGTGAGGCGAAGAGCATCGGTAAGATTAACACACTTACATTCTTTTTCTTCACATTCTCTTTCAATTTTAACAAAAATAAAAAATTTATTATCGGAATTAATTTTAAGAGTCAGTTTATCACCGCTCTCACGTTCAATTTCTTTTTTTAACTTTACCCAAATAAAAGAGATAAAAATGTATATAAAATTACTTTGTTAATTAGAAAAAAATAACAATCCAAAACTCTTTCCCAAGAAGAAGGCTAGGAAAAGTGTTCTTAAAATACATTTTAACACTTTGGTTAAATGAAATATAGGAACCCAAAAAAGCGAAGCCAAATGTTAATCTATTTTAGGTGGCACTAATTTTTATTGCATAAAATTTTATTTACATTTTCAGACCTTATATTGATGTCTAATTCCTCTAAATTAATGTTGCTCGTCACCCTAAATAAACCATCTCTCGTACATTATATAATCTTGTACATGGATAGGGAAAGATGACAATAACTTACAGGTTGAAGATGCCAGCGGCTGTCGTGACAAAATTGCAGGCTGAAATCAAAATGGGAAACAAAACACAGAAAGGAAGAGTGTTGAATTTGGACAACAATGTCATCTGAATTGAATAAAATAGGGTCCAAGAGCTACGCAGTTTTCATCAATAATGTTGTAACATTCACACTCAAAGTTTTTTATGTATTGGTTGTACCAAATTCATCTCATTTGGACAATTCCAACACTGACAAGCTTCTGGATCTTGGCCATCACCATTGGGCTTTATGCATGCTCCTGCGCTGCCTTTGGATTTTCCTGCAAATCGATCAGCACCTATAGCCCCCAAAAGAGTCTTATTAGTTTTGCCCAAGATAGAAGACGAGTTTCTTATCTTAGAAACAGAAATGACAGAATTTTCAAATGATATTTTCTGATGACATTCTATAAAATAGAATATTTTTCTGAAAATGATTAAAAAAAATCCAATAACTGAATTTCTTGTACTCGTTATTGTATGTTGTCTAACATGACAAATGAAGCTGCAAACTGAACTCACTTGTCTCATGACAGGATCTGATATAATGTTCTGTACTTCTGGATCTTGCATTCCCTTCGCCAATAAGATTCGTTTTTAACTTAGGATCAATGTGGGAAATGTACAATTGTCAAAAAAACAGAAACAAAAGAAATACTCTGGCGCTCCTTCAGTTCCTCAGGAGTTAGGTCCCCACGACTAGCCTTGTTAATTTGTTCAATACTATATGCATTTCATTTTCAAATCGTAAGCAGCCAGGCAACATATATTTTATGCATCACATTTTTTCGAAAACAAAATGTTTCACGTTAAGTTATGACTTGCATACCTTCTTACACCATCAAACAACTTATGATTACTGGGTCATGCTTCAGGCCTTCTTGGTAAGTTTCCAAAGCTTTGTCATATTCTTTCATAGATAACTGTGTTGCACCTTATCTTGTGTACCCCTTGGAAAAGACTGTACAAAGCTCAACTCACTTCTCTGCATCCTTGAGTCCCTCAGGCAACGCCCCCAATTTCGTATAGCATGCAGCTCTATTACTATATGCCTCCAAAATAAAAAAAGTTTTCAAAACCTAACTACTCTCCTGCTAAGTGATGCAAGGACAAATGGATAACGGCCTCATTTTCAAGAATGCTAATTGTGCCATACTTTTTTGGGACAGGATTTTAAAAGAAATTACTTTGGATGTTAAAGAAATTTATATTTCTACATTAATCAAAAACATTAAATTTTCACTTCTTTTTTTATCAAAGTTTTCTTCCAGTGTGTGATCCAAACTATACCTCAAAAGCATAATTTTTGTCACTTCTTCTAAAGGTGCCAAACAACACATGTGAGAGGACACTCACGTAATACATATACAGTAGGCTATGGAAAAATGAAAAGTTTGTCCAGTGTTCATTTTTAGAGAAGATGAAAATATCAAATAAAAAGTGCAGTATTTTACATGCGCTTGTCAAATCAATGATCTAAAACATAATTACAGTTAACCATAGATACAATGAAATTCTGTATTTACACTCTAATTTATACATTTTAACACGCAGCTCAAATGTCATTTATTTATTGGTATAAGTGATCAATTGTTTTAATTATTATATAATAGAATTGTACTACCATAAATGAACGACTTTTAAAGTATAAGAATACATTATAAAATTAGAGGACATACTTGACATTTCTCATATACAATTGAAGTCCATTTGTACCATCCCATGTACAAGATAAGAGACGAGTACTTCACAAATAAACTGTCAGATTCTTGCCTTTGGATCGTTGGCATTTCTCTTCAAGGATTCTGTGTAATGCCTCACAGCTTCTGGATATTTTTGCTGTTTGAAATAATCATTACTTATCAGTGGTTCATCAGGCTATAAGTGAAACTTTTTTCTTTCAAACGTAGAATGGATAAAAAAGATATACATTAATATAAACTCAGGAAGGTTAAAACGTATCAATCCTTTGAAGACTTAAGAAAAAGAACTTTCACGACATGTAAAAGTGACAATAAGCTTGAGTTCTGAAAACACAATCTGGAAGATTAAAAAATATGACTTTCTATAACCTAAGAGAAAATTACTTATAAGACAGATACAAGAAAAAGTAAAATTTCGTTAACTCAGCAGAGTTAACTGCTCTGCGCTATGTTTCTTTAGGTCCTCTACAGTTTCCTAATATAATAAGGTTGAATTTTCATATCCAAGAATTGAAATATTTTATTTGGCATTTCTTTCGAACATAAAAAATTTAATGCATATCAGAGGAGCTCAATCAATAATTAATCACTAAATTAAGTTTTCTAACGAAGAAAATATAAATGCTTATGAAAAGTAACAACATCGATATTAACATTAAATAAAAAAAAAAGACGTATCTTTCTCACGTTCCATATATGCTATTAGTGGATCAAAGTATTCATATTGCTCTTTCTTTTATTTCTCAGCCTCATTCAGCTTTTTCAAAATGTCAGGGTTCCTATGCTCTTAAAAGCTTTTTGAAAAGTTTCAATCACAGGATCAAAGTCCTTGGAACTTTTTGTCATTTTCATCAAAGCGGAACATTTCCTGGTCAAAGCTCTTGCAATCATCTGAAAGTCTGATCTAAATTCCCCACCTTGTTCTACAACCTTGTCACAATCTTTAATACACTCCTCGTACTGCAGAAAATATCGATAATTAAAACCACTTGTCTACTCTTTCTACAGTCTTGTCACATTCTTACCAACTTAGCTAACAAATTTTTGTCCGTAAATTCAACTTAAGAAAGATTTCTATCCGAAAGCAACCCAAAAGTTAACTGACCAAGCAGCTACATATTTTGCTAGTAGCATCTAAGTATATGATCTAACATAATGCAATTGTATCAAAATTTGTCAACTTTCATGTGATAACACCCAATCCAAACTCTTTCTAACATGAATTGATGAAACTAACTGTGCTTAATTCTTTAACCCTAATGTCGTAGCAGAGAGTGACTGAAGGGTGATTATCAACTTCTCAAGCAAAAGAAAGAATTTCAAACAAAAAAATGCAGCCCCTTTCCCATCTCGAAGTACAAGAAAAAAAACAATCTGAAATCAAAAAAATGCATTACCTTTCCCATCTCCAAGTACACAGCGGCACGACTTGTGAGATAAGAAATATCATCATTGTCTAGTTCCAATGCTTTGGTGTAATGCTCAATTGCAGTGTCGAAATCCTTCTTCTTAAATGCCGCATTGCCAGACTCCTATCCTCTGTTGACATATCCATTGGCTGAGGATTTGGTTCAGTCTCTTTCACCTGCTCTGCCCCAACAGCCCTTTTCCTCTCATTAGAGGGCGAGGCCTCTGGCATCTCAGAATCATCTTGCTTCGAGGACTGAAATTTCAAATTCAACAAAACACCAAGCGCTTGCATCACTCTCGGATCTTTCAAAGATTTAAGTTGTTCGGATTCTTTTGAATCTCCTGCATCATTCTTGTAAGCCGAAACAGCATCATCATAATGAGCTAAGACCAATATGTGCAGCGCCAAGCCTGCGCTGTATCCCTTGGACCAATCAGGCTTCACCTCAACCGTCTTCTTCTCATCCTCCAAAGCTTCGGAGTAGTTGTGAAGAGAAGCATAGGCTGCCGATCGATTAGAGTTCAAGACATGGTTGGTCGGAGCAAAAATAAAAGTTAAAATCATAATAATTTTTATGATAAATCATAAATAATAAAAATAAAAATAACTCGTATAAATAAATAAATACATGACGCAATTACAAAATAAAAATAATTTCCCGCTTAACTCTCTCTCTACTGTAACTCTGTCTCTCTCTCCCTCTCCTCCATTCTTGATCTTGGAACTATGAGGGAGTGGGCAGACATTCCTTTCCCCCTGCTTGAAATAATTGCCACAAATTTGACGGAATTTGAGGACATCTTTAGATTTAGCTTGGTCCGTAAATCATGGAAATCCGTGGCAGAACCTTTACTTCAAAGATTCGAAGGACCCATTCCTCGCGTTTGCGGCGCACGGAGGAGAAACAAGATTCCTTGCTTGTCTTGCAATAATAGAAGAATCGGGAAAAAGGGCTTTCTTGCTTACCAATCGAAAGTGCATAGGAATTATAACTACGAATGCATGAGATGCAGAAATAGATTTGAAAGCCAAAGTGAAGCGGTTCACCGCGACACTTGTGCCATCTTTTTCCGCCGATGAGGTAAGCGTTTTTTTTTTTTTTTTTTTTTGTGATTTTCATATATACTCTGCGATCTCGCAAGCAATTAGAATAGTCAGTCGAGTTGTTTAAGTTGTTCTTGGCCAGAGTCAGAGTGAGTGAGTGAGTCCAAAGACTTCCAAGAAGACGACACGAGATTCTTGGTGAACCATGGCAATTTGATATCTTCCTGGAAGTCTTTGAACTCACTAACTGACTCTGACTTTGACCAAGAACAACCTAAATGACTCGACTGACTTTTCTAATTGTCTGCGAGATCGCGGAGTATATATAACAACCAAAAAAAGAAAAAGAAAAGAAACGCTTGCCTTACCAGCGGAAAAAGACCACACAAGAGTCGTGGTGAACAATGGCTTCACCCCGGGTTTTAAATCAATTTCTGCATCTCATACATTCGTATTTAAAATTCTTATGGACTCTCGATTGGTGGGAAAGAAAACTTATTTTCTCGATTCTATTCCCGCAAGACAAGCACAGAATCTTGTTTCTACTTTGTGCGCAAACGCGAGAAAGTGTCATTGCTCTCCATTCTTTACAGACCAATACAAATCTAAGAATGTCATCAAAGGCGATCAAATTTTTGGCAATTATTTCAAGTAGGGGGGAGGGAATGTCTGCCCACTCTCTCATAGTTCCAAGATCAAGAACTCTGTGTTGGGGGAGGGGGAGGGGGAGGGGGAGGGGGAGAAAGAGTTACCCTTTAAACAGAAATCGATAATTGAACAAAAATTCTTAGCTCAATTCGGTTTCAAAATTAGATTTCAGATAATTGAAACCAAATGAACAAAGATTTTTGGTTCGATTCGGTTTTGGGTTTTAACCAACCGGATTCCTAACCCTAAGGGTAGGGGTGATCATGGTCCGATTTTAAAAGAGAATAGGATCAAACGAATACTTTTCGATTTTTAATTTTTCGAACCAATATCTGTAAATTTATTATTGAGGATCGGACCAGGTTCTGGTACGGTTATGGTTTTTCCCATGTGCTGTTCAATTATTGTTGAATAAAAAAACAAAACATGCACATTACATTTGAGCATCATATGTATTGTCTCGTAAAACGTGAAGATTCAAATGATATATAACAAACTCATCTTTGCCATATTAATCTTAGATGACAACATATTACTTAATAAAACATATTCCCTGTTTCACTCTTTCTCACTCTTTCATCAGAATACAAAATTATTGAAAAGAAATCAGAATCTATACTAATTTAATTTCTGGACACTTTATCGGATTGGCATGATATTCTGAGCTTAAAAGGAGGAACAGTAAGAAGTTTTGAATAACATCTTTGAAGGGGGCGTAAAGGAGGCTCGAGGGCTTGTTAAGGAAGGCAGCAAGGGCCGACCAAGGGGGGAAAACGAAAGGCGTTTTCTGGTCTAAATAAAGAGAAAATAAACTATAGACATAAATCCTAAGCCACTAGTAGTCTAGTACGAAGGAGCAAACGAAGACCCCCGTTCTATCCACTAAACAGAAACTCACCCATTAAACAGAAACTGAAAGAGTAACAAGAGAGCTTATCTTCGTCGGTGACTCGGTTCTTTCTTCACAGGTTGACCAAGAGAGTGCAGGCGGCGGCGCGGCGACTGAGAGAAAGAACTGCGAAGAGAGAGCGTGGGCACGGCGACTGCGAAGTGCGAGAGAGAACTGTGAGTGCGAGAGTGGCAACTAAATATCTGCAAAATAGGGTTTCAATGGTCCGGTTCGACGAGTTAGTGCTTTTGTATAATTAAACTTGAAAACCGAACCAAAAACTTCAGTTTGGATAAAAAAATCAGAATTTTCTTTATTTTATGTGCAAAATGGACCTGGACCGGAACTGGACCAAATAGGTCGGTTCCAGTCCGATTCTCTGGTCTAGATCTAGGTCGGTTTTGCTCACCCCTAACTAAAGGCAGTGGTTGGCCTGCATACGTGATTGGTTTTCTGTGTCTTAGGAATGAGGTTTTTGCCACGCCACGTGACTCTTGAGAAAAGGGTAAACAACAACAAGAACGCACACGTGCAGATCTTGTGACTGTCACAGGTGAGGGTACCATTCTTGTTTTGTATGCCTACGTGGCATTAGGGACAGAATTGACATCTAATATTTAGGTTAAAAGGAGGATGAGAGAAAGAGGCAGGTGTGGATGGTGTGTAATCATTTCTGTTATTCTCTCTAACGCATACAATCACTTAGCAGTGTCCTTAGGTGTGAGGAATACATGTTCAAGGAAAACTCGATGAAATTATCTTTTACCCCTTCATCTCAATAGGACAAGGGAGAACCCTTTATATAATTCACCACTTCCCACATTTGGGCTCCATCAAACAAAATCTTCTTTGAAGCATAAATACAGAAGAATCAGCACAAAAAATTGCATAGAACACGAGTAGGATAATGTTATTACTCAGTCCTTCGAATTGGAGAAGTATGAAAATGTCATTACCTTATTTCTTAACATTTGTCTTTCTTCCAGAATCCAATCAGCTGTCAGATCTAATACATTTTGCAGTGAAACTTCATCATATAACAAACTAACCTGACAATAAAATTTGAAAGAAGATTCTGTAAGGCACCTTGCAAGCACTAGGCTGCACAATCAACATCACAAAAAACTAGGTACCCACTTCGTTTAAAGACATATGAGAGCATTTATGATTCAATACCATAGGCACATATGTGGCGCACAAATAGAACTCTAATAAAGACGATCTGCATTGTGATGGGTCCTCTTATGAACACAAACAACAGTACAATCTAAAAATGAAGCCTCCATATATGTTTTACAGTTTACATTATTTGCATGTTCAGAGAGATCCTACATCGAGGCTATTAATAATAGAAGAGATGATATTACTAACCCAAAATGCTGGCAATGCGCACAACCTCCTCCAAGGCCCACCATCAGCCCCTCTCATCTCTAAGTACCTCTTTAGTCTAACCTGAATATAAAACCTAAGAGATTGTAGGTGGATGTAACAAACAGAAAGTTAGCATATTTCAAATAGAGACAACATACTTCAGGAAATATGGTGGTTAGATGATTCTCCCAATCATTCAAGGTTGGCAATTCACCAGGAATGCAAGGAAGTTTTCCTGCCATGAAGTCCTGCATACAATGGAACCAACATTGTTTTACAAATAAATAAAAAAGATTGATCTGAAAACTTCAGCCCAAGGAAATAGTACATGTGAGACAAAGAACAGCCTTACATTGGAAGAGACTTGAGGATAGATAAAAACCCTGAAGGACATTCCGCAACAGTCAATATACTTCCTTTTCCTATACACAAAATACACGGGAACATCAAGGGCATACTCAACATACTGCTCAAATCTGCACAAAAACAAGACAAGAACAAACAAAACTATTAATTAATTTATGTGATTAAAGTAACCTCAAACTAATAGTTAAGGTTTTCTATGAGTGATAATTTAGCCGAACAATAGATTTAGAGTTCAAAAGGAAGCCAAAAAACATTCTTCTATGCCCTTTTTCACTCTTATAAAACATGTTTGAACGAAATTGAATCAAATAAAACCCTTTGCATATGATTGTGGGTCCAGTACTTTGTCAATGGAAGATAAAATAGTTTGAATATGATATACTTACAATTTTACATGAACAAAGAAGAGATACGAAATTTATGAGGTACATAAATAATATCAAAGACCATTTGAATGATCATTGATTTTATTCACTCAACACCACAAACTGCAGACATAGCCAAAAACACACACCTCTTAACTCTCCACAACCTCTTCTTCATCGTAATCCTCCTCATTATCTGCCACAGCATCTTGATACTGCTGATACTCCGACACTAAATCATTCATATTGCTCTCGGCCTCCTGTGAACTCCATCTCGTCCATTCCCTCCCCAGTATACCAATGCAAAAACGCCTTTCGCCTAAACATGACCGTGAATTGCTCAGAAACCCGCCTAAACATTTCTTGAATCGACGTCGAATTTCCCATAAACGTCGAAGACATCGACAACCCAGTCGGTGGGATATCACAAACACTTGACTTGACATTGTTTGGAATCCATTCCACAAAATACGACGAGTTCTTGTTCTGCACGTTTATCATCTGTTCGTCGACTTCTTTCGTGCTCATTTTGCCTCGGAACATAGCTGAGGCTGTCAGATACCGACCAGTGGCGAGGATCGGCAGCGCACATCATGTTTTTAGCGTCCCACATTTGTTGTGTGAGCTCAGGGAATTGTGAGGGCTCGGTATTGTTGGGATCCACGGGATGTTAAGGGAGCAAATCCAACCATGAAGAAGTGAAGCCGTGGGAAGGGGATGAGATTTACGGCCTAGTTTACGGAGATCGGAGTTGAGTTGTCCGGGGAAGCGGAGGCAACAAGTTACCCCACTCATAGTTGTTGAAATCAGATGGTTGAGATCACCAACTGCCAAACGAAAAATCATATGAAACTCTAAGTAAATTAGACCGTTGAAACAAATCTAGAATAAATTTTGAGACCCAATCTCATGATCAAACAACGTATTACCATGAAATTAATTGGATAGCTTGAAGTTCTTTTTAAGGAGGAAGAACTTACAACTTGGATTTGTGAGCTTGAGTGTTCGAAAGCAGATATCGTAGAGAGCTTCATTGTCAAGGACCATGCACTCATCGGCATTTTCGACGAGCTGGTGCACAGAGAGGGTGGCATTGTAGGGTTCAACCACGGTGTCCGACAC
The DNA here is from genome assembly GCA_022432975.1 of Begonia masoniana. Lineage (NCBI taxonomy): Eukaryota > Viridiplantae > Streptophyta > Magnoliopsida > Cucurbitales > Begoniaceae > Begonia > Begonia masoniana. The sequence goes on along the minus strand of CM039513.1, from coordinate 1,419,666 downwards.
CTTAGGTGAGGGGAAGACAGAGAAAGTCAACATCATCCTATCAGGATATTCTTCCCTCGTCTTTGATAAGAGTAGAGTCCCCATTCCCGAGCCTGTCCCTCCTCCCAGTGAATGACAAATCTGGAAGCCTGCTCATATGTAAAATCCATTAAACATTGTCAACATTCTTTCAATCATTTTTTTTACTGTACAAGAAGCTTTCTTTTTGCAATATCTATTTCATTTTTGCTTTTTCTTTGAACCAGATGCACAAAAGAAAAAAAAAAAGTTGCAAACAGAAGGCGCAGTGGAAGTGAAGACATGTCTAAATGTTAATTTTTGACTCGTTTTGTCCATTACATATAGTTTACTTTGTTGAACTTAGAACATAATTGTGAAATTATGTTGGACTTTTCTTATTTCATACTAGCATAACAATGATTTTTCCATAATCATTTGGATAAATACCAAAATATGAATGTTCGAATTCAAATTCAGACAATACATAGTCCCACCTCCGGTAACTAAAATTAGTCTCATGAATCTATAATGCACCTAAACACCCTCTGCAAGCAAGAAATTCCATGTAAGTTCTACTCAATGTGTTCATCGAAATTAGAGCACAAACTTAATTTGACATTAGTTTTGATCTTTCTCAATTTCCTTATATGACTACGTTGTTCCTTGATTGACGACAAGATTTGAATTCGGAATTCAATATGGTAAGTTCAGGTTCTCCTCTACATGAACACTTATCAACAAATGTAAGACTATTAAGAATTAAACCTAATCGCGATAGAAAATCATCGCAACAAAAAGGGCAGCAACAATGATCGATGTACCTTGCAAACAGTCACAGTTTTCAGCTTCTTTACGAACAACATCAAGAACCGAATCGATTAGTTCAGCTCCCTCAGTGTAATGCCCTTTCGCCCAATTATTTCCGGCGCCATTTTGGCCGAAAACAAAGTTATCAGGGCGAAAGATTTTACCGTACGGACCGGTACGCAAGCTGTCCATGGTTCCAGGCTCAAGATCCATAAGCACAGCTCTAGGGACATATCGACCACCGCTCGCTTCATTGTAATAGACGTTAACTCTCTCTAGTTGAAGATGAGAATTCCCGGCGTAGTTTCCGGCAGCATCAATTCCATGTTCGTCACAAACAACCTCCCAGAATTTAGCGCCGATTTGGTTTCCACATTGGCCTGCTTGAATGTGGAGAATTTCTCTCATTTTCTTAGAAAGAGAAGATGAAGAAAGAAGCTTACGGAGAAAATGCTACGGCGATACCAATGGCTGTGGCTGTGGCCTCTCTCCGTTAAGAGCCAAATTGCATATATAGGGAGACGGAGAAGACGGGGAGACAGACAGAGAAAGAGAGACTGTATCAGCTAAATAAAAAAAAATATTTTTTATTAAATTAATTTATTTAACACATTTTTCTTAATGAACACAATTACGAAAAAAATAGGAAGAAATAGTTTTAATCTTATTTTAAATAAAAACTTAAAATTTTGAATTTTTTATAATTAAAATGTCGGTAATGATAAATTCATCGCTCTGATCATGACATAACGCTCATTAATAGTTGTTTGTATTAATATCTTAATTCGATTATGGAAAATTTATTTCAATTATTATAGGATAAATTTGATTTTGTTTGAAAAAATAAAAATAAAAATTATAAAAAAAAAAAAAAGAATAAATGAAGAGAAATCCCATCAATAATTACATGTGGATATGTTTGTGGGGAGGCCGTCAAACTCCAACAAGAAGCTCTGAGCTGGATATGAAAAGAGACAACAAGCAAGATAAATGCTTGTTATTTTGGCTTCATTCTAAAATAATTCACTTCTACGAAATTCTCCCTGGCATTAGGTTTTCCACAAATACCCATTTCTTAATTTTAGTATTTCAAACAAGTTTGATTGGTTTGTTGGGTTTGTTCTTAGTGCAACAACCTAATTAAGTTGCTTAACCAAGGATTGTTCTGGCATTAAAATCAAAATGATGGTAGACGGGTAAGGTGGGTCCATAGCCAGATCATTAGCAGCAACTTCAATTACCTTAATTATTGTAACGATTTTATGTTTATTTTTTTTTTCTATTTTATTAAAATATTATTGACGAATTAATATAATTAATAAAATAAATGCAGGAGAGAGTTGCATCGTTCTTCTCTCTCCAATCTCCATCCCTGGACAGAGTGCACAAGGGCAGTGGCCTACTAGGGACTGGAATCCAATGTTGAGAAAAGATTAATAAATAAATAATTAATATTAAATTGCAAGAAAAGAAAGCATTGTTATTTGTTACTAATCTATTTCTAATTAATTTCATTAGAGTTTAATTATAGTTATTAATGATAGGAGAGAGCCGTCCAAATCTGAATTCATAATCTAATAGGTTAAAATGTCCCTTTCAACGCAACCTCCCCAAGTCCCACCTACATCCATGTTGCGCCAATTTCTCCTCGTATATCAATCACTAATCCCACTTTCTTCTCTCTTTTTCTCCTACTACATAATACAAATATAAATAATATAAGAAAAAGATAAATTACAAATTAGAAATGTTTGAGGTTGTTTAAATATTAGAGTTTGAAATTTGTTTAGGCAAATTGAACATTTACCTTAAAGTTATCAATAATTTGTTATCAATTTATTCGTAAATTTAGCGCATGTATACCACATTTTTTATTTAATAAGATGTTTTAACCTGGTTTGTAACTCATCGAGCGATTTATTAGCCAACTTCAAACTTTATCATGTGATTGATATGAGATCGATAGAGTTCAAAATCAAATAAGAAATCTCCAAAATAGTTTCGAACCATATTAAAACACCTTGTTAAATAGAATTCATAGTATTGACAAGTTAAATTTAACAAATAAATTGACGACATAGTCCAAATCGTTGATAATTGAAAAGTCGCGGTACACTTTTTTAAAGAAAAAAAAATGAAGGTCTTATCTTAAATGACCTGAAAATGTTAAAGTTGCATTTTACCTAATAAAAATTACAATTTTATACATGAATTTCTTATATAATGTTGTGTTATTTCAGGTAAGACTTCACATAATACATGCTACTCTAATCTGTCCACAAAGATTAATGGTTTTTTATATTTTAAACTAAAAGTCAGCACACATGGTGTGATGTGTGTGTACAGATTATATAGCTGGCCACGAGACAAGGATAGGACAGGATAAATAAGATTGATGACAAAGAACAGAGACCACATGGTGGAGCTTAGAATCCACATGGAGAAGATAAGAAATCAAGAATTTAAACTAGTACAAACCAGATAGTCAAAAGAGGAAAGACAGTAAAAATAGAAAGAAAGTGATGAAAAACAGTGTGTCTTTTAGTCAAGGATAGATTCAGATTATATCTACTTGCCTCCTAAGATAGAAACAATCCAACTTTATGTGATATAAGCTCACATCAAACATTGTTTTCAAGTGCAACCCTTATTTTCTCATCTATCAAAACCCTAACTTTTCACGTAAATTTTGTACCATTGTGTCATTTTTTTTGCCCCAAAAATTCAAATATTCTAATTAGAAGGATAGAGGACTTTATTGACATTTTGTGAGATATAAACCCGCACCAAACATTGGTACTAGTCCTTCTATTTAAGCCTATAAATCATACAGAGTAGTTCCACGAGTGTTTTTAAGTATAAGCTTTATTTTCTTATCAAACCCTAATTTTTTTCACATAATTGTTGTACAATTATGTCATTTTTTTGTCTCAAAATTGAAATATTCTTTATTAGAAAGTAGGGATTTTAGGGTCCCTTTGTTGATATGCTATAACCATCGATATTGACTTTACACCCACCCTATCAACGACGTTGTCCTTGGGTTATGAATAAGAATACATATAAAAGTATATTGAATTTGATTAGGTCAATGAAAATCTTGATTTTTCAATATTTTGTATTTGCTAAATCCTTTTTTTTTAATGCTTTTATTATCACAAATTGACAAGGCAGAAAGCGAAACAGAAGGACAGATGTACGAATAAAACGACCTGCAGAGAAACGGCAGAAGAGAGATTAAGCTCAGTAGAGCAGCTCCATAAAAACTGGATCCACACTCTGTCCCCATTTCCCATGATATAATTCCAAGAGTTTTTCCGCTGGCGTTACACCTGTCGTAGATAACCCATATTTCATGATCACCTTCATTTCAAGTAGTCGAAAAATGGCCTGAAAATGAAATGAACTCATTAAATCATGCCTATAATTGTTACCTGTTTTAACCACCTCATCCACCGCATTCAAAAAGCCTAATTCCTTAAAGCCTCTTCGTTCCAATCCATCCTATATTGAAGGTGTTTGTGGTGTTAGTTTCATGGATTGCTAACAGCCTTGAAACAACACCAAAGAGGGAAACAAAAGAGCAATGCAAACTTACTTTGGCCAACTTAAGAACATCTTCAGCGACATGCCTCAGCAACCCATCACGGAATGGCGTATTAAGACCAGTTGATGGAACCTAATAAACAGAGTTTTGTTTTAGAATAAACTTATCTGAAAGAACTAAGTGACTAGTAAATTGAACCGAAGAAACTAGAGACCGAGTATACTACTAAATAATGTAACTTGAATGGGCAGGCCAACAATGTCCTTAGGTGTGAGAAATACATGTTCTAGGAAAATTCGATGAAATTATCTTTTACCACCTTAACTCAGCAGGACAGGAAAAACCCTTTATATAATTCACCACTTCCCACATTTGAGCTCCATCAAACAAATTCTTCTTTGAAGCATAAATACAGAAGAAGCAGCACAAAAAAATTGCACAAAACACGAGTAGGATAATGTTATTACTCAGTCCTTCGAATTGGAGAAGTATGAAAATGTCATTACCTTATTTCTTAACATTTGTCTTTCTTTCGGAGTCCAATCAGCTGTCAGATTTAAAACATTTTGCAGTGAAACTTCATCATATAACAAACCAACCTGACAATAAAATTTGAATGAAAATTCTGTAAGAGCCTTGGAAGCACTAGGCTGCACAATCAGCATCACAAAAAACTAGGCACCCACTTCGTTTAAAGACATATGAGAGCATTTATGATTCAATACCATAGGCACATATGTGGCGCACGATCTGCATTGTGATGGGTCCTCTTATGAACACAAACAACAGTACAATTAAAAATGAAGCCTCCATAAATGTTTTACAGTTTACATTATTTGCATGTTCAGAGAGATCCTACATCAAGGCTATTAATAATAGAACAGATGATATTACTAACCCAAAATGCTGGCAATGCGCACAACCTCCTCCAAGGCCCACCATCAGCCCCTCTCATCTCTAAGTACCTCTTTAGTCTAACCTGAATATAAAACCTAAGAGATTGTAGGTGGATATAACAAACAGAAAGTTAGCATATTTCAAATAGAGACATACATACTTCAGGAAATATGGTGGTTAGATGATTCTCCCAATCATTCAAGGTTGGCAATTCACCAGGAATGCAAGCAAGTTTTCCTGCCATGAAGTCCTGCATACAATGGAACCAACATTGTTTTACAAATAAATAAAAAAAGATTGATCTGAAAACTTCAGCCCAAGGAATTAGTACATGTGAGACAAAGGACAGCCTTAAATTAGAAGAGACTTAAGGATAGATAAAAACCCTGAAGGACATTCCGCAACAGTCAATATACTTCCTTTCCTATACACAAAATACATGGGAACATCAAGTGCATACTCAACATACTGCTCAAATCTGCACAAAAACAAGACAATAACAAACAAAACTATTAATTAATTTATGTGATTAAAGTAACCTCAAACTAATAGTTAAAGTTTTTCAATGAGTGATAATTTAGCCAAACAATAGATTTAGAGTTCAAATTTCTTGCACGTCACCTTATTCCCCTTTCAAGTTTTAAAATGCAAAGCGTTTAGGACCATTAAAGTTGAATATGTTCCATAGGTGAGGTAGGGGTTAAGAAATTTAAACGATCAAAATAATTAAATTAGGTTAAGTTTTTAGAATGAGCAATAATCTAGCAAAAACCATACCTAAGAGCCCCTTATTTTACTTCCTGGGTACAAACATTTGTGACAACTACGTATTTGGAAGAAACTGTAATATAACTTTCACTTAAAAAACTATTATCGGTCATAGTAAATAAAAAATTAAGTGCATACAAATGCTATAACACTACACAAAAGAATTCCATCAAAAACAGGAAAGATTGTACAAGGGATGCATTTGGCGAGAAATGAATGGGTCATTCTAGAGGACAATCCCTAAGTAAGCAACGTTCAAAGAACTCTAATTCATTCAGATGAGAAAAGAATACAGTTGAACTTTACCTCTTCTTAGAGAAAAAAATATCACTTACCCAAATGAGTCATCAAAAACAAAGGGGAGCATGCCAACACGGTTATTATCAGTATCAGTCCAAACTTGGCTATTTAAACATAGAATAAATGTTTAAGATCAGGAGAAAGTCGTACGATGAAATATAAAACATCAATATAATTAAACCAAAATAACCTTCTCATGCTGAGATAACCATTTGGCTTTCCTTCCGTGAAGGGTGAATTTGAAAATATGGCCGTCGCAATCTATTTATAGTCAAACCGATCATGTAGTGTTCGATTAGAATAAATTTTTTAAAAAAATAACAGGATACTTTCTCACAGGCTGTAAAGCAAGACTAGCGCGAAACTTTTGATCATGTCAGCCTCAGAACTAAAATCCAAATTTACCTAACGAGAAAAAGAGATTTAATAACCGTCATTAATAGTACGTGATAATTTTCAACACAATAGAAATGACAACATATAAAGTTAATTGAAGAAGCGGTACTTAATGTTAGATTTGAAGTGGAATCGTTATTGAACTTGTAAATCCAATGTCACCTGCACAGTACAGGTCCTAAACATCATATCAAGACCAAGGGTTCCAACTCTTGGCATGTAATTCCTCATAATTTCGTATCTTCCCTGAGCCAAAGGAATGCGATTTATGAAAAGCATGCACATGTTTAAATGGTGTGAAAAACCAACTTTTATATAAAACATGAAATGTGAGTGAAATAATAGAGCAGGTGAATTCTGGAACCATGATATCACTAGGAAGCAGATAGCTTTTGTGATTTTCTTTTCACTGCAAAACAATGAGAATAGCAGACTTTACCTTGGGCATAACTGGAATGTCCTTCAATCCCCATTTAGGCTGGAAACCAATTCCTAGAAATCCTATTCCCATTTCCTCTGCAACAGCTTTGACCTAGAGGGTAAGACAAGGAAACAATTCATCCCTCCAAAACCATTTAATTGTTCTTCAGAGTTTTAAGACAAAATGCAAATTATAAAAACACGGCTGTAATTAACCTCCTCCAACATACCTGGTAGAGATGTGAATTAACTTCAGCACAGGTTTGATGTAAAGTTTCAAGAGGAGCACCACTCAGTTCAAACTGACCACCGGGTTCCAGTGATATGCTTTGTTTTTCCTGCTTAAGAAAGTTCAGTCTGATTTTAAAAGCTAGTCCAACCGGGTGAAAACGATTTTTTGTTTATGGAACATAAATAAAACAAAAACATGAAATATGTGGTTTTTTATAGTGGTGTAAGGAATAGAACCTTCAAGATCATTTTCATATTCATATTTAAATCCATTTTGTTCACTTCACAACTTTTGAAAATGTTTGAACTCCACCTTGGTGAAAAATAACAATAAACTAGTCAAATATTACCATAATAAAATATAACTTATTTCTTTTTTTAATACACACACATATATAATTAACAACAAGATATTAATTATATTTTAAAGTTTTAATACTTAAAACATGTTTAATAGTACAATTAACATGTTTTAGAAATTAATTTTTTTATATCATTTTTTTTTGGTCTCGGCCAGAGTATTGCTATAAACCCAAATTATAAATATAACAGCAATTATAAATTTCAAAAGAAAATTCATTTTTTCCTCCTGGAACTTTCGCTCGGGGAAGCTAGTAACAACATTAATAAAGTGAAAGAAAAAATGACCTGTTTGAGTCCAATAATATTGTCACCCTCCATTATTTTCTCCCAATCAAATCTCTCTGCAATCCCATGGAGCAACTCAGAAATCTGCTCATATCTCATAGGACGTAAGGTTTCAGAATCAAAACCAAACTTCTCATGCTCTGTTCCTATTCTGAACCAATTAGATGATTTGGTTAGTAAGCTGGTGGCAATGATATAGGAATTTGTTTCAAGGATAAACAAATGAAACGACAAACAAATGTAGAAAAAACATATCCAAAACAAATACCGATTAGAAAGAGGATAGGAATAAAAAAAAAGATTTAAATAAACATAACATCTGCTGAACTAGTTAGAATTTTAACTAAAATAACCAATACTAAGACCTAAAAAGGTGATTTAGAATTCTCAAAGTTAAACATCACCATGAACAAAATGTCAAAAACAAAGCCTTAAGAGAATGAAAAGACACGAACTTTATCAAGCATTTCTTCGAAAATTTCTTAAGCTGTTGACATGAACAACGGTCAAACATATATGGTGGTCCTCATGAGAATATAACATACTTATACATAAATAATGTAAATCCAAAAAAAATGGGACAACAAGGTCATTTTCTGTACCTAGTGTAAGTAAATGATTTTTACTTTTGATAAACAGTTATTATTAATCCACCACGAAAGGGAAAATGACACGCTTAATAGGAATCTCATTCTTCATCTAATAATTTATGACAAGGAAAGCAAATAAAAGAGGAAAAAAAAAAAAGAAATCAATTCAAAATAGTAGGAACCAGAGTTACAGTGCCTACAAAAATTATCATTCTAGAAAAATAAGTAACTAGGTCCACATTCTTCAATTATTCATGGATAACGAAAAAACATTTTCCTTGTCAGAATAGAGGTCTAACATGATTTGGCCAGATCAAGGTAGAAATGGAATTTCACCTCCATTTTTCTTTTGGCTTGCATCCAGAGGCAAGATATCCAACAAGATCCTCTTTTGTAAGTGGCTCGGTTGCAATGACAGCATCCTCGGTAGGAGGGCTGGCAGCAACAATCGCCCTACTCTTTCTTTTTGTTCCAAGTCTGGTGATGCCTATATGAAGACTATGCTGGTTCTTAGCAGAATCACATGATAAGGAAGATAAACCAAAGCAAGCTCCCTTCACTTGGAGTACCTCCCGAGCATATGCCAGGTTAAAATCTTTACGTTTTCCAACTTTACAGTGTGTAATATCAGTATGAAGGCAGTTTGATAGACCAGTATGTGAGATGAGTGCCATTTTGTAGCCCTGTTAAGATCAAGTGCTGACATCTTAAGTGCTACTAAAATAAATCTAAATGAAAGGCGAGGAACAAAAACATACAGTATCAATCACGATACACGATCAGTGATGACTATGAAAAAAATAGTGGTTTATTCGCTTTACATCTAACACATGGATAGTATCCCTTGGAATGATTATTCCAAGTTCAGATTTCTGGAATATATATGCGAATCAGAAAAAGAAACCTCCAAAACTTCACACAACTGCTAAAGAAAAATCTCCACTATAATCTGTAAATTTGCAGCTTTGTGCTGAACGACACTATTGAAACGGCAAATTATTTATTGAAATCAACAAATCTTATTTATAATTCAGCTGAACGCTCAATAATTGAAGAGACAACAGTTAAAACAGTATAACTGAACTAGAACAAAAGGAGCTGAAATTGTCTTAAAAGGCATTATAATTCTATACGTAGATCCAAATTAACTAATCACTAGTAACAACCATAGCTGCATGAATTCCTACACAGATCATTATCTTCAATGTCGATCAAACAAAAATAAGAAAAGAAAAAAAACTGAGCGCACAGTTAGCTAGTATAATAGGGAAGCGGCTAGTACCTGAAAAAGACAAACACGAACTGGACGAGAATCTGAGCTAGTGAGGATGATGATAATACTCTGAAAAAGAGGAAAGAGTGAGAAAGTGATCGTAAGAACTACCCGACGAGGGGATTGCTGTTATTTCTCTTTCGCTCTCGAAGAAGCTAGCTATGCACTCTGGCCGTCGTTTAAATACTGCGGTACAGTGTTACTATGGTCCACAGATGTGGCGTGTGGGTGGGTGTCACGTCAGCATTTACCATATTTGCTGCTGTTGTCCATAACATGACTCTTGTATTTATCAACTAAAATTAAAGAGCAAAATGCCTAATTTTAATATTTTTAAAATAATCAACCCAATAAATTATAAATAATAAAAAATAATAAATTACGTGAATTATAATTACTTCCTTCTAAATTATCCGTAAATATAATGTGATAAAATATAATTTATATAAAATTAGATATAAATGTAATATTAGTATTTCTGGCCTATTTTATTTTTAGAAAATAATAGACCAAAATCATAATTCTTTTAAAAAAAACATAATGAGAAGAAATAAATATATAAAATATTTCAATAAATAGCCTTCTCTTTTTATGACACAATCCTTAAAAAAAAGTAAATAATAAGATTAATTTGCAAAAAATATATATTTAGTTTTTGTGTAATAAAAAAGATTTGTTTTATTTTTTAAAAATAAAGTTTATTTAAATTATTTATGAAAATAGATATTTGATCGTCTAGTGAAATACGGGTCTAACTTAGCTTCATAATTCACAGTATTAGTTATTTGAAACTCTCACTAAAAATTAAATATTATGTTTGGCTTTTTGCAAAGACACCTACATTTGATGAGAGAGACAACAATTTAAATGAGCAATTTAATTGTAATTTAAATTTTAACGTTTTTAACTTGATTTTGTGTCACTTTGAGATTTTAAGCCCCATTTCGAGTTCATTGATCTCGCAATGAAATTCCAAATCACGACAGAAAAAACTGAAAATTTTTTAAATCGAGCTAGAAATCAAGTTAAATTACCCAATTAAATAAAAAATATAATATACACAAGGTGACTTTAACATATAAATTGAAAACACGATATAAATTCCAAATTGTTGACTACTGAAAAAGTAGATATTCAATAAAGATTGATGTATAATCTGTAAATAACCTCATCATTAGATACTAAATTGTACTTTACCCTTAATTACACAACGACATCCGTCGTCATACTCTAAGGTTACCGACCAATTATACATATCTAATCCTCAACTAATTATCAATTTCAAAATCGAGTCGTTCCAAAATCAGAAAACTCAAAAAAATACAATTTTACAGTTCAAACTTCAATATATAGACTATATTAGTGTATAGAACTACCAAAAGGATACCTCATTACATGACTAAAAATAATTCTTACTCTAATTTCTACTAGTATATCATATTTCCTATCATAGAATAGAAGAAGATGAAAGGTGGAATGGAAGTTCCAAATATATATATTAGATGTAAATGTGAAGGAATACATAGATAATAGCATTAAGGTGGGCCAATGTAGACCACCCCTGCCTTTTCCTATTTTTCTTCATTTTTTTTGGGGTTTATATACAGTCTGACCAACTATAATCATTGACAATATGAAGAAGAGTAAGAAACTTAAAATATTTTCATAAATGTTACCAGAAATTGTCATCCACTGCTGCAACTGTTGATGGAGGCGGATCATCGTATTCCTCTTCCACCTCCAACTCCGGCTCCCCCGGAACGAACTCGGCGGATTCGATATCGGCAAGACTCTTTAAATCGACGACTGATAGTTCATCGAGGCGCCTCACAATCAAATCAGCAGCTCCAAGTTCATAGACCGGATGCTTACTGGCAACTGCTACACACTTCATTCGCGCATCGTGGGCAGCCTCCACGGTCTGATTTGAGTTTCCAATCACGATGCATCTTTCAGGAATGAAATTGAGCTGCTGAGCAGCATATATGTACATTTCTGGGTCTGGCTTCCCCCTATGAACATCCTCGGCAGCCACAATTACGTTGAAGAAACCTTCGATTCCAATCGTTCCAATTGCAGTTTCGAGTGTCTGTCTTGGACGGGTCGACACCAACGCCATTGGGATTTTGTAATGCATCAAGATATTGACGAATTCTTTTGACCCGGCTCGAACCTGATATATTCCGCCTTGCAAGGCTTGATAAAATTCTTCCTTCCTAGAAGCCATTCTTCTCATTTGTGCAGGGTCTCTAGACCAGCAAAGAACTTCAGATATCGCTTGTTCATTCTTCATCCCTTCGATTCTTTGGAGAATAAACGCAGGAGGTGGAGATTTTCCTTCTTCCTGAGAAAGAGCCAGCCATGCTTGCTTTTCGAGCTCAGAACTATCCTCTATTAAGACTCCTTCCCATTCAAAGATGGCACCCAACCAACCACAGCCCATTCTCTCTTGACGAAGCAGAGGATTATGTAAAGAAGGGTTATCAGCTTTGTTTTTCGGAGGCCATAAACCGGGTTTTCGGTCAAATCCAGTATCAATGTCATAATTCCAATCCTCAGGCAAACGGTCATGTTTATATGAGGATAACTCTTTCGTAACCTCCATTGCGAGAGACATAATTGGTGAAAGTACAACTCGATTGGCCTTCAATCTCGTTGAAGTATGAGAAATCATAAGCTTTCGTCCAAAAAATTCTGTTATGGAACACCGATAGTGGTTAGAAGATTTCCGCTTACAACACACGTCCTTAACTAAATTTCCTCCGACGAGAGGTGGGTGGCCAAGAAGATGAGTTGCAGCCATTGATTCAACCATTTTTATCACTTAACAATGGCTTGAACAAAATAGACCAAGAACCCTCTCCTCAAAATCAGCTTTAATTATAAATTTACAAATATTTACCAGACAAACGTTGCTTAACTTGTCCCCTGTGTAAATACAGACTGGAAGATCAAAAAATCTATTAAACTTCTCCCCACAGCAACCTCAAGTCAATCTTCAAATTAATGCGACAGCTCCGAATTTATTCTCTATAACAGAAAAAGGTAAAGAATATATCAGCCTTCCCAGGGAAAAGTTCCAGCCTGCAAACAGACAATTTCTTCCAGACAAAACTAAGCATATTACCCGTAGTACATCAAATTAACCAATCTAGATCCAACATACACCTATTAAACAGCTGAAAACTACAGAAATTCAACTCAACAAGCTAGAATTTACTCAATTAGCAGTCGTATAAACTAGAAACGAAGCGAAGACTGGGGTACAAGAAAGAAACCCTTCATAGCAAATCGACCAAACTCTGCGAAACTAAAACAAAAACAGCAACAAGAATTTTACGACGAAACTGAGCTACGTAACAAGGTAAAAGGAGAGAGAAAAACCTGGGGGATGAACCAAACTAATCAGGATTTTGATGGCAGGTGAGAGAGAGAGAGTGAGGTAGATGGATTATACTCGAGTCTTGAAGAATGAATCTTCCCTTTTTTTGGGTTTCTTGAGGTAGAAGATGATTTTTGTGGCTTATAATAGATTCCTAACAGGCTAGAGAGAGAAAGAACACGGTGCACGCCAACGCGAAGATGATACCGGTCACGCCGGTGAAAGAGATGACGCGAAGGAAACGTGTCGGTAATCGTCGTTGTAAATCTGATTTTAATAGATATGTTATTAAACCTAGTGTCACGCTTATGATTGGATGAAAATATTTATTATATTATAAAATAAAGTATATGTAATTAAATTGTCGTTACTTATTTGATGACTATTGTTTACCATATTCAAATTATAGTTTAATTATTCATTGGTAATAATTAAGTAATTAGTGCCTTTGAAATTAAACTCTTTTGAAAAACTCATTTTAAACATTTTTTTTTTTTGCAATAAAAGAAATGGTGGAGAGTGGACTTGGACAATAAAGGTGGCTTTTTATTTTCCTGGTATTTGATGTTAAATGACAATAATAATAATAATATAGTTTTCATTATTAATCAACACGTGATTATAATTTGTGAATCAAATAAACGTGGAGACATGATGGAATATAATTATTAATATTAATTTATGAAAATAAAAAATAGTTTTTATTTTAAAAAAATATTTTCAGGTTTAAAAATAGGGTAAAGTACAATTTGACCCCTACAACTAGGTGAAATGAATAATTTACACCGTAAACTTGGATATTAGTCAACAATAACCGTAATATATTGATAATGGGTAATATAGACCCCTACCGTCATAATTTCCGTCAAAAAGTAACGTTTTTTCACTTGTTCATTTTTTTTTTCCCCAAAAGGTCCCTCACTGGACCGAATCGGACCGGACCGGTTAGGCTAAGTGCACTATGGTTTTTTATTTTTTTTAATTCTATTCATCTGTCTTCTCTTTTTCGAGAAATATGATTTAAAAAAAACCAGAGTAGAATTAACCGAACCGATCTGGTTTGGTTCGGTCCAGTGAGGGGCATTTCAGGAAAAAAAATGAACAAGTGAAAAAATGTTACTTTTTGATGAAAAATATGACGTTAGGGGCTATATTGCTCATTATCAATACATTAAGATTATTCTTGCATATTATTTAAGTTTACGGTGTAAATTGCCCATTTCACCTAGTTGTAGAGGTCAAATTGCACTTCCTTAAAAGTATAATAAATAAATAATGAAAGATAAATGCTTGATGACCAATAGTTTCTTCTGCGCTCCTGTGCAAACTGGACCTCTATCTCTTTGAAGAATCTCCGGCCGGCTCACTTCGTCAATGCTTGTCTTACTTCTTCATCGTAAAGCTCCTCGACCTAAGTAATAGCACTCCGTTTTTTTTATGTAAGCTCTTCCTTCTGAAAACTTGGCACTCCGGTTTTTGTTTTGCAATCTCTTCCCGCCGTCTTCATCTCCGCCGTCTTCGGTGAGAATGGAAGAAGAGGGTGAGTAATTTCAAAGAATATTATTTGCTTCATCTACGACAGATTAAAAGACCATCAAAGAATATTAAAACTAGAGCAACTCAAAAAGTTGAATCTCATTTTTGTGAGAGTGGTTTGATTTTCCTATTGCTACAATCTTCTCATTTTCATCCAATTGAGGTTGAAATCCTAGCAAGGTTATATAAACTCTCAAAAACCTCGAGTTAGAGAGAGCTCTCTCTTTCACAAGAGTAACCATTGGCGTCAATAGTGACGATTAGGTGGCTATAAAAAAACTACCTTATATCATGTTTTTCATGGCTATAGGACCAACTTGTACACTTCCGAGCATAACTCTTTCATTTCAATGACTTTGGTTACGAAATTTGTAGGGCGTCATTCTCACTTACAGAGCTTGGTGCAGTCCAAAAATTACGTCAAGAGGCCCTATATTGACAGAGTTATCCTCTTCATCTGACGTTTCGATGTTGCACGCTCTCAAAACCCCCAAAAATCCCTTTTTAAAACTTGAATTTATCCCAGAAACGATGCTAACCAACATATCTAACAAGGTTCTAACTCATACACTTAAAACAAGGTTTAGGGTTTTTACCTCGATTTGCTTATAAAATGAACGAGACAAAATTTCAACGAACGAAGATCGTCGTTGCGTTCAGAACACAGAAACAAGTTGGAAAACATGGTCCGGGAAACTTTCTGACCTTATATTGGACGGCTAAAATAAACCGGTTTTGACCTGATCAACAAGAAATGTGATTAGATCAATTATATCCCCCAAAAAAAAATGTAAATGATAAAAATTTGAGATGACAGAGAGATGAATTTTGATTTATTAAAATGAACTGTCAAATTTATGATTTATCTCGTCAAAAAAGATTGAATGATACCCAGAAACTAATACTTGTGTAACTGACATAGTTAATAACTTATTTTAATTATTTGTAATAATTATATTCAATTCGTTAATTAACCCAGAAACTAATACTTGTGTAACTGACATAGTTAATAACTTATTTTAATTATTTGTAATAATTATATTCAATTCGTTAATTATTGAGTGTCACATTAGAAAATAAAATTAAAGAGTAAACACGACATATCATTTTTCTAATGCATATTGACGAGAAAAACAAAGTTCATACATAAATGTTTTTTTATTTGTTGAAAATAATTCAACAGGATCTTCAAAACATTTGTATAGACAATTTATTTTGCTCGAGTAGTTTGATACATGTCGATCTGGCTTATCCTGTGTTCATCATTGATCCGATCGATTTATTTCTACCGGAAGACAAAAATCAACTAGCTTGATTTTTATTTGACGAATCAAACAGGTCAAAAGATTGTAAAGATATCTGTCTAATTATTGTCAAAGTAGTTTCAAATTATTCTCCAGAAGTAAAGTTTGGTCAATGCAAGACTATAGCCACATTCTGTCTTCTTGCTTCCCAAGTGCTGTCAAAATACTATCTCATTACTTCCTAAATTTCTACTTAATTTTTAAAAATAGGCATAAAAGCAGAGGCATGTGATGAGGGAACCCAACAAGTTAAAGCATTGGACTAGAGAGTATATATTACAAAATGGAAATTCTAAGGGAGGGAAACTTGGGGGAAGAGACAACAAGAATAAGTTAGATAATGGAGAATTAGATCTTCCTAAAACTAAACTAAGATTCTGACTAGTTTTCGAATTTACTGCCACCGTTTCAGGGTCTTTGTCGAAGAGGAGCTGCCCGTAACTAATTTTCCGAACACCTGAGAATTTACAGTTGACGGAAATGGAGAAAGATATTCAACACAAATAACTCAATCAATTTCCATGACAGTAGATTCAAAAACAGTATTTGCTTACTTGAAGAAACCTTCGAGGAGCTTCTGTTTAATAAACCATGAGGTAGCTTTGTCTGCTCCAGTTTTTTTGGAGGCTTCGGAAGTTGGGAAGGAACTCTGGATCTGCAACAACAAAATTAGATTTTCAATAAGTAGCTAATCAATCAGGATCATCAGTGGACCAGACAGAGCCGACTTGGTCCGCTAAATAGCATCCTAGCCTCGTCCGATGGGCCTTGGAATAAATTTTTGCCATGCCCTGGTATGGCTCAGACAAAATTTTGTGGTCCAAGGTCTAGCCTTCAGGCCGTGCTGGACCACGGGCAATGGCCATTCGTTGACCCTGATAATAGACTAGAAGCAAAGACAAGCCTGCTAAAATTGGTACCGCTAATGGCACTGTCACACTCTCATACAAAGAACCGAGGAAGACGTACCTCTCGGACGCAATTGCAGCAGTTTTATACTCGACACCATTATTGTTTGATTGTGCCTTAGCGCCTTGTCTAACATCAACTTCTCTATTTTCGGAAGATTTTGCAACTTCCGGGAACAGAGTATACTCCACAACGCTACATATTGAACCATCTGTTTCTGTTCCCATTGAAAGACCACTGTCGGATATATCACTTAATCTCTCCTCAGAATCCTCCTCCCCAAAGCCTAACAGTTCAACATCATC
The DNA here is from genome assembly GCA_022432975.1 of Begonia masoniana. Taxonomy (NCBI): domain Eukaryota; kingdom Viridiplantae; phylum Streptophyta; class Magnoliopsida; order Cucurbitales; family Begoniaceae; genus Begonia; species Begonia masoniana. The sequence goes on along the minus strand of CM039513.1, from coordinate 1,402,353 downwards.
GTTGTGTTTCTGAGAAGCTTCCCCTCCTTGATTCAACTGAGAAGAAACATCTTTGCGACTTCTAAAGTCGTCCATTGACTGATGCGAACCACTTTCTGAACGTTTATCGCTGGATTCTGAGCAATTATCCAAATCAGAAGCAGAGGCTTTCCTTTCTGGAAGTCTTTGGCTTCGTCCCGGTGTTCCTAAAGACTGCCTTCTTGGAGAAGAAGACCCATACCTGACAGAACTCACCCCAGGCTTTGTTCCGTTGGCATAAGCTTTGAGCTGCTGCAATCGCTCTATCTCAAAATCTTTGCTCGCCAATGTGTCCTTGAGAGATGCCACCTGCATATGGAAAATAAGAAGACAAACAAATGAAAAAACTTGGAGCAGTTCTCAATGTTTCAAATTTGTTAACAAAGAAAATGGAGACAAACATCAAAAATAGTTCTTAAAAATATTTCAGAAAACAATATAAAACAGATTGTTTATGGAAACAGTTCAAAAAAGATCTCAAAAAACTTTTTCTCGTTTATTAATTAGGATTAGGATAAACATAAAGTTAATGACAGTATCTTCTTTCTTAAAGATTATTTACTTTTCAGGTATTTCTTTAATAAAATCTCCCAAATATACAATGTGGGTCCTATGACAACACTGATCAAGGCTTCAAAGCAGTACTTAAAATACTCCTTGAAGCAATTAAAAAAAAATTAAGGCAACATAGAACTCGTGGAAAAGACTGACATGTTTTCTTTGCTCGCTACCCTATCAGAACTTAGACCTTTCAACATTCTATTCTAAGATAAAGCAACGATTATGTCAAGACCCTAAGTAAAAGAAAATTTACATTTTGATAACAAAAATTTAGCAATCTTCACCTTAAACACGATAATGTCAGACATGAAAGCATAATATTACCTGTTCCATGAGTTCTCTAACATATCTTCCCTCTTTATTGCTCCGTGCAGCACCTAACTCAACACCTGAAACCCTTTCTGCAAACTTCAACGTGCTTATTGTTTCTGCGTAGGATTCCACGTCAGGATTAAGTTGTACAAACATTAAAGTTTTTGCCTGACCACCTGCCATGCGTGAGGGAAATGATGTTTAATCAAGGAAATGCAAGACAACAACTAACCATTGAAATGGCGCAGTACCTAAAGAACTTTGAAGTACTTGAGTTAATTTGCTATTTCTGTAAGGGACATGTTGGTTCTTTTGGGCCAGAGCAAAGATTACATCTCCAAGTGCAGACAATGACTTATTTATATGCTGTGCCTCCTTGAGTCTCTCTCCCGTTGCTTCAGAGCGATCTACTCTTTCACTACCAGCAAGATCCACCAAATGGAGATTACCACGCAAGACTGCATCTGTCTCCAAGTCCATGCCACGAACATGAACTGTGAGTACACTGCAACATCATAATAATATGAAAAACAAGCCACGATCAAGGAAGAAAGAACTGTCAAAAAACTGAAAGTGCTACCTATGAGATCTGCTGCTTCTTTCATTCAGAGCCGTGGCTCCAACAGCCCGATTCAGCATCCCAATGTTCATCAACTCCAAGACATCTGCCGTAGATTTAACAGGATACATGCACGCATCAGGAACAGCCAATCCATTCGGTTGAGTAGAATTCCAAATCCCAAGTGTGCGCAAGTGAAAGAAAACATTCATTCTTTCATAAAAGATAAATCAAAATCTTTTTAAAGCACAAGTTTAAAAAAGTGGTATAGTATGATTAATAAACTCAAATTACCAAAAATTTAAACAAGTTAGTAAATTAACATGGAAACCTATTATAAAACTAAAGGATATTTCTTTTGAGGATCATCAATTGACAGTAGATCTCTGACTTGTTCGTTGTATATCTCAACCATTTGTACACCAACTTCATATAAAATAGAGTTTGTCCTGCTTTTAGAAATTTCAAAAAGGTCATTAAGTGCTCGATTATTGACTCCCCAATCCTCCTTTGACGCTATACTCGGCCCGCTCTAAAAAATTATGAAAATCCATAAGAGACAATTCTAATTTCAAAATATATTTACAAAGGGAAAAATGATAAACCCACTTAATACCATTGTGTACGTCTTTCCAGAGCCTGTCTGTCCATAAGCAAATATACAAACATTATATCCATCTAGAACAGATCGAATCAAGGGTTGAATCTCGATGAATATGTCCTCTGAATACAATTACATTAAGATATAGAATGAGTTTTTCTAAATATATTTCTTATAAATGCAAACACCAACTAAATCAAGAACGATAAAAAAAAGTCCTCAATTTTTCGTTAATAAGAAACTAATACCCTGAGAAGATGTTGGACCAAACACCTTGTTGAACTTGAATAGCTTGCGAGTGTCTTTTCCTAGTTTCGATGGGTTAGTAATTACTAATTCTCCATTGTCACTGATATATTCTACACTGGTTTGCTTTTTATTTTGCCCAGGAAAGAATGGCCTAATGCGACAATGCACTCTGATGTTACCTATACAACAAAGATAAACAACTCAATATAACATCCCAACAAATGACAATCTTAGAAAGCAATCGACAAAGGAAACTTAACCACTTTTTATCTACCTTTCAAATCTTGAACCTCATTATACAATCTTCTATTTTCAATGAGAGTTGCGTGATATTTTTGCGCTGCATCTACCAATGTTCTAAGTTTCAGCCCTATTTGAACACTCAAGAAATTAATAATAATCACAATAAACAATGATAAAACAGGATTAAAAATTAGACAAAATTATTGATCCTACCCAAGTAATTGAGTTCCTCCGAGTATCGTCGTTTCATCTTTAAAATTTCATGCTTTGTAGACTCCAAGATAGCCCCCAAGTTCTAAACATTATAATGCAATGCTAAGTAAAAGAGAACACAATGCTCATGACTACACAAACAAGTGTACCTGTAAGGCTCCAAACTGTGAGTCTATAAACCTCTTGTAAATGATCTCTCTTTTTTTCCACCTACTTGATTTTGATTTAGAAAAAGTTTCAAGATCTTTAACTTTCAACCTGGAATTTGTTAAAAGGGATCCAAGCTCATTTAACTTATTCTCCAACTCTACTTTATCTGCCTCGGCATCTGCTTCTAATTGCATACAATAATTTTCATGAGCTTTTTTGGTATTTTCTAATTCCTCTTTTAGTATCAAAACCTTGTTGTCACTAAGATCTTTTTGTTTCTTCAGTGTCACTAAATCCTCCTCGTCCTGCTTTTTCTTCTTCTCTAGTTTGAACTTCTCAATCTGTCACATCCAAATAAATGTAAAAGAAACAATATAATAATACAATGAGAAAGAAGATCTCGAAAAAAATTTATCTCCAAGTTAAGATTCCATTTTTTACAAGAAAAAAAAAATTAACTCATAAGAGAGATGAAAATCCTTATAATGTTTTTATGAAAGTAGTATTAATAGTGCGAAAAGAAGAATAGAACCTTCATTTCTTGAAGCTGGTTCATCACAACCTATAAAATTAAATTAAGACTTAAAATCAGAAAGAGGATGATAAAACTTCCTATTCTTTTTTCGTCTAGAAGAGAAATATACATGTTAAAATTTCACATTTTAAAAATACCTGATTTTCTTCTGCGGTACCAATTGCAAGGGTTTCAAGTACTCTTATTTTAGATTTATATTTTTCTTCACGGGTGTGATGAGCAGAATTTTGCTGCAGGAATCAAACACTATAAAACCTCAATATTAAAGGATAATGAATGGTTCCAATGAAGATAAAACTAAAAGACCTCACATTTTTCAAGTTTTCTGCTTCAGTTAAAATTCGTTGCTCAAGCACTTGCATAACTTTCCTCAACAAATATGCCACCCGCTACAAGAAAGTTTCAACCGTGAAAATAGAAAATAAAATAGAAAGAAGAAATACAAACTGAGACTCACAAAAGGTAAAAATAAAAACTAATTATGTTTTCATACATGAGAAACGTCTCCATTTTTTCTTTCAATGCTTTCATCTAGGATTCCATTGACTATGCTGAAAAGTGATTGAAAAGAGGCATTCTGCACGAAAGAATTGCAAACTTTGCATTACAATATATCATTAACAATATCTTTCAACAATGAAACCTTGAATATCCTTTATGCTCCTCAAAGTTTCAACTAATGGAAGTTCAGGGTATTACACTTAAGCTCTTTGTTTTCATTAATTCTACAATAGTAACTTCAGAAAGACATCCTTGTGCCATTTGACACCACTCATGAGACTCGTTTCCAGGGGAAGCGATAGATGGCTCTAACAACAAGAAAAAGTCAAAAAATAAGTAACAGTTCACAAACAAAAAAATTAGTATATAAGAAGTCAGCATGGTAGATATGGAAAGCATAATCTAATAAACCAATCTCAAGCCTGCCCATATTTTTGTGCAACTAGGCCCACAAATCAATATAAAAGTCACTGAAACAATTACATGATACAGTACAATAAAAAACTAGTATTTGCATTTATGGAAGTCTGACTTCTTTAATTCAAGGATTATATACTTGAGTTCATCCTAGAATTTTGTTGTTGGATTAGATAATGGAATAACAAGCTATAGGAAACTTATCTCAGCACAAACAATAAGCGTATTTCAAGCTCAATGCTGTCACAATATAAACGATCGTTCAACCGCAATCCTCTAGTTCTTTCTAAGGATTTGAATCATTCAATTGCAAATAAAAAAATCAGACGCAAACGAAAATGCTTGTTAGAGTTACCATATTTCTATTGCCAATACAATAATATAATATTTTGACTCGATACCTGACGTAACAGTGATGTTCTCAAAATCTTGAAATCTGAAATCATATAAGTTTCTCATTGCCTCTTCTCCATTTTCACTAGAATGTCCACGAGCAAAAATATCTCCATGTTGGTTATCTGATTCCGCAAAAGATTCTACATTAGTCATATTCCATTTTTTATTTGCATAATTTTGAGAACCTTTTCCTTCAACGTCAAAATCAAAAGATGCTCTAAGAGTCCTGAGGCACTGCAGAATTGGCTCCATAGATCCCTGCAAATAATGTCTAACCTCCATTAACCAGAAAAGTAGGTAAAGTGCAATATATAACCAAAGCTTTCCATTCTTGAACACCATTTTAGCTTATTTGACACAAATTCCAAGACACGAAGAAGGAACAGCCTTTTGCATCATTGCAATTGAATAGCAACCTAAATATAAGCCTAGCTCTTGCTAAATAATACAAAACTAATGTTGATAGCAAGAGTTTTATACTTAAATACCTAGGTTTTTCTTTGCCTGTTTTATACAATTATATTGTTTATGATTGCTTCATATTATACACACCCACCAGCTCCAAATCTGACGGTTCAAAGCTTGGTAATCCTAATCCATCCAGAACTGCCAGAAAGCTTTCCACATTTGAGATAATGGGTTGTAAAGAGCCATTCTGGAGATTGCGATCAAGTTTAAATAACATAGAAAAAGATAGTAAATCAGTGTGAGAGACGATAGAAAACCAATTAGAAAAAGGAAAAAAAAAATCTTAAAAGTAAATGACAAAAAAATAAGCAAATGTGAAAACGTTCAAGTTAAAATAATAATCTCACCGCTTCAATTGAACCTGGACATAATTTGTTCAGGATGCTGCATAAAACAGTGCCATCACTTAAACATGCCCTCAATTCTTTATCTGAAGTTTCCACTGGTAAACTTAAATGAGGAAGCAGATCATTTAACCACCTCACCAAAGATGATATATCGCTACCTAAACAGCCAAAATGCAGAGTTCAGACTACAAAGCCTCAACCCAAATATGGAACCAGCTTCTAATATAGAGAAGAGAGAAATTACCTTCAAACATTGTTTCAGAACTTTCCAGTTCACAGTCGTCTGGATCTAACTGGAAGCTCATGAAAAGATCCTTTTGAAGTTTAAAACACCTTATTTATGTAATCTACAGGGTAGAAAGACAATTTGTTACTGTAAAATAATTCAGTCAATGTCGGCCACTGAAACATCATTAGCTAGTCTTTAGTGGATAACTAAATTACTGTAACTATATAAAATCTTAAATAAACATTTGTTCGTAATTTTATCTATCTTGATCTCACAAACAAAATGGGTAAGACAATGAGCTAGGTAGATAAATATTCAGAGAGTCAAAAAGCAGCATAAACTAATCACTGTGCTGCCAACAAATCCAAAAGAACATATGGGAATAGTAGTAAATGACCATGATTTCGGATTCACTTCGTTCGCAATTAAATATTTATGTGTATGGATGAGAAAAATTATAAGGATAAATGTTATAAATATATTAAATAATTAATCTGTCCTCAGTCCAACAGCTGAATCTTTAAGAATAAAGTTGAAATTTAACAGAAAATACTTCAACCAACGGGAAAAAAAAAAAAGAATCGAATTTATTTTCCCGTGTCTCTACTTTCCAGGCGACAACCCACTAAGATTGAACGGAAACAGGCCAGATGCCAAATGACAAACTAAAAGTACAAACTCATACGAAATTTCAAGTCGAGCTACCTCATTGCTCGATGTTCAACTGATACTCAAATCCGCAGGCGTATCAACCAAAACCCAAGCTAATTAGGCTGCAAAGACACAATGTAGCTAAGATTGGAACAATAAATGCAGTTCTCTAAGATTTTCAGGGGCCAAACTTCTTCTAGAAGAGCCTATACCTCAACAGATTGAAAATACAGGAACCTCAAAAACACCGCGTAAAGTTTTCCGCCGATCCGAAATCTAAAGGAAGAAACCGTGGAACGAATCAGGCCGGTAAGGGAATCCCAAATTAAAGAGATGAGCAAAAAAGGCGAATGGTTTGGAAGGAGGGATTGGGAAATGGAGCGAGCGAAGAAAGAAAAATACCAGAGGGAAAATGGTTTTTAAAGAAAGGCTCATAATACTTAAGATTTATAGGTTTGCCCCTAAATTTGGAGTGGAATTCCCGCCTTAGCTTTCAAAGTTTAGCCATTTTCAGCAACGGGACGGCGGACGCCCTATATATTATAACGATCATTTTGTTTATTTTATTTTATTTTTATTTTTTATTAAATAATACAAATTTTCTATTGTAAGATTAGTAATTATTAAATTGATTAAAAAACAGGTATTAAATTTATGAAAATAGGACAAAATATATTTTTTATTGAATATTATTATAAGGTAAATTAAATTCTGAATTTTAGGGATCTTTTTAACTTAAACTTTGAATTTTCCTTTTTGACAAAATAAATTTTGAGGTTCGTTCAACTTCAACTCTAATTTTTTTCAAACGAATTGAACTTCAAATTTTATTATTCATTCTACTTAAACACAGCACTTTTTTTATACAACTGTTATTATAATATTATATATTTTTAATTTTTAAAATTACAACAAAAAGAACATACCAACTAAACTGAGTAGAAACAAACAAAAACCGAGTCTAAACTAAAAATGTACAATTGAAACTAAAATGGATCAAATGGAGCAAAACTAAATAAATATGTCTGAGATTCATTTTGTTCATTATGAATAGAGTTCAAAGAACACCGATTGAGTCGGAAGATAATGAGGCGAAAATTATACAGGTAAGGGAAGAAATCTCTATAAGTTTTTTTTGTGTGAACAATATAGTTCTCTATAGGCCATTCGAGACGAAGTAGTTGAATATGCTTTGAATAATGGATATAACATCAAATTCATTAAAAGTGAAACTCAACGACTCACAGCTGCGTGTGAAGGCAGATGTGAGTGGCGACTGTATGCTTCGATCGTGCAAAATGAGCTTACATTTCAAATAAAGAGTTACACCGATTCTCACAATTGTGCAAGAAAACTTGAGAATCGTCACGCTATTGCAAAATAGGTGGCAAAAACCATTATTTAAATAGGTTCGAAAGTCAACCTACATAGAAAATTCCTTCTATTATCGAAACGATGATAAATGATTTGAATGTGAGCATCACACCCAGTATTGCCGAGCGACATATGTGGAGATGTACTCGAATTTCATTCGTCCCGTTAGTGGCGTCGACATGGTCGCCCGTACACGGAATGAGCGAAATAATTCTGCCCGAGAGAAGATGTCAACCTGGTAGGTCGAAGAAGAATAGAATGTGCGATGTCGATGAACCTTCGAGGTCGACAATTTCTAGGAGGAAATCTAAGATGTCGTGTTGTATAAGTCGGCGTCCGGGGTATAATTGTCGCACTTGTCTTGATAAGGGATCCACTTCAAGCACTGATGCTGCTTCTGCTTCGCAAGACATATTTATGAGGTTCCATACATTTGACGGGACACAAGTATATTTAAACTTGTTTTTACCATAAACAAACTTTCATTATTTTCTAATATAGTGTTCTTTATGTGCAAGAATCTTCGACGCGTGGCCGAGACAGAAATTATTAACTGTCGTAATTTATGTTTGAAAATGCAAATGCACAAAAAAATAAAATCGAATAGGAAGGTTTAAACTCACTTACATTCAATTTTTTCTTTTTTTTCATTTGCAAACTTAATGATTTCATCTTCCCAGCCAACGAAGATCTGCCTATTCGATTTCATCTTTCTTTTCATTTTGCAAACATAATGATTCTGTGTATATGAAAACATTAAAATTATTTTCATACATTAGTTAAATTTGGTATTTATTTACAATTAATTTTATATAACGTGGAATTTCATGCAAAAACAGTTGGAGTAGGGTGATATATTTTACAATGGAGATATTAAGACAAGAAAAACGGTTCAAGCAATGAAAATTGATGCTAATCAAATTGTTTTATAAAGGAGCGAACAATTAAGAGAACTATACGAGTCTCTTTCTATTATAGAACAAGCAAACCCCCAAGCTAAACGGCCTCCGGCCGCATTATCTCCCAAAGATCTCACTGATGCCGAATGGTATTTGTGATGACCCGGATGTGTAAGTATGTGTACGATGGCTGCACGAACCGGAACCCGGATGGCAGAATGTCCGCGCGAGCGAACTGGAAGGTGACGGGTCTTAAAAAGGAGGTCGTCACAATCTCACATCGCTTAGGGAAGTATGTGGAAATGAAACATATGTAAAGAGACCCTCCCAAGATAGCAAGACGCGTTTTGGAGCACAATTGACAACGGATCCCATAAGAACTCCGAAGTTAAAAGTGCTTCGACGAGAGTAATACTAAATTGAGTGACCAACTGGGAAGTCATCGCCAAACAAAGCCTTGAGGGGAGGATATTGGACTACGGCCCAATCCCCAGAGCAGACAATATCTTGTTGGGAAAAGAGGTCGTTACAGTATTACTTGGTTTGCATGTCTTTCGTATTCAACACTGGATTGATAGATTTTTCTAGCTTTTCAACCAAAATTTAGCACATAAATTTGTATCCGAAGGAGATTTTGGATTCAAATGCTAAAACTAGATGATATTTTCGAAACTTTAACATTCATTTCCTACTGCAAACCCGAAAAGATTGTTTCTTACAGTATTTTAATGATCAAGAGATCATCTTGAAATGTTTTGCAAGAACTACACTTTATTTGGAAGCTTTAAATGAGGATATTGGACTACGGCCCAATCCCCAGAGCAGACAATATCTTGTTGGGAAAAGAGGTCGTTACAGTATTACTTGGTTTGCATGTCCTTCGTATTCAACACTGGATTGATAGATTTTTCTAGCTTTTCAACCAAAATTTAGCACATAAATTTGTATCCGAAGGAGATTTTGGATTCAAATGCTAAAACCAGATGATATTTTCGAAACTTTAACATTCATTTCCTACTGCAAACCCAAAAAGATTGTTTCTTACAGTATTTTAATGATCAAGAGATCATCTTGAAATGTTTTGCAAGAACTACACTTTATTTGGAAGCTTTAAATGAAGGACGATCTACGCATGCGCACGCAATTAGACAACAAGATATTAATTATATTTTAAAGTTTTAATTACTTAAAACATGTTTAATAGTACAATTAACATGTTTTAGAAATTAATTTTTTTATATCATTTTTTTTTGTCTTGGTAAGAGTATTGTTATAAACTCAAATTATAAATATACGATACACTATCACTGATGACTGTGAAAGTGATAGTTGTTTATTGTCTTTGCATCTAACACATGGATGGTATCCTTTGGAAAGTTCAGATTTGTGGAATATATATGTGAATCAGAAAAAGAAGCCTCCAAGAACTTCACACAACTGCTAAAAAAAAATCTCCACGTTAATCTGTAAATTTGCAGCTTTGTGCTGAACGACACGATTGATGCGGCAAATTATTTATTGAAAACAATAAATCTTAATTATAATTCAGCTGAAAGCTAATTAACGAACAACGCCAATAAGAATCATTAGTAACAATCATAGCTTCATGAATTCCTATACAGATCATTTATCTTCAACGTCGATCAAACAAAAATAATAATAAAAAAAAAAATCCCAACGCACAGTTAGTGAGTAAAATAAGGAAGCGGCGAGAAAAGAGTGAAAAAATGAATGAAAACATCCAGTAAGCGTCGTTCTCTTTTTCGAGACTGAAAAAGAAGCAACATGCTGTTGCTTGTTCTTTCAATACGCTTTCCTTTTTTTTCATATTAATACAATTATTAATATTAATTAATAAAAAATAGATTTTAATTAAATATGACCAATAGTTTTCTCCTCCTCAGCAACAAAGAGAAGAAAGACCGTTGAGAGTATGAGGATGCATAGTTTCGAAAGCAGCCTAAAAGCGGTTAGCTTCTCTCTTCCTTTCATCTCGACGCGGTTCTCACCATCATCTTCTTCGTCCTGGAAATCAATTCTTCAGCAAATCCTCAGCAGAATCAGCCCGGAGAAAAACTGGCCACGAACCGGGATATCTCATTATTTTTTCTTTTTCAAACAGAATCAAATTTTCTATAATCAAATTAAGATATTAATACAAACATACTTCAAAATTATGTTATTCAACAGCATTTCAAGTAATTCTACTCAAAATTGACCCGTTCAATAAGAAACATTTCTCAACAATAGCTGAATTTGAGAAAAAATGAAAGTATAATATCATGAAAAAAAAAACCGATCAAACTCGCGGACAGTTTTACCTTGCGCTTGCAAATCACCCCCGGTGATGCGTCTGAGCTACGAGCTCTTGGCCTACATAACACCCTTGGTTAAATCTTATTGCATTTAGCCCCGCAAGATTATATTCCAGAGGCCTTGCCTCACCTAGATTGAAAATTGAAAAATCGTGATTAGTTATGCAGAGTCTTATTGTATTGCGGAACACTACGTGAGACGTCAATAATAAAATGCAGAAAGTAAGGAGACAAGAGGTAGGTAACGCAGTTTGACAATTGTCTACGTCTGCGGGGCCACACCCATAATTAAAAACAATTTACGAGTTCACGAAGTTTCAAGACATTCCGTCTAACACAAAGTAAGACTCCCTCTTTTCTTTGTCGCCGCCTTTATCTAACATCTCAGTAAATTTGTTTTTGCGAGCTTCCCTCATCTTGACCTCAATTCTAAATGCAACAAGATCCCCTCGTTGATAATGACTCCTCTCGAAATCCAAATGTGACAAACTCCCCCTGTCGATGATGACTCCTCCCGAAATCCGTGTATTGCAAGATCCCCTTGCATACGATCAGAACTCATTCCGAGTTCCAGACAGCCTCCCGAGACTGAGGTTCAATGAAGAACACAATAAACGCACCTGTACCACTGTCTGTAGCACCAGTTGCTGTCTTCTTCAAATGCAACCAATCAACACACTCACAAAATAACGAAAACCAATCAGAACAAAGTGTGTAGGACAGTCTATTACAGACCGAATCAATATAATAACTTACACCACACGAATATGTGAGTGAAGAAAGAATCACCCGAATGAATAAAAGCTTTCAGCTCTCTAAAATAATGTCTTCAGCAGTCCTTAACTGTGAGGGAAGAATGCATAATATATTATCCGTCAAATATTTCTGATTTTGATCTTTAACATTTTCTCCAAACAATTCGCACAGAATAAGAAAACCGAATCCCATGAAAATCGAATCTGTAACATCAAGTGTTATATTTATGGAAAGTGCTGTTTAATAGGAATGGATCCTACCGAATTAGAAATGAATTCCACAATTGTTGTGATCAAATGAATTCCACGATTTTTGAAAATACCACGTATCGAAAATCTGAGCAACCGACGAGCAACCGAGACGAACAAACGAATCGGGATAAAATTCCATAGATGTTGTGATCTTGAATCTCGTTGTAATCCAGCTTAACAAAGTCGTAATCTTCATATCTACTTTCCAAAATAGCATCAATTGTATAATACCGAAAATATTTACAATAGTTTGTTCTCCAAGTAAACATCATCTCAAAGAGACTTGATCTTCCAAAAATAACAAACTTCCAAAATTCAAAAAGTTCCAATTTTAACTTCCCTGGATATCATCTTGATCTACAAGATCTACAAGAAACTACATTTTAAAATATAAGTAGACAATTTCTTGATTTCTAAGAAACCACTACCTTTCAAAATATAAATAGATAATTTATTAAATTCCAAGAGACTTCTTTCCAATTATAATTTTCATAAATCAAATTTTTCATAATGCCATAATATCATAATTTTCCATAATTGCAAATTGTCAAAAAAGCAACGTCAATAATATTTACATTTACAGTCTATCCCTTTAACATTTTTTGGCAAAATCACAAACTCCTCCTGCATGTTGACAATTAACCAGAACTTCCCGTTAATCGGCAATCACTTGTAACATTGCAGATAACACCATGTAGTCACCACACAAATATATTAAGGCATATAACCACCATAGCATAATATTCATCAACAACGATAACTCATGAGAGAACTCACAATAATATTCATTAGGCAAATTCATCATCATACGAAACTAACCTGATTGGAGATGCTGACAACTGCACACTAGCATCTTTACTTTGGACAGATTCTTCTTCAGGAACATCTTTAGTGACATCAGTAGTAATATCAGGTGTAACACCTGATTTTTCAGTAACATCGGCTGAACCAAAGGTGCGGTTTGGGTCATATTTGTCTCATTTCACGTTGGAGAATAGTAACAGAAAACCTCGTTAGACTAAAACTAAATGAAACAAAGAAATTAACAACACTAAATGATATTTAGGAAATAACAAAACTAAATGACACATAAAACTAAATCAAAATGTCTATGCAACAAAATTGTTGTTGTTCGCGTTTGGAAACTAAGCCGAAAAACAAAAAACAGAAACAGCAAGATTTATTGTGGTTCACCAAATTTGGCTACATCCACGTTGAGTTTCCCAGGAGAAGCCCTTGCACTATGAGATAATGATTACACCCACGTTCACTTATCCCTATGAAGAACATTCAAAGATCAAAACACAAAACAAGAAATCTAACCAATCTGTCGAACTCAATTCCCGAGCTCGAATCTTAGAAAAAACTCCTTCCTCTAACGATAGAGCAATGGCGACTTTGTCGTGTGAAAGCAGAGCCTTAATTTTCTTTTTCCATACACCAAAGTTAACCTTGTCGTCGTAAACCAAGATCTCTAGCCTTGTTGAAGACATCCTGCAGCAAGAACACACTCACAGAAACCAATCTGTTAAAAAACCAAAAGCATAGAAATACCAATTCCTAGAAAAATCAAATCCAAGAACACATAACACTCAATTGAAGAACACGATTAAAAAAAAAAAAAAGAAGCTCTAATACCACTGTTGTCGTTTGCATCTAGAAACTAAGCCGAAAAACTGAAAAATAAAATGAAACAGAACACAACAAGATTTATCGTGGTTCATCAAATTTGGCTACATCCATTGTTGAGCTCCACAGGAGAAACTTTTATACTATGAGATAACGATTACACCCTCGCTCACTTATCCCTAAGAAGAACAATCAAAGATCATAACACAACAAGAAATCTAACCAATCTGTCGAACTCAATTCCTGAACCTTAGAGAAAACTCCTCCCTCTAGCGATTACCGATTGAACCAAAATACCTTCAGATCTTCAACTCTACTTGTGAATTTCAAAGAGAGACTAGCCAAGAGAGAAGAAACCTAGCGCTAGAAGAAACCTAGCGCTACCCCTAACCAAGAATCAACAACATCTGAATGCCGTAGGCCAAGACACCCAATTCACAATTGTACAAAAAACTAGAATAAAAGATATCCATTGGATTAACTAAAGATCAATGCTTCTGAACGTGACGAGTCATCACTAAAACATTGGGCTTGGACTTCACTAATACAATTTTCCCATTGTTAGAAATACGAGTTAAAGTCTGAAAGAATTTTTACAGATCTAAACATAACACTATGATCTCACTGTGAGGAAATAATGCCGTCCAGCATCGATCCCGTGTGATAAAAAGAAGTCGTAAATGTTATCGGGATGACTTCGGGTCCAATCGATCATATCCATTATTTGAAGACCATTATCCATTAGAACAGCCCATGGTCTTGATCTACCACACTCTCCACTCATTTCCACCATCAAATAGAGTTCGCCATTATAATCATGGCAAGGTTTCAACACTTTTTGAGCAGTCACTCCATAGAATGTCCACATTTTTTATTGCTTTAAATCCTAAAATAAGAAAATAGTTGAAAAAAAATCAAAAAACTAACCCATGCAGATTTCAATCTTCACAATCGGACGAATACGGTCGATAGTGTAGGCGCTAATAAAGAAAAATAAAGCTTTATCATAACAAAAAAGCTTACCCAATGATAAATTCATCTTCTCTTTTACATACGTAATTTAATCTTTGCTGCTTTAATCAAACTGAAATAAAGTAACTCAACTGGTTGACATGCTGACAAATTCACTACATTACACTAGCACTGGTTGGACAAAAAACATCTATGAAAAACCTTTATAAATTTAAAAATCAATTTCACTTCGCTCTACACAGCCAGTAGCCGATTTGCATACTAAGCTTACAAGTGGAAAAACATGGAAATAAAAATAATTCCAACTTCTATTAAGAATCCAACCAAATCCGCAACTGCCAGCTTCTTCGATTCAAATAAAATTTTATGTTGCAAGATTTAAGCATTTATAATTCAAATAAAGTGACAATTATTACCCACATTTTTAGGAGACAAAAATTTGTCATAGATAAGTAAAAACAGATAACATGATTTTCTTTAGTGAGTCCTAGAAAGAAAAGAACATTTTTAATAGAAACATAGACCATATAAAAAATAGTAGCAAGATCATATCGAAAGGATGCCTAGACTTTACTAACCACTTATAACTGTCGCAAGAAGGTAAGGAACCAGCGAATCAAAAACTGACTCAAACGGCAAGATTGAATTTTTGGAGTATTCAGCTACGTTTGCAGTAAAGCAAAATATTTACTATCCTTTTCGTGCGAACTGGCTTCATCGCACTTCCTGCCAATTATATTTATTGGCAACATCAAAAAGACTGGATAGCTCCAAAATGCCACTCAACCAGATACGGTATAAAATATTTGGAGCAAAAAAAATTGCTATTTAGAAAACTAAGTTCTAAACATCAGCTGACCTGCATGCAATTTGCATAGGCGAATTGATAATGAATTCATTTTCAAAAATGTTGCATCAATGTTGCTTGTGCAAATTGGATGCAGGTCAGCTGATGTTTAAAATTTAGTTTTCTAAATAGCAATTTTTTTGCTCCGAATATTTTATACCGTATCTGATTGAGTGGCATTTTAGAGCTATCCAATCTTTTTGATGTTGCCTATAATTGGCAGGAAGTGCGTTGAAGCCGGTTCGCACGAAGAGGATAGTGAAATATTTTGCTTTCCTGCAATCGTAGCTAAAAACTCTAAAAATTCAACCTTGCCGTTTGAGTCAGTTCTTGTTTTGCTTGTTCCTTACCTTCTTGCGACAGTTATCAGTGGTTAGTAAAGTCTAGGCATCCTTTCAATATGATCTTGCTTCTACTTTTTATGCGGTCCATGTTTCTATTAAAAATGTTCTTTTCTTTAGCACTCACCAAAGAATATCATGTTCTCTGTTTTTGCCTATCTATGGCAATTTTGTCTCCTAAAAATGTGGGTAACAATTGTCACTTTCTTTGAATTCTAAATGCTTAAATCTTGTAACATGAAATTTTATTTGAATCGAAGCTGGGAGCAGCGAATTTAGTTGGATTATTAATAGAAGTTGAAATTATTTTTTTTCCATGTTTTTCCACTTGTATGCTTAGCATGCAAATCGACTTCTGGCTATGTAGAGCGAAGCAAAATTGGTTTTTAAATTATTAAGGTTTTTTATAGATATTTTTTGTCCAACCATTGTTAGTGATGTGCAGTGAAATTGCCAGTATGTCAACCAGTTGAATTACTTTATTTTAATTTGATTTAGTAGTTCTCGACCAAGAGGAGCTCTCTGCTAAAACCTAATTGCTAGATTGGAGTACCGTTTCCTCAGAGTTGCTGCATTTCGGAGGTCGGAGCTTGAGGCAAGTCCTCGAAACGAGAGAGACAGAGGAGAGCTTTGAAGTTTGGTATGCATTTCCTCTACACTGAGCTTCTCCATTTATAAGAGAAGTTCTTAACCAACATCCTAAAATTCGAGATCCAATTCAAATTTGGATTTCCAAAGCTGCTATAAGAGGATTAGTAGTTAGGGGAGTTTAATTCAAAGCTTCCTCTATTTTTGGACGGTATTTAGGATAAATACATTTGATGGCTTTTTTTTATAATTGATATAAATAAGATTCTTAGGGATTTTACAAATCAAATCGTTGATTAAGTTTTGATTTTGGATGGATTTTAGGAATTTCAAATTTGAATTTAAAATCCTAACTGTTATCGGGTAATTTCCTCCTTGTGACAGCCTAACATATAAAGACAATTAGAGTCCAAAGAGACTCAACTCATACTAGTGGGAGTATACAATCTCAAATTACTTGATAGAGTAAAAAATACATTATTAATAAATATTGCCATCCTTCATAATTTTCAGCATCAAAATAATTCACGAACATCAAATAATATAAAATTAATCAAATATATATAAAAAATATAATATATATAACGCTTGCTACAAAATGCTTTATTATTAAAATCGTACACATGAATTCATCATATGTATAACTTAAATTGTGTCTGCTTTATTGATCATGATTAGGTTAAAAAACAGGATAACTAATAAAAAATAAAATATATAAACTTTAAAATTAATTTAATTAATTGAATATTGACCATTAATTTGTTTTTTTATTTATCACAAACAATCACATAATATCGTAAGGCCAAAACTTGTTTATCAAATAAATATTGCAAAATCGAGACTTTTACGAGATTCAATGATTTTCCCATGTATGCAAAGACTAGAGTTGGAATAAAGTTTATACTAACCGAAAAACAATCACTATAAAAACAACCTAAGTGATAAAATAATAAAAAAAAATTAAATAATTACGAAAAGAGTGTCACAACTGCTTATACCACCACCATTAGAAACTCTAAACTCATATCGGGTCAGTTGAGTGAGAGAGTGTTACAAAGTTTTTATTTAAAATAACAGTACTATGATTAAAACTACTTCCTATTTTTTCTTAATTGTGTATACTAAAAAAAAAATGTGTTTATAAATTAATTTAATAAACAATATATTTTTTTTATTCAGCTGATACGGTCTCTCTCTCTCCATCTCCCTATTAATCCACCATGAAAGAATTAATGACACGCTTAATTGGACTATCATTCATGACAAGGTAAACACAAGAGAAGAAATCAGATAAAAAGTTATCCATGCTCACACAATCGTCAAACCTACTTTCAAACTCGTTAATCTTCTTTTACCAATCAGTCTTCAACCTAGTTAATAATCCACTTACAATTTTTCCATTTTTTCAACTCTCAGTTCCGTGCAAATTATGTTTTAATACATGATTACTGAAGGACGGCAAAATAAATAGATAAAGTGAAAGAACAATTAAATCACAAAGGAAAATGAAAGTATTCAAACACGCTGAATAAACGGTATAACATTTGACCTTCTTCTCCAAGCAAACAAAGAAGACCCGACCAGTACTACCATTAACAACTCAGCTCAGTTAGCGAGTAAGCGGCATAAAGTGATTGAAAACCTCCTAAGAGCGTCGGCGAGATCGTAAGAAAACCAACGCGATTGCTCGTTCTTGCAGTCTTTTCTTTCTTTTCTAATTACTAAAATTAATTAATAAAAAATTATTTTTATTTAAAGAGGACTAACAACTGAACTCTCACTCCATCGCTACAAGCCTACCATGGACAAGAAGAAGAACAACAACAAGATCGGATGCACGAAAAATATTGATAAGTCCGAATTTGTGGATCACCATCACATGGGCAAGAAATACGAGTGCAAAAAATGCAGAAATCGATTCAACAGCCGTGGTGAAGCAGAGGCTTACCAGGAAGGGTGCAACAATACTCTCGGGAGTTGAGGTTCTTGTTAGAATACTGTTTGTTTTAGTTAATATTAGAGTACCGTTTTAGTTTCATGTCTAGTTAGTTAGTTGAGGATTTTTTTTAGTTAGTATTTAAGTACTGAATTAGTTTTATATCCAATTAGTGAGTTGATGATGTAATTTAACGAAGAAGAAGAAGATGAGAGTGAAGGTGAACCAGGAGGAAGCCACTCCCTGATCCTACCTCTGAGAATTTCAGCGCGAGAAGAAGACTACGCCGATTCTTCCCCTGGCTGATTCTGCTGAAGATGGCCGTAAAGATAAATTGATTAAAAAAATGGGTCGAACTATTTTTTTGAGCAATAAAAAGCTCAAACTATCAAAAAATGGACTTGTGGTCGATTGCTAACCCTCGCGACCACTTTTATATCAATTTACCTTTTTTTTTTAATCAATTTATCTTTACGGTAATCCTCCTCAACAAAATCAGCCAAGAGAAAAATCAACCTAATCTTCTTCTTGCACTGAAATTCTAAGAGGTAAGAGCAGGGAATGACTTCCCCCTTTTTCACCTTCACTCTCATCTTCTTCTTCGTCCAATTACATCATAAACTCACAAATTAGACATAAAAGTAAAATAATACTTTAATATTAGCTAAAAAAACAATCATCAACTAACTAACTAACTAACTAGACATAAAACTAAAACAGTACTGTAATACTAACTAAAGTAAAACAAACAGTACTCTAACAAGAACCTCATCTCCCGAGAGTATTCTTGTACCCTTCCTGGTGAGCCTCTACTTCACGACGACTGTCTAATTAGTTTCTGCATTTTTTGCACTCATACTTCTTGCCCTTGTGGTTGCTTTGCTGGTGGTTCACAAACCCAAACTTTTCCAATATTTTTCGTGCATCCAATCTTCTTGTTGTTGTTTTCCTTGTCCATTGTAAGCTTGTAGCGATGAAAATGGAGTAAGAGTTCAGCAGTTGGTCCTCTTTACATAAACATAGTTTTTTATTATTTAATTTTAGTAATTGGAAAAAGAGGAGAGGACTACAAGAACAAGCAACAACGTTGGTTCTCTTTCAGTCTCGCCGACGCTCTCAGGTGGTTTTCAATCACTTTCTGTCGCTTACTTTCTAACTGAGCTGAGTTGTTAATGGTACTGATTTGGTCTTCTTTGTTTGGCTTAGCAATAGATACCTGACCTTGATCCACATTTCTTCACATTTTTACATCGAGGGCAAATTTTATTCAAAACTTGTACAACTTCCATTATAAAATACAGATGGATTATGGTGTACAGAAATTTAATTGTAACAATTAGGGTTTGTGATTGTAATTCAAATGAGAAATACTCAGTCAATGCAAGATTCGCTTTTTGAAATTTTCTAAATAAAACATAATTTCTAATTTTTCCCTAAAAACAAAATATTCAGACTCTGCAAATCCAATTCTCTTTGATCAAGATGAAAATGAACTGAAAATTGTCTAAAATCAGAATTTACCTTACCTGAATCACCAAACTAAAATCAGAATTTACCTTACCTGAATCACCAAACTACCAAGGAGTATCTCTGGAAATCTCTTTGAGGATTGGATTTACAGCTCAACATATCCGATTGTGAATCAAATAATCAGAATATCAAGATTGAACCTAGACCTTCCTAAGTGGAGTGTTCAGAATCACTCAAACGCTCTCCTCCCCACTAGAAATCCAGCGCCGAACATGTGACAGCCGTGAAATCCGAGTTGGACCCGAATTTCTCGGAGGCGTGGGGAAGTGAACCCCACCTATAAATAGAGGTTTCGGATGAGGAAAAAATCACCGCACAGCTCTTCTCTCCCTCTCGAGTTCTTCAGTCAGAGAACTTACTAAGTTCCATGTTCCGATCACCGGAGCAAAAGCTCCGACCGAGGGGCAGCAACTTCTTTCGACTATGCCATCCAACGTCGAACTCCCCTCTCTTGACCTCCATCGACGACCATCTTCGGAGTAAGAATCCTTTTCTCTTGCTCCATTTCTCTCTATTGCGCTCTCCCTCTCTCTCTCTCTCTCTCTCTCTCTCAGCAGGAATCACGAAGAAGAAAGAAAGAGGCTCAACTTTAAAGAAAACTGAACCAGTTCACAAGTCAACCCAGACCGAACCGGACCAACTCGGAATTGTCGCGAACCGGTACTGTTCACCAACCCGGCCCGAACCGGCACCATTCACCAGAACTGGACCCAAACCAAATTTCCACCGGATAAAACCGGTCTGATCAAAGATTTAATCAGTAAGAAATTTCTGTCAAAATTCTTCTGAAGTTGGAATAATTTAAGTGAAATTTTAATATTGATATTCGAATTAGGCAGGAAAAATCTCGGAACTGTCCGATTCAATCCAAATCAATACAACCGATCCGATCCGACCCAAGAATATAACGTAAGGAAATTCTATTCAAATTTCTTTGAAAATGGATTTATTAAGTAGAATTTTAATACCAAAGATTTTATTTGAGCAAGGTATTATTTTAAAACTTTTGGAGTATCCCGATATACATGAATTGCTCGGAATCCAAGTGTAAATACAACGTTTTGGCTATGACACTACATCACATGATAGATATTACTTAAAAGATAAAATTGATAGAACTTTTGCATGTGTATGAAAATGATGGAATTGACAGCAAATATGTGACATGAAGAGCTTGATCGTTAAAAGTAAAAGTAAAAGTAAAAGTTTACGAAGCCATGAGATGACTAAGTTTTAAAAGTAAAAGTAAAAGAGGATGAAGCCATGAAATGACTAAGTCTTAAAAGAAAGTTAACTTTCAACGAGTATGTAACTGTTAAAAGAAAGTTGCAAAACTTGCACATATTTCCACTCACTGAGATTTCTCATAATTTTTAACTTGTGATGTAGGTGAATTTTTGTTTGAGGAATAAATAACTGTGATTGAGAACCCTCCAGTAGCAAACAAGCATACAGATGAAGAAAATATTGTTGATTTCGAAAAAAAAGATTTAAATTAGTATGCTTTAAATTTTCAAACGATATTTGATATTTTATTTCAATTTAAGACTTCGAATAATTATGTTGAATTTTATTATTAAATAAAATTTCATAAATTGTTTTAGTTATGCGATGGTTTTCAAGATTTTGACAAATTTATTACAAAGCTTCCGCGAAATTAAAGATTCCAATTAATATTTAAATTTTCAAATTATGATTTAGCACTCGATTTCAAATCAATTTGGGAAAAAAATTTTAGGGTTTTCAAAATTTAAGTTTCAAATTAAAGATTTTTAAATTGGGGCATTTCATTAATAACACCAAAATGACCTGAAAAATAAATATAATCAATATGCTAAAATAGTTCAGAAATGGCAAGTAGTGATTAGTCAGCCATAATTTCTCATATATTATGCCAATCCATACCTTCACAATGTTTCAAATCTTTGGCACTGCATGTGGAGCACTGTGAAGAAGGAATTTGGAAGTCCCATCTTTGAATCAGTTACTTCACTAACCACATCAATTGTCATGACTGATATCTTCTCCTGTTAAACAAAATGCAATTCATACAATTTTTTTTTTTTTTAAATTATAAAGAGTTCAATTTTAATAGATAAACCACTTGATTATAAATGAAGAAAATAGACATAAACGCAGTAATCATAGAATTTGCAATCAATAGAATAAACTAAATCCTAGCATATGCACAGAAGTTCAACAAATCTATTATCATTCAAAAGTTTTCAAGGAAGTAAACCCAACGGTTGCATTCTAACTGTAGCCAGCAAAGATGTGAGTTTTCCTAATAAGTCTATAATTTGGATACAGATGACACCATATTATTTTTCTGGGCACTCTCGCAAAAAGGACAAAGATCTTAGTTTAATGATTGTAATATCAATTTGAATAAAACGTACAAAGGACCAAACATAACATGATTAGTCTATCCCTCAACCTCGTATTGACAGGACACGTATTAGAATTGAACACTAAGTTCACAAACTAATCAACTTAATACATTCCATCTTTTATGCATACGAAGATTGATGCTTTTCAGGTGCAGCTTACCCTACTTATTAATGTTATTTGCAAAATCCATTCGACAACATAAACATTGAGTTCTATAAGTGGAACTTACAAAACAGTGTCATTACTCATCACCCAAAATCTTTAGGTTCATAACAACAGGCAATTATCTATTGTAATAGCGTTCAGAAGAACTCACGATCATTCCTCTGGTGCGACACCAAAAATAACGCCCATTAGGAGACCAGATGGGACTTCCTGCTCTTCATTCATAAAATCTTCCATGGTTCTAAAACCAAGTGATACCAATAAATCCCAAATCCTGCATAGAACCAAAGCATTAACAAGTGTAAGAGTAGGCATTGATAAAATCATCAGTTCAAAAACAGGTAGGAGAAATGATGTATAAGAACAATGATATTATGTAGTGAAAGGTCAACATATGAAAAAAGACAAAGAAAAGGAAGTAAAACTTACCTAGTGCATTTCCTGGACAAGTACAATTTTCTCCCACGTACTGCCTTTGGTTAATTGTAGTAAATTACTCATCTAGAAATTGAGGGTATCTTAAAGGAACGGGCAAAAAAACAATCAGGAAAAGCTTTTACATAAAAGTATAGTAGCAAGAGATAACTTTTCACAACATGGAAGACAAACACACCAAAATATGATACCCTAAAACTAGAGATGACACACAATTTAACGACATTGTCAAGCTAAAATACCTACCAACGGAAAGTCTTTTTGATGATTGTACTCGGGCTGCCGTTTCAGGCACTGTCAGGGCTTGTATACTTGCAGCTACCGAGACAGATCATCTCCTGCCAAAGTCAACCGTTGACTTTGACTGCCAGTGCGGGTCGGTCCAGGTCGAGTCGGATCGATTCGATCTGGACGAACCCGGCCCAGTTGGGCTCGGACCCAGCAAGTTAGGGCTGGGTCTGGGTCGGACCCGGCCCGAATAGAACTGGTCCTGGCCTGAACCCGGATCGGGCTCGGCCTGACCAAGCCCAGGCCCAACTCGGCCTTGGGCCCGAGTCAACTTGGCCCAGTGCTTGAGTCGACTCGGCCCAGTGTCGAGTTGACTCGGCCGTCGTCTGAGTCAATTCGACCGTCGACGGCCGACTGCCTCAGGGTCGGAATCGCGTTTTTCCGACCCCTTTTCCGCCCAAAATTTGTTTCCCACCCGTTTCTCACTTCAATTCCGGTCGATTCCAGCCAAAAACACCAAACAATCGACCCCAAATAGCAGATCGACAAAAACCCCGATACCCGAAACTTACCGGGCGAAAATCGAGAGTTAGAGAGGTTACCGTCGAAAACGCTCTTCAACAACGCTGCTCTACTCGTCGAGATGAACGTTTTGACACCAAGATCGGGTCGATCGGTCGTCGTTCCGGCGTCGGCGACCTCTACCTCGCGTCGACTCTCTCTCTCTCTCTGGGGTGTTTCTGCTGACAATATGAAACGATAAGGTTTTTAATAAAACCTTATCGTTTTAAATTTTTATTAGATTTTTATTTTATTTTATTATTTTACTTTTAATTTATTTTAAAACCATTTAATTGTTTTTGGGTATTCGATTTCAATCCTTACCAAATAATTTGGTTCTGTAAAATCTGACGTTCTTCTTCTGTAAATTTAATTCACTTGAAACACACCAACGTCATCCTAAAATTTTAATTAATTTTCTTAAATTAGCGAAATCGGGCTCAGATTTATATTTAAAATTTGCCAAAAAATTTATTTAAAAATTTATCTTTATTAAATTTTAGCGGATTTTACACAGTGTCTCCAACATGAAGCTCAAAATCATGTCGGACACGAACTAGGTGACCGTTTCGACGTACAAAAAGCTCCCCTTTCTCAACGAGTTGTAAAAAACAAGAAGTGCTTAACTTTTTCCTATTCCAAGCATTCAAAATTCTCAGAAACTTAATGTTAGGATCACCAACGACGACCATACGGAAACAATACTCCGCTTTCCTAAAACAACATCTTCGATCCGTCTCAAACCAGATGAGCTAGTTGCAGTGTGCTTAATCCTTTTCTCTTGGGCAGCATCCAAATCTTTCTTGACGGAGAGAAAGCCAATTAAAATAAGGTTAACAAATCCAAAAGAAAAAGGACAGAAGCTCCGAGTCCAATAAGAAGTCAAAAAGCGTTTTGCCGGGAGTCAAAAAGGGTCAAGCTTTTTAGCGAGAATCAAAAGTGCAGAAGCATTGATAATGAAACCCTGCGCTTTCAGCTTTTTGTTCTTTAAAAAAGAGAACAAAAAGCATGAGAGAAAAATAGTAGTTAAAGATTGTACAACCTTGAGTAAATGAAAATGGCAAACCCAAGGACTGTCATTTGGCTTCCGACAGGTCTGTGAAGAGAAGGTAATGCCCAAATAAGACACCACAAATACAAGCAAATGCAAACACGAAACTAATGAAAGAAACAAGTAAAATTTACAATATCATCACACTCGATACAACATCTGCAAATGTTACTCCCTCCATATGTTTCTTAACTTCTAAGGCTCCATATTCAAAACCATGCCTTTACTTTCTTAGTTTTTCCGAGAAAAACAGCGAAAAGGTTTGGTTGGACAATTTCCACTTTGAGCCACACTCCAACACTTTCTGCCCAAATAAATCAAAGGAAAAACATAGTACTAAATTTTAGGAATAAATATCTGATGTGCATGTTTGATGAACTACCATGATTAATGCCCCTAAATATAGAGTATTAATAAGCCAATAAATAATGTTGCAAAGATAACATACTTTTCTTTAAGATTTGCTTCTTAGAAATTTAAATCCTTTGGAGTGTTTTGTTCATTCAGTGACAAATCGAGACAGTTCTTTTAGTGACAATACTGATCTTCCCGAAACTTTAACTCGTAGACTTATGTTTTTCATGTGAGACAGTTCTTTTTCAAATGAAAAACAGAAGTCTACGAGTTAAAGTTCCAGGCAGATCAGCATTGTTGCTGAAAGAACTGTCTCGATTTGTCACTGAAAGAACAAAACACTCCAAAGGATTTAAATATCTAAGAAACAAATTTTCAACCACCGCATATGGGATGTAAGTCTGGGAACAATCTGGGGAATCATCAGCCTTTCAAAACCGTGTGCCTTTTGATTATTCCATGAAGAACAAGAGAGTTGATGGGGCATAGCAAATGATAATGGGACATGCCAAATGTTGCAAGCCAAGACACATGCTGTGTTGAACTAGTTTTATCAGGTTACCCTTGCTTCGCTTTAAACGAATTATCACACTAAACTTTGGATGTCTCGAAAGACAAACTTAAAAGCATTAACGGAAGCCTGACTCAAAGCAGCAGATTTCTGCTTCTCATGACATAACTGTTCCATTTCCATAAAGACAGGATTTTCATCATCTTCGCTCTCTCCAGTAAGTAAATCCTGATAAGCATCCACCATCAACTGTTTGAACTGACATGTCTGATCTGCTTCTCCCAAACCATAAAAAATATCATCCATCATGTTTTTTGGGGAATGCAAATCGGCAGAGAGGTATAAATCTTCAAGTGAATCCCCCTATCAGATAACCATTCACAAAGAACATCCTGAGCAGCATACAATAAGTCAAGTGTTCTTCCCTCACAATATTCAACCAGGTTTTGGAAAATGTTTCCATTGGTGTCACGAAGCCAAAAGGACCCTTATGAAGATATATGTTCGCCATCTTTAACATCGACCCTATTAGAAAAACTTTCATAATTGAAGTGCCGAGGTAGGAGCATGCTGAATAATTGTTTCCCAGTCCAGGCACAACTATTAGGTGAAGAAGATTTTATAATTGCCGGTGATGGTAATTGCCGCAAAGAGGACATTTGCAGCTGTTGAATTTCAAAAAGGTCTAAGAAAACCCCATTCTCCAAAACCAAATGAGCAGCAGTTAAGCTATCGTGACCAAGTGACAGCAGGTTTCTACCAGTTTGCCCATTAATTAATTGACTATCTAGAGAAACAAGCTCTTTTAGCTCTACTCTGGAATCAATTGATTGAGGAACATACCCATGAAAGCAATCACCATCAAAATCGCCACGGAAAGGAGAACAACAAAGTGGGTTTAAGGAAATAACAGAATTCACAGGAAGGACCCTCGCAGTTAAAGCTATAAGAGAATGCTGGTGTATGGATGGAGGCCTATTAATCAAAATGATATCTCCATCACTAAGAGGCCTATATATAGTGCCTCCAATATGAAGTTCAAAATCATGTCGGACACGAACTTGATGACCGTTTCGACGTACAAAAAGCTCCCCTTTCTCAACGAGTGTAGAAAACAAGAAGTGCTTAACTTTTTCACATTCCAAGCATTCAACTTCTCAGAAACTTGAAGCCTCTCTGCAACATGACAGGGTATACCAACTTCACTGAGCTTAATGTTAGGATCACCAACGACGACCATACGGAAACAATACTCCGCTTTCCTAAAACAACATCTTTGATCCATCTCAAACCAGATGAGCTAGTTGCAGTGTGCTTAAACCTTTTCTCTTGGGCAGCATCCAATTAAAATAAGGTTAACAAATCCAAAAGAAAAAGCAAAGAAAAAGAACAGAAAGCGTTTTGCCGGGAGTCAAAAAGCAGTCAAGCTTGAGAGTTCAATTATTACCTTACCTTTCGTTGGTTTTCTGTGGCTAGCTTGTGTCGTTCGTAGCTGGCCTGTTTGTATTGGTCGCAACCTCGGTTCTTCTCATGGAAAGAAGTAGTCTCGTCATTCGTAATTTCAGCCGATATTTTGTTTTCAACCAAACGGAATACGAGAAGAAGGTGCGTGGATCAAATATCATGGAATGTCTTTGATTCGAACTCATTTTCATCAGCGTCGCGGCAGCTAAGGCGGCAGCTTTGATATCGGCAGGAGAGGTAGAAGCCGGAACTGGATAAGAACCAACCAGCCCCGGGAAGTTAAGACTGGCGTCGTTTCCTCTGAGCGCTTAGGCAGCAACGTCGTGCGCGGCAGCCGCCATTTCCGGGAAGGGGAAGGTCCCGAGCCAAATTCGATTCGTTGTAAGTGGCTCTCCGATTTCCAAAACCCATTTCCCGCTTTTGCAACGAATGCCTCTGTAAAGAGAGTGTTTTCTCGAAGAAGAACTCGACGCCATGATGGGGGAGAAAAAATGTTGAGCCTGAACGGGAAACCAGTACTGTTTGAATTCAGAACTGTTTGGTCAAAGAGAAAATGAGAAGGAACGTGAAGGAAAATGACGTAGACAGGGACAGGGATAGAGTTCTGTGTGTGTTTGTGTGTTCTTAGATTATATTTTAATAACATTGTTAATCATGTCTAATTGGTAATTTTATTATTTACTAATCAGAAATAAAATTAAGGTTAATTAAATATCGAGAACAATTTTGAATAACATGATATTTAAAAATTTGATTATCTATAATTTGAAATTTATTAATTTTATTAAAATTTATGTACGAGTTTCCTTTAATTTCATTATCTACTTTAGTATTGTTTTAGTGTAAGCAATAGAACCAGAACCAAACGTAAACGAATCTCTATCGAATTGATTTGGTTCTCTTAAAAATCCGAATTAGTTTGCCAACACCCGAGATCGGGGCTTTAGAGATATTGTCGGACTTTTATTTTTAGATGTTTAACTTTAATATTATATTTAAATTTATTTATCAATAAGTATATAAATAAAATAAAATAATAAATATGTGAGTATCATATTGTAAATATTAGAAATTAATTAAATGCAATATTAATTATGAATATTTAAAAGTAAGAAAAGTGGAACAGAAGTGTAGACATGGCGGAGGTACCCCTGCTAAATTATAAAGTCTTGGAAAAGGAAGATTTTGTAATGTACCATGTTTTGAGGACACCACGCGGTTGAATGACAACCTAGTTTGCCAAAAAAAAAATAATAATTTCTATTCGTGTTGATTTAAATCAATCATTTTCTTTAGAACAATGAGTAATGACACTAAGAGAATTATGGTTTTCAACAGCACCTTTTTTATCGACCCATTACGATTAGGGACGAGAATTATCGAACCAAACACGTAAACTCAAAACTAGATCTAAATTTATACTCTTTTGATAAATTAAAATCATAGATCTTTTAACACGGCCTAAGCCCTGAATTGAATTGAATTGAATTTCATGATTTGGCTACGTAACACCTCAATTTTAAAATCGCCAATTTAAAATTATAATTTAAAAATCTTATAATTTTTTCTAAATTAATTTATAAAATTTGAGCGTTAAAAACCTTAATTTCAGAATAAAAATTATTTTAAATAATTATTGAAATGTTAAATACGCGGAAGCCTTTACACAAAATTCAAACATAAAATAACTTAGGTCAAAATTGAACTAAATACGAAATTAAAATAATTTATAATACTTTTATTTAGTAAAAACTCAAAAGTAACTTATTCTCAGTTCAATGAAAATATAAAATATCTTTGAAAACTGAAACATACGAATTTAAATTCCTTCATTTAATGCCAGAACATCTGCTTCATCTGTATGCTCATTTGCCTTTGGAGGGCTCTCGATCGCAGTCAGTTCTTCCACAGATAAAGAACTCATCTACATCATAAAATTATACAAACTATAAGATTTAACTCAGCAAGTAAAAATATGTGTATCAAAATTAACATTTACTTTTACCGAATTTTGATTACAGACTGGTTGGTACTTATTTCCCAACTTTAGACGTAGTAATCTCATTGTCGTTCAGACTTTTGTCATCTTACTTTCGATCAAGCTCACTATATCATTGTCGTTTAGGCTTCTACTATCACATCAGTACCATATGTTCAACCTCACCAATTCATTGTCGTTCAGCTTTTTGTTATCATATATTTTTCGTTAATTCCATCATTTTCATACGCATACAATATGTCTTACCAATATTATCTTTGTATTATTCTAAATCAATGTCTAAACATGAGTGCTCAAATATCAGTACTGTATAGGAAATTAATTATAAGAAAATAATATAAGCTTTTGTGATATAAGGCCATAGCCAAAACATTGAAAAATGTATTTTCATTTACTTGGATTCCGATCGGTAAGGTTGTTGGGATTCTTTCAATATTCCAAATAATTACTTGCTAAATAAAATCTTTAATATTAAATTTCTATTTAAATAAATCTAATTTTAGAAGAATTTGGGAAGAATTTCGGATCGGGTTGGTTGGATCGATTCAGATAGTTTCTGGGATTTTTCTTGCCTAAAGCAAAAGTTGATATTAAAATCTCACTTAAATAATTTCAAATGCAGAAGAATTTAGATAGAAATTCCTTACCGGTTTAATCTCAATTTGTTTGGGTAAAATTTGGGACAAAATTCGAATCGGGTTGGGTTCAATTGGACCAAATCTGGTTCAACTGAACCAGTTCAGTTTGATTAGGCTGGACCGGTTCAGTTGAACCACTTTTAATGAATTAGGTCAGGTCTTAAAGACAAACTCGAACCCCTTTCTTCTTCCTTCTTTCCTTCTTCACATTCTATCTTCGCTTTTCTCCTTTGTCGAGCACACCAGACTCCAGAGAGAGATTGTCGGAGGATGTTCACTGCGTCGGAGGTCGGTCGGCGGCGGCTTCAGTGGTTCTCGACCAAGAGGAGCTCTCTGCCAGAACCTAATTGCTAGATTGGAGGATTGTTTCCTCAGAGTTGCTGCATTCCAGAGGTCAGAGCTAGGTAAGTCCTTTGAACTCGAGAGAGAATTGAGCTTTGAAGTTTAGTGTGCATTTCCTCTACATCGAGCTTCTCCATTTATAAGAGAAGTTCTTAACCAACATTCCCTAAAATCCGACATCCCCTCGAATTTTTAGCTGGTAAATTCGATCCAAATTTGGATTTCCAGAGTTGCTATCAGAGGATTAGTAGTTAAGGGAGTTTAATTCAAAGCTTCTTCTATTTTTGGATGGTATTTAGGCTAAATACATTTGATGGTTTTTTTTTATAATTGATATAAATGGGATTCTTAGGGATTTTAAAAATCAAATCGTGATTAGGTTTTGATTTTGGATGGATTTTGGGGATTTTGAATTTGAATTTTGAATTAGAAATTCTATCTATCCCAAGTTAAATTCCTTTATGTGACAGTCTGTCATATGAAGACAATTAGGGTCCAATGAGACTCAGCTCATACTAATGGGGGTGCACAATCTCACATTACTTGATAGAATAAAAAATAGATTGTTTATAAGTAGAGTCTTCCTTCATATTTAGTACAATACATTTTGGGCTGACCGCAAAAATAAATCTGTGCAGGCACTCAAAGTGGACTATTTTACTTGGAGGATAGGGAGATGTTACACTTCTATAACCCGTTCATTTTCGATTTCTTTTTTTTGAAACCACAATCAGCCAGCTTGATCCTTCCATTAATCTAAAGTCATGTTTAAATTGAACTGTGCCCAAAGCACCCATAATTATCAAATCAAATGTCACATGGCGTCTCAAAAGGCATTCAAAGTGGACAATATTGTACTTGGAGGACCGAAAGACGTTACACTTCTATAACCTGTTCATTTTCGATTTCTTTTTTTTTTGAAACCACAATCGGCCAGCTTGATCCTTCCATTAATCTAAAGTCATGTTTAAATTGAATTGTGCCCAAAGCACCCATAATTATCAAATCAAATGTCACATGGCGTCTCAAAAACCACATAAAAGACGATGTCATAAATAATCCGAGCAAAAAAAAAAAAAAAGAAATACACACTTTCATAGGACACAATTGTTTCATGCAAGCTCAACACCTGCTTATACCACCACCATTAGAAACTCTAAACTCAAATCGGGTGAGTTGAGTGAGAGACAGAGAGTTACTAAGTTTTTATTTAAAATAACAGTACTAAGATTAAAACTATTTCTTCCTATTTTTTCTTTATTGTGTTTACTAAAAAATAATGTGTTAATAAATAAATTTAATAAACAATATAAATTTTTTATTTAGCTGATACAGTCTCTCTCCATCTTCTTCGTCTCCCTATTAATCCACCATTAAAGAGTAAATGACACGCTTAATTGGAATATCATTCATGACAAGGAAAGCACACAAAAGAAGAAATTAGTTAAAAAGAGTAGGACCATTATTCAATTATCCATGCTCACACAATTGTCAAACCCACTTTCAAACTCGTTAATCTTCTTTTACCAATCAGTCTTCAACCTAGTTAATACCACATACAATTTCTCTATTTTTTCAACTCTTAGTTCCGTGCAAATTATGTTTTAATACATGATTACGGAAGGCCGTCAAAATAAATAGGTGAAAGAACAATTAAATCACAAAGGAAAATGAGAGTATTCAAACACTCTGAATAAACGGTAAAACATTTGACCTTCTTCGTCTTCTTCTCCAAGCAAACTACGAAGACCAGTAGTACTATTAATAACTCAGCTATGTTAGCGATTGAAAACCTCCTGAGAGCCTCGGCAAGACCAAAAGAGAACCAACGCGGTTGCTTGTTCTTGCAGTCGTTTCCTCTTTTTCCAATTACTAAAATTAATTAATAAAAAACTACGTTTATTTAAAAAGGACCCACAGTTGAACTCTCACTTCATCGCTACAAGCCTACAATGAAAAAGGAGAATAACAACAAGGTCAGATGCACTAAAAATATTGAAAAGTCTGGATTTGTGGACCACCATCAAAGCAACCACAAAGGCAAGAAGTTTGAGTGCAAAAAATGCAAAAACCGATTCGACAGTCGTGGTGAAGCAGAGGCTCACCAGGAAGGGTGCAAGAATACCCTCGATAGATGAGGTTCTTGTTAGAGTACTCTTTGTTTTAGTTAGTATTAGAGACCGTTTTAGTTTTATGTCTAATTAGTTGAGGATTGTTTTTTTAGTTAGTATTAAAGTACTGTTTTAGTTTTATGTCTAGTTAGTGAGTTGATGATGTAATTTAACTAAGAAGAAGATGGGAGTGAAGGGTGAAACATGAGGAAGCCACTCCCTACTCCTACCCCTATGAGAATTTCAGCGCAAAAAGAAGACTATGTCGATTCTTCCGCTGGCTGATTCTGCTTAGGAGGATTGCCGTAAAGATTTTGATAAAAAAAAGTTTAAAATCTAAAAATGGGATTGGACTTTGGTCAATGATCAAAAAATGGGTTGAACTATTTTTTTTTAGCAAAAAAAAAATTAAACTATAAAAAATGGAGCTTGTGATTGATCACAAACTCCCTGCAACCACTTTTTTACATAGAACGGTCGACCGGTCAAGTACAGCGATCGACCGTGTTTGTGCGGGAGCAATTTTGGGGTGATTCACCCTCTAAAGTGGATTGGGACCGCATGCGGTCGACCGCTAGAGGATGAATCATCTTAAAATTGCTCCCGCAGAGACACGGTCGACCGCTCTACTTGAGCGGTTGACCGTTCTAAGTAAAAAAGTAGTCGCGAGGGTTAGCGATCGACCGCAAGCCCCTTTTTTGATAGTTTGAGTTTTTTTTGCTCAAAAAAATAGTTCGACCTATTTTTTGATCATGGACTAAAGTCCAACCCCATTTTGAGATTTTACCCTTTTTTTATCAATTTATCTTCACGGCAATCCTCATCAGCAGAATCAGCCAAGGGAATAATCGACATAGTCTTCTTCTTGCGCTGAAATTCTCAGATGTAAGACCAGGAAGTGGCTTCCTCCTGTTTCACCTTCACTCCCATCTTCTTCTTCGTCAAATTATATCCTCAACTCACTAACTAGACATAAAACTAAAAAAGTACTTTAATACTAATTAAAGAAACAATCCTCAACTAACTAATTAGACATAAAACTAAAACAGTACTGCAATACTAACTAAACTAAACAAACAGTTCTCTAACAAGAACCTCATCTCCCGAGATTATTCTTGCACCCTTCTTGGTGAGCCTCTGCTTCAACACGGCTGTCGAATCAGTTTTTGCATTTTTTGCTGTCAAACTTTTTGCCCTTGTGGTTGCTTTGATGATGGTTCTCAAATCCAGACTTTCAAATATTTTTTGTGCATCCGAGGAATCCAACCTCCTTGTTGTTGTTCTCTTTGTCTATTGTAAGCTTGTAGCAATGAAGATGGAGTGTGAGTTTAGCTGTTGATCCTCTTTAAATAAACATAGTTTTTTATTAACTAATTTTAGTAATTAAAAAAAGAGAGAATTGACTGCAAGAACAAGCATATGGTTCTCTTTCAGTCTCGCCGACGCTCTCAGGGGGTTTTCAATCACTTTCTGCCGCTTACTCGCTAACTGAGCTGAGTTGTTAATAGTAGTAGTACTGGTCTGGTCTTCTTTGTTTGCTAGGAGAAGAAGACGAAGAAGGTAACCAACTCAGCTCACTAAAAGCTTTTAGTGACGTGTTATAGACATTAAAACAATATCATACTGTCGACCAATCACACTTTCTGCATTAATGTGTTACTAACTTTATGATGCCCCCTAAAACTCTTTTACGTTCACCATGAATAATTCCTCAACAAAGTTAACAGATAAATTGTTGAACACTTGTTAGAGAATGATGGGTCAGTGAAAGGAACATACTTTCAAATTTAGCAATGGAGATGCTTCTAATAAGCTGATTGGTTGATCCGAAGCACTATATGCAGCTTCAGATATAGCACAAGCAGACAATGAGCCAAGAGGCTGACCACCTATGAAATTACAAGACCCATTCCATGAAGAACAAGAGAGTTGATGGGGCATAGCAAATGATAATGGGACATGCAAATGTTGCAAGCGAGACACATGCTGTGTGGAACTAGTTTTATCAGGTTACCCTTGCTTCCAGCTTTAAACATCGTTAGAAATGAATTATCTTTACTAGCATACTTGAACACTAAACTTTGGATGTCTCGAAAGACATACTTAAGAGCGTCAACGGAAGCCTGACTCCAAGCAGCAGATTTCTGCTTCTTATGACATAACTGTTCCACTTCCATAAAGATAGGATTTCCATCATCTTCGCTCTCTCCAGTGAGTAAATCCCGATAAGCATCCATCATCAACTGTTTGAACTGACATGTCTGATCTGATTCTCACAAACCATAAAAATATCATCCATCATGTTTTTTTGGGAATGCCAGTCAGCAGAGAGGTATAAATCTTCAAGTGAAACAGTGAAGCCCCTATCAGATAACCATTCACAAACATCCTGAGCAACATACAATAAGTCAAGTGTCCTTCCCTCACAATATTCAACCAGGTTTTGGAAAATGTTTCCATTGATGTCACGAAGCCAAAAGGACCCTTCTGAAGATATAAGTTCGCCATCTTTAACATCGACACTATTAGAAGAACTTTCACAATTGATGGGATTCGGGGTACCTACTTGGTACACCAAAGGTAAGCTAAAGAAAGCATGCAGAAGTGGAAATTAAACAGAATTCGGTGCTATCATGTGAACCCAAAGAACACCTCAAAACAGAGAAAACAACGTAATAGAAAATGACGAGAGCGTGACGAGAAGAGGCCGACGAGAGAGGGTGGAAATGAAGGACCCGTAGCTGGTGCAAAGGCAGTGCGATACGCAACTCTACGCCTTTGGGGAGAAGCATCCTCGCGGACGAAGAGTTCACAACATTGGGCTTAGTTTTTTTTTAGAAACATTTTCTTCCCGTCCAACCTGTTGATTGGAAGAGAAGAAACGAGATGAGAGCACCTCCAAGTACCGTTTCTTGGAGAGCAATCGGCTTTTGCCTGGTGTAGAGCACCGGCGAGAAAAGGAAAACTGACCCTCAGGAGAAACTCCTAGAAGAAGACAATACTTCTATTTTTTTTTTTCCAAATATTGATGATAAAAAACTGACTACAATAACCTAAGGAAAAGCTTAAATATCCGGGGAAGGCTTCAGGAGAAGGCAAGAGAAGAGAAGAAGGAAAGAGCCGTTGGAGACGCTTCTTCAAAAATGTAGCTATTGTGCTCAGCAAAGTCAGCAACTAGTTCCAGGCATGGCAAGCTACTTGGTCAAGCCTCTTTGTAGGCTAGGTCAACTCCTTTGGGTGTCTCCTTGTTCACTTAAAATTTCCTAAACATTGGTTCGTGTTTGATAATTTGGGATCATAGGCACGTTATCCTCTCCGGGTGATTGAAGATTTGTTCTCAAATCTTAAATTTTTGCCCCATTACAAACTCGTAACATTCTAACATTCATACGCTCAAGTGGATCCAATCAATCTTGGTATCCAAGACCCATGGTCCTTAGCTTAATCCACAAAAAGATTAAATAGCAATGAAACAAAAATAATTAAGCATATGGAATAAAGTTGAAATTCCATTAGTCTACCACAATGCTTTAATAAACTCTAAATTTGAATTTGTTCGTTTTAAAAAATTTGTAAGCACTCATACATTATACTGGCACAAATTCTATACAAAGCATAGTTGAACAAATTCATTTTCCATGCTAAAATCATTCACAATAAACTCAAGGAATAAATCATTAATTTGACCCAATGAGCATAATCTAAGGATAATATTCCATATTTAACTAGGCAATGTAAAAACAAACTTCAAATAAAAGTTTATCCAACAATTTTCAAGCCTAGCATGATCATACCATTAATCCAAATTTCAAAAATAAATGCCAACTTTCAATCAACAAGTAAGCATTAACAATTCCTAGCAAATGGCATCAATAATCTAAGCAAGAAAAACTTTCCTCTAGTTTTTTCACAATCATGCATAGATACAAAACATGAATCAATAAGTCCATAAATGTAGTTAGAGTTTGAAAATTCCAACAATTAAATTCAAAAGGCAACCTCTTAATCATTCAATATTAGATATTCAAGAAGTTAAGGTTTCTTAGCTTCGTACCTTGTAGCCAAATGTCTATCAATTTTGGATGCTCTTCAAAGGTTAGGAAGCCAAGAGTTCCTTGACAAACTTCCACAAACAAAGATACAAAACAAAACAACTAGAAACAAACAGTCACACATCAAGAATAATACTAAACACAAACACAAAACATAACACACAAGGCTCAATCTAAGATAGGTCTTAAGTATTTAATCAAACAGCACAACAAATCAAACAAATTAATCAAACAAAATAAAGTTGTAATTAATATCAATGACATGCTATTGGGTCTAGGCAACCCTCTAGAACTTTTGAAAATGACACACTATCCAACACCTTTTAAGCTGACTGCCTCTTACGGCGTTCGGTTACAATCTCTTAAAGGCGATTGCCTCATCCAGCGAATCTGTCGGGCCCCTCGTGCCAGTCGTAAACCTCGGACATTACCAACGGCCCATAGAGAAAAGCTCTTGGCCACAAAAACAGATTACTCGACGGTACAAGTGAATCCTAATTGACTAACAAGATAGTATGTGGCATGCTTTTGTTAAAAAAGTTGGACCTAAAGTTAACATAGCCCTAAACAAAACAAAAGACACTCAACTTGTTAACTTGACGCAATCAAAAATTATTCATCCAACAGCAACATGCTTAGATTAGGAAAATAAAGGAGCAAAACATTCTAAACATAAACAGGATACATGAAGATTATGTAAGAGAAACAATAACAGAACAATATTTTGGAAATATTTAGACATGCATGCTGATTATCTATAAATATAGTAATAGCTCATGCACGAGGACGTTCTGGAAAAACAAAAACAGTAACCAAACATTCTGGGACTACACAGATTTGAACAACTTAGCAAGCTCAGAACAGACCAAATGCGAAGATTATATACATGCTAGTATTATTGGTTAAGAAATTGAACAATGTTCATATGAGCATGGAATAATTCTCGTAGT
The DNA here is from genome assembly GCA_022432975.1 of Begonia masoniana. Taxonomy (NCBI): domain Eukaryota; kingdom Viridiplantae; phylum Streptophyta; class Magnoliopsida; order Cucurbitales; family Begoniaceae; genus Begonia; species Begonia masoniana. The sequence goes on along the minus strand of CM039513.1, from coordinate 1,365,213 downwards.
AACAGAATTGAAAGCACATTAAAACTAAGAAAAACAGATTTGATTACAAAACACAATCATGCTGCAAAGTGATACGAATTCATGCTTGAAAACAGAAATTAGATTCATACTTTGAGACACAACAACATTCTGTAAACTAAACAGAATACAGGATTAAACATGGTAAACATGCTGTGAATTTATGTAGAATAATATGATGATTTCACATGAGAACACAGTCTGGTTAGTAAAACAGAACAATGAAATGAGAAAAACAGGAGCAAATTTTACTAAAATAGACAACAGCATAATGATAGCAAATTCAGCAAGTTTTAAGCAATGTTTTAAGATGTTAACTTTTATGCTCGAGTCCAAACAAGTTAACATGTTTGCTAAAAAAATGCTTAAACAATAAAATAGAAACAACAGCAGCAAAACAGAATGGTTTTATAACATGTTCTTCTCGGCTATTCAAAGAAAATAGATTATTAATCCTTCAGCGATAAGAACAGCAACCAGAATATAGAGCAGATTGCAGCCAACAAAAGGTATGAAATGAATGATTATTTTGATACTTTAAGCTTTACGTCACAACAGAAAAATGCTGAAATGATATGCAGTAATCAATATGCTAAGCTTTATGCAGCAACAATGTCAATAACAGCAAAATAAAAATAGTTTATATGCTACACCTTAAACCCCATTAGAAACAGATTGCAGCAAAGATAAACGAACAGACTCCCAAACAGAAGAACTATCACAGGAAAAACAAAATACTTACTAACAGAGAACATGAGGATTCAAATTCTGCTGAGTAAATTCATGCAACGAAGATAACCTTGTTAGCAAACAAAACAGAAACAAGAACAATGCTAATTATTATTTTACTAACAAAAACAAACATGCTAGCTGGATATATAGACAGAATGGAAACTCATGCAACATGGGTCATTTTCGTTAGCAAAACAGAACATAAACACACAAACTTGAAAACAGAAAACCAAACAACAAAGAAACTCAAACCAGACAACGACGATAATTGCTGTTCTAACTAAGCAGAAATGAAACTCAAGTAAATGGGTTATCCTGATTAAAGAAGATCGACTAGCCGTTTGTCTGTTTTTGTCGTTGAAGTATATACTAATACTGGGCAAAAGCTATCTAGGAATTAAAGAAGATCTACTAATCGTTTGTATGTTTATGTCATTGAACTGTGATTTGTGATACTTTCTGTTAGCTTCTTCATTTGTCAAATTATATCAATTTGCATGAGATTTATTATGTCCCCACCTAAAAATTAGGTGTTTTAGTCACATTTTTAATTATTCTGACAGATTCATAAACCAATTTCGAGCTCCATCAATCTACTATCTATGATTTAGAACTCTATCTATCTATTGCAGGATACAACTTGAAATTAAGTTACAAATATCCGGACACGTTAAAATATATAATTTGTTAAATTGACAAAAATGTATAAACTGATAGTTGAAATGTAAAAGTTCAATTTTTTAAAAAATAAATAATTTAAGATATAATTTGTAAAAATGTTAGGGATTAAATGCAAACATTATGGTTCAAATTGCACTTATCTATAACTTATATTCTCTATTTAATTAGATCACATTATGAGTCACTCATAAACAAAACGACCAAGTTATTTTAAATATGAGGTAAAGTTATATTTACGTTTGAGTTTTACACTGTATTATTATACTTTGACTTGACAACAAATTGATCTATTTTAACAAATACATTATGCGTTTATCATACCTAATTAATTATTTTATCTCTTAAACTAATGTCTTGGTTTAAGTTCATAAGTAATTAGGGAGGTCGGGTTACAAGAGTGTTTCAATTTTGCCCTAAATTGGAATTGAACAATATAGGTTCAGCATCAATATATAAGAAAGAACTACATTGAAATTAAGACTAAATTTTCTGTTCGATTTTTAAGAAAAGTCTAAAATAGCGTTTTAATTCTGGTTTAGATCGGTTCAATTCCGACCAATTCCTCAAAATCATAATCAAAAACCTTCTCTTCTATTAAGTTGGACTCTAAACTTAGGTCACAATTAAACCATCAAAATCAAAAACCTTCTCTTCTATTAAGTTGGACTCTAAACTCGGGTCACAATTAAACCAAACTAAAGGAAAAACCTAAACTCCTAGTCTTGTTCGAAAACCCGATAACTCAATTCAGGCCGCCTAATTATTTCCGCCATAACGTGGGAAACATTTCCTATTAAAAGAGAAAATGTCTACCACTTTGTTAATCTCAATAATATGATTAAACATTTCATACACCTAAAAGTAATAACTTAAGAAAAATACAAAAGATTCAAGTGTCACGTTATATTTATTACTTTGAGCACAAATTTTAATCTAAAAAAAAACATAGAGACATTAAATTGGTCAAAGCACTTTCACCATAAGTACAGTTCTAATTGATGGGGTGACATGTGATGTTGTATAAATGCTTGAATATATTTTATTTTTTGCAAAACTTAGAATTCAGAGGTGAAAATTGACTTAAACAATCAAGATTCTGAAATAAAACTTAAAAAATTATCATAAAAAGAAATTTCATTACAAAACTATGATAAGAGAAAAATGTTACGTTAATTTTATTTAATAATTTTTTTACTATATAGTTTAAAATATTATGCAGAAAGCGATTATATTATTCTAGAAAATATGTGGATAAAGGGTAAATCAGGAAAGTTGTAGACCCAGAAAAAAAGCATATTACTTTGGCAGAAAGAATGCAAAGGAGAATGTAATACAAACTTTTACAATAACTAGTTTTGGTTTTTCCGTTAGTATTTCTCCATAAAGCATACACGAAGACAATCCTTCTTAATTTTGTTCCCACATGACACGCTCTCTCTTGTCTTCTTCTTCTCTCTCTAAAATTGGGTTGTTTTTTTGCCTCATTTTCTGAGAGACTGCTTGAGTTTCTGGAGTGAAAGGAAGCAAACCCACTTCGCTGAGAAGAAATTTGGATTACTACACATCAAAAAAATAAATAAATTCCACAGAAAGTGATTGAAAATAATGTCGTCGAGACCCGAAAGAAGAAGCAACAGTCTGGCTGTTGCTTCTTCTCCAATCCCTTTCCTCTTTTTGCTAAGAAATTATGATTATTTAAAGAGTCTCACTCCGACGCCATCTTCATCTTCACCATGTGCTAAAATGGAGCAGGAGAATATCGAGAAGGTGCTATGCTTGAGTTGCTCGGGGAAGATGGTTGGTAAGTCCGGCTTTCTCGATCACCAGAACACCATTCACAAGGGGGATAAATTCGAGTGTCAAAAGTGCAGAAATCGCTTCAGGAGCCGTGGAGAAGCACAGGCTCACGAAGAGCAGTGCAGAAATGTTTTTTGGCGATAAAGTTCTGCTCCTTTAGTTTTTGTTAATTTAGCATTAATGCTGTGTTTTAGTTTCCTGAATATTGTCTAACTAGTTCAACTCTCTCTCTAGTATGTATAAGCAATGACTCCGTCATATATACATGTAAAAAATTAGTTAGAAAATTAATTTTTTACATATATATATATATGACTGAGTCATTGCTTACACAACCAGAGAGAGAGTTGAACCAGTTAGACAATAGTCAGGAAAACTAAAACACAACATTAATGCTAAAGAAACTAAAACTAAAGGAGCAGAACTTCATCGCGAAAAACTTTTTTGCACCTTATC
>CM039513.1:1341433-1361429 GCA_022432975.1 Begonia masoniana | reverse complement strand
CGAAGCCTTTATTTGGTATGTGGAAGGACCCCTGCTGTGGTTTCTAGAGAAGGGTCAGAGTCTTTTCGTCCAGAAAAAAAATTTCGAGAGAAGCCGTACCAAACCATAAATTTTCAAGTTTTCAAACTTGATTTCAATAGTTTGAGTTGGGAGGAGATAAAAAGCTTGGAAAACTGGAGCCTTTTTCTGGGTCATAATTCTTCCACGGCGCTGAATGCATCAGTGGTTAAAGGATGCAAACCTAATTCCATTTACTTTACCGACGATAGTTTATGTTTCTGTCATTGCACCCGTGCAGGAGCAGGTTTCGATATGGGGATCTTTAACATGGCTGACCGGACGATAGAACCGATCATAGAAGGAGAACGGCGCAACCGCGTCTCACCCCCGATATTTGTCGATCCGATCTTGCGAAATTAGTAGGATTTAAATATATATATATATATATACTTCTATTGTGCTTTTAGGATTATGAGCTAAGATAATGAAGATTTCCTCCACCATTCATCTTGTTTTGAAAAGATATTTGACTTTTTAATATTTAAAAAAAAAAATTTAATTTTTTTTTATTTCAAACAATGACTCTATTTGTGTAACATATCAAAATTTAATCCCCAAATTAAGGATTCGATTTCTACAAAAATTACAATTAAAACACTAATTAACATGGAATCAAATACTTAACCCAAATTAAAAGAGATTTAAACAACCTAAATGAAATTGATTTCCAAATTACAACATAAGGAATTAAAATATAAATATGGAATTAAATTTTTTTTAAACCAGCTTGTATTCTATTTTTCCACGTAAGAAAACATTCAAACCCAATTAGTGTTGATATTCAACCGGGAGAATCTACTAAAAAATTATCTCCTTCCTATTTTTTCATTAAATCTGACCAAATTGGGGGTTAGATTCAGGATCATTCTATCTAAGGAAAGAATTAAAGTAATTTTATATTTAAGAGGGTGTTTAATGCTACCGTTAGTACATTTTAACATGCAGGTTCCAAGTGATCATGTAATATACAATATTTATTTTCATAAATTAAAGACTTTATAGCCGAAGTATGACAAAAGGAGGTGTCTTGAAATCAGTACCCCTACACTTTCGGTCTTTACTTTTTTCTTGATTTTGTTTTCTCTGTAATTTATATAATTAATGACGATAATATATGGGATACTCAAGGAAGAACTTGGCCATAATTTCGACAACGTCGCCGCGGTGAAGAACACTCTCGGCGCAGAGATACGTCCGGCGGAAGAGGGTGTCTCGTAGACTAGAATATGAGCAAGAGCAACGTCTCCGACATGGACGGAGTTAGCGTACATCTTGTCCGAGCCGGTCAAGTACTTGAGAACGTGAACTATGTTGGCATTGGAGCAATGGTCCCAAGACCAGCACTGAATTCACCACCACCAAGTCCACCCCTCTCTTCTTCGCCTCCTCCCAAGCCGCCTGCTCTGCCATTGCTTTCTCGTAGCAGTACCAGTTTTTACGGAATTTATTAAATAAACAGTATAATGACATTTTTGTAAATATGTCAAATCAAGTCAGTTTTTCAAAAAGAAAGCGTTATTACGATCCTAATAATTAATAAGGATTTTAGGAAAATTTCAGAAATTTTAAGAGTTTAACGCTAATTTTACGAGAATTACGTTTATCGTAATATAAAAGACGTTTTAGTAAAAATAGTAAACGAGGTCCGATTTGCAAACGACAGTTTTAATAAATACCAAATAATAAGTTGGACTTATTGGTGAAATAAAGAGATTTGATGAAACCGAATAGCTAATTAATTAACGAAACAAACGACGAAACTAATATAAAAACAATGCAACGGCAAAACGGTCTTTTGCCAAGTCAAATTTTAATTTAAAAACAAAAACCTCTCCTCTCTCCAGAACACTCTGCGATTTTCATTTCCTCCTTTTTCCAGAGGCGATTTCTTCTCTCGGCCGTCGGCGATTCTTCAACATCGGGCGACCGATTCGTGCTCCGATCGTCTCGTTTCCTCCGTGTTTTCTCATCCTCTCGCAACCCTAGGTGAACGACTCTCGTGGACAGAACTCAAAGTTCAGTGCGCACGAGATAAGTTCTCGTGATCTTCTCTGGCCGATTGGCCTACACCGTACGTCGAAGTCGTCTCGAGGAGTTTTGGTGATGCGTATGTTTAAATTGTTTTGGTTTGGTAGTTAGGATTAGTTCTGTATAGGTTATGCTTTTAATTGCTTTATTGTCTCGATGGTACGAATCATGTATATTTACTTTATGTCATATCGAACTGTTCACGCGCATCACATGTTTTAAAAGAACACAGAAAATGAATTTCCGCACGATGTTTTAAAGAAAATGGCGATGTGGCCTGGAGAGGGGCTTGACCTATTGTGAAGATCGATTACGGGTTTGTCACAATACCACATCTATTATGTACTCATACAGTTATACAGTTATAGGTCATGCGAGATGAGGCTCAGGCACGGCTGTACGCGTTGTAAGCGTGTACCCCCCTCCTTTAGCTGGAAAGAGTAGTCCGACCACTGGATGTGCTCTCTCCGATTAGGGGGCTGAGATCACGGTGACACCCACAGAGTAAAGATAAAGAAAATGCTGCATGATTTCTGAACTCATATGCACAGCATGCATTTACAATTATGAGAGCTTGCTGAGATTTTTATCTCATAGTGTGTCTGTATGGTGTAGGTGACTTCGACATAGGTGAAGATGAGATTCCTCCACCTGAGGAGTGATGCAGTTGACGGAGGATGGTTGCGTGGGTGTGCTGGCGCAGTCGATGCTTAACCTGACCCGTGGGGATGCATGTACGTGTTTTGAGGGTATTGGGTTATTTTGAGTAAAATATGTATAAATATAGAACATTTTAGGATATTTGGATATGATAGTAGATAGGTTTATGTTTGATGTTTTAAACGTTTTTGGAAATCTGTTTTATAAATTGCTTTTGTAAAGTTTTCATTGGAACTGTGTGGTAATTTAAAACATGAGAGATAGTCAATTTTTAAACGTATCCACGCAGTTCGTTTTTACGAAAGTTTACTACGTTTTTAAATACGTTCTGGGATATGTTTTAGGTTGATTTATTTGGTGGTTGAGGAAGTGAGTAAATGTTTTGAGGATTTCTGGGTTATTCTGGTGTTTCTGTAAATTTTAGGGAAGAAGTGAATTCCAGAGAGGAAGTTAAGCTCTCTGGAAATCTGTTAAGTAGTTGGAATTTTATAAGTATATGGATGTCGTCCACGGTAGTAGTCCATTATGTCTTCAGGAAATTTTATGAATTTTGGTTAAGTGTTCTGTTCCTGTTGTCCACAGCCACTGTAGTTCTGTTGTCCACTACCATTGCACTCCTGTTGTCCACAGCCACTGCACTCCTGTTGTCCACAGCCACTGCACTCCTGTTGTCCACTGCCACTGCACTCCTGTTGTCCACTGCCACTGCAGTTCTGTTGTCCACAGCCACTGCACTCCTGTTGTCGACAGCCACTGCACTCCTGTTGTCCACAGCCACTGCAGTTCTGTTGTCCACAGCTACTGCACTTCTGTTGTTCACAGCCACTGCACTTCTGTTGTTCACAGCCACTGCAGTTCTGTTGTCCACAGTCACTGCACTGCTGTTGTCCACAACCACTGCACTGCTGTTGTCCACTGCCACTGCAGTCCTGTTGTCCACTGCCACTGCACTTCTTTTGTCCACTGCCACTGCACTCCTGTTGTACATAGCCACTGCACTCCTGTTGTCCACAGCCACTGCACTCCTGTTGTCCACTGCCACTGCACTCCCACTGCACTCCTGTTGTCCACTGCCACTGCACTCCTGTTGTCCACTGCACTCCTGTTGTCCACTGCCACTGCACTCCTGTTGTCCACTGCCACTGCACTTCTGTTGTCCACTGCCACTGCACTCCCGGTTGTCCACTGCCACTGCAGTTCTGTTGTCCACAGCCAGTGCAGTGGCTGCCACTGCAGTCTTGTTGTCCACAGCTACTGCAGTTCTGTTGTCCACAGGTACTGTAGTTTTGTTGTCCACAGTCACTGCACTTCTGTTGTCCGTTGTCCACAGCCACTGCAGTTTTGTTGTCCACAGTCACTGCACTTCTGTTGTCCACAGCTTCTATTTTTAAATGTTTTAGATATTTTTAAAAGTTCAAAAAAATAAAAAAATAAGTTTAAAAATAAAAATAATAAATAATAAAAAAAATAAAAAAATAATAATTACTGGAAATTTTAGAATAGTACGAGGGTTGTAACAGAAAATGCGGGAAAATAAGTGTTTGATCGCAAACCTTAGTGCTTTTGCAAAAGTCAAGTTCACTCCAGCAGGACTCGTCGACGATGACATCGGGGCTCCGGTAAGGGTCCATATAGATGGCGCCGATAGACAACGTGAAGACAACTCTTCGAACATGTAAAATCCGCCAAAGTTTAATTATAATAAATTTTTGAATAATTTTTTTTGCAAATTTTAAATGTAAATTTGAGGCGATTTCGTTAATTTTAGAAAATTAGTAACGTACAAAATTTTGGTCACTTATGACCCGTACGAAAAATTTAAGGAAATTAAGTTAAAATGTTAAGTTGACGTTCGTGTGTTCCAAGTGAATTAAAGTTCACGGGAGAAGAACGTCAGTATTTACTCTGTAAGGTTTGAAATCGATAAAACAAAAAATATTAATTGGTTTTAATATAAATTAAAATAAAAATGATAAAAGAAAATATTAATTAAAATAAATTTAAAAATGAAAAGATAAGGTTTCACTGAAACCTTATCGTTTCATTTTTATTTTGTTCAGCAACGCAATAAGGAGAGAGAGAGACGACGCGAGGGAGAAAACGTCAACGCCGAAAACCACCGCCGATCGACTCGATCTTGGTGTTAAAATGTTCGTCTCGACAAGTTGATCGTCGTTGCTGAAGCGCGTTCTCGTCGGTAAGCTCTCTTTCTCTCGATTTTTGCCAGATAAGGTCGGGATTTTGGGTTTTTGTCGATCTGTGATTTTCTATCGATTTCTTGGTGTTTTGGCTGGAATCGGCAGGAATAGAACTGAGAAAGGTTGGAAGCAAATTTTGGTCGAAAAATAGGTCGTAAAACGGGTTTTGGTACTCGGCCGATTACCGAGTCGACTCAGGCACTGGACCGAGTCGACTCAAGCACTGGGCTGAGTCGACTAAGGCCCAAGCCGAGTTGGACCTGGGTTTGGTCCTGTTGAGCCCGTCCTTGGTTCGGGCCGGGTCCGACCCAGACCCAGCCCGAAACTGTTGGGTTCGACCCGAACCCAATGGGTCGAATTCTTTCGGGTCGGACCGATCCAACCCGAACCGATTCGAACCGGACTCGAGCCGAATCGGACTGACCCGGATTGAACAGTTCGACCGACCCGGTCAGGAACAAAGTCAACTGTTGACCTTGAAAGTTGACTTTGTTGGTTAACCTTGACCGTTGTCTAAGTTCCTGTTTCCTTAAGCTGGTGGCAATGATACAGGAATTTCTTGTCAAATGAAACGACAAACAAATGCAGAAAAAACATAACCTGTTGGAAAACCGAATTGAAAACTGAAAAATGAAAACTGAAAAATGAAAAAGAAAATCTAGAAAATAGTGGACACCAAGATTTACGTGGAAACCCTGGAAGGAAAAAATCACGGGTAGAGGAGAAATCACCATGTAAAATCGAGGTACAATTAGTTTTACCGATCAAACATATATTTATACATAAACATAAAACCCTAGTTATATTAAGATTCACAATGTGGTCCGTATTGGCCGGGCCCAGTCAGAAATTGGATCACACCGAAACTAACATAACCAAAAAATGAAGAACCAGAGTTACATTCTTCAACGGAGCTGAAATTATTATAATTCTATACGTAGAACCAAATTAACGAACAACGCGGATCAAACAAAAAAAAAACCATAGCTTCAAATTAATGAGCTGAAATTATCAGTAGTAACAGCCATAGCTGCATGAATTACTATACATCATTATTTTCAACTTGGTTGATCAAACAAAAATAAGAAAAAAAAAAAAAACTCAGCACAGCAGAAAGTGATTGAAAATAGCTGAGAGCGTTGTCGAGACCGAAAGAGAAGCAACATTCTGGATGTTGCTTGTTCTTGTAATTCTATTTCCTCTTTTTCCAACTATTAATATTAGTTAATAAAAAAATTGTGTTTATTTAAAGAGTCTCACTACGACGCTATCTTCATCGCACTAAAATGGACCAGGAATGAGGTCGGATGCTTGGGGAAAAAAGTTGGTAAGTCGAGGTTTATCAAACACAAAGATGACAAATATGAATGTAAGAAATGCAGAAATTAGTTCAAGAGCCGTTCTCGTCTTCTTCCTCTCTCTCTCTCTCTAGAATTGGGTTGTTTTTTCACCTAAGTTTTTGAGAGACTGCTTGAGTTTCTGGAGTGAAAGGAAGCAAACCCACTTCGCTGAGAAGAAATTTAGATTACTACACATAAAAAATAAAAATAAATCCCACAGAAAGTGATTGAAAATAACGTCGTCGAGCCTCGAAAGAAGAAGCAACAGCCTGGCTGTTGCTTCTTCTCCAATCTCTTTCCTCTTTTTGCAAAGAAATTATGTTTATTTAAAGAGCTTCACTCCGACGCCATCTTTATCTTCATCGCGCGCTAAAATGGAGCAGGAGAATATCGAGAAGGTGCCATGCTTGAGTTGCTCGGGGAAGATGGTTGGTAAGTTCGGCTTTCTCGATCACCAGAACACCATTCACAGGGGGGATAAATTCGAGTGTCAAAAGTGCAGAAATCGCTTCAGGAGCTGTGGAAAAGCACAGGCTCACGAAGAGCAATGCAAAAATGTTTTCCGACGATGAAGTTCTGCTCCTTTAGTTTTAGTTTCTTTAGCATTAATGTTGTGTTTTAGTTTCCTGAATATTGTCTAACTGGTTCAACTCTCTCTCTGGTATGTGAAAGCAATGACTTCGTCATATATATATGTAAAAAATTAATTTTCTACTCTCTCTCTCTCTCTCTCTCTTCCTTTTGTCTTGCCGCCATAAGTGACTGTAAAACCACCCCAATTCAACCCATTCGAGAAAAACTTATTACCCAATCTAAATTAATTTAAGAATAATGCTCTTAATTAAATATTAGGAGACGGGATTAATAATTAATGACGATAATATATGGGATACTCAGGGAAGAACTTGGCCAGAATTTTGACAACGTCGCCGCGGTGAAAAACGCTCTCGGCGCAGAGATATGTTCGGCGGTGGAGGGAATCTCGTAGACCAATTGGGGTGGTTTTACAGTCTATTATGGCGGCGAGACAAGAGGAAGAGAGAGAGAGAGTAGAAAATTAATTTTTCACACACACGCACGCGATGGAGTCATTGCTCACACACACACACACGCACGCACGCGATGGAGTCATTGCTTACACATACCATAGAGAGAGTTGAACCAGTTAGACAATATTCAGGAAACTAAAACACAGCATTAATGCTAAAGAAACTAAAACTAAAGGAGCAGAACTTCATTGCCGGAAAAAATTTCTGCACTGCTCTTCGTGAGCCTGTACTTCTCCACGGCTCCTGAAGCGATTTCTGTACTTTTGACACTCGAATTTATCACCCTTGTGAATGGTGTTCTGGTGATCGAGAAAGCCGGACTTACTAACCATCTTCCTCAAGCAACTCAAGCATGACACCTTCTCGATATTCTCCTGCTCCATTTTAGCGCGCGATGAAGATGAAGATGACTTCGAAGTGAGACTCTTTAAATAAACATAATTTCTTAGTAAAAAGAGGAAAGGAATTGGAGAATAAGTAACAGCCAAGCTGTTGCTTCTTCTTTTGGGTCTCAACGACGTTATTTTCAATCACTTTGTGGAATTTATTTATTTTTTTGATATGTAGTAATCTAAATTTCTTCTCAGCGAAGTGAGTTTGTTTCTTTCACTCCAGAAACTCAAGCAGTCTCTAAAAAATTGAGGCAAAAAAACAACCCAATTTTAGAGAGAGAAGAAGAAGACAAGAGAGAGAGCGTGTCAAGTGGGAACAAATTTAAGAAGGATTGTCGTCGTATATGCTTTATGGAGAAATAATAACAGAAAAATCAAAACTAGTTATTGTTAAAGTTTGTATTACATTCTCCTTTGCATTCTTTCTGCCAAAGTAATATGCTTTTTTCTGGGTCTACAACTTTCCCGATTTACCCTTTATCCACACATATTTTCTAGAATAATATAATCGCTTTCTGCATAATATTTCAAACTATATAGTAAAAAAATTATTAAATAAAATTAACGTAACACTTTCCTCTGATAATAGTTTTGTAATGAAATTTCTTTCTATGATAATTTTTAAAGTTTTATTTCAGAATCTTGATTGTTTAAGTCAATTTTCACCTCTAAATTATAAGTTTTGCAAAAAATAAAATATATTCAAGCATTTATACAACATCACATGTCACCATCAATTAGAACTGTACTTAGAGTGAAAATGCTTTGGCCAATTTAATGTCTCTATGTTTATTTTAGATTAAAATTTGTGCTCAAAGTAATAAAATATAACGTGACACTTGAGTCTTTTGTATCTTTTTAAGTTATTACTTTTTGGTGTATGAAATGTTTAATCATGTGATGTCAAAGTTGAATTTTATTGAGATTAACAAAGTGGTAGACATTTTCTCTTTTAATATGAAATGTTTCCCACGCTATGGGGAAAATAATTAGGCGGCCTGAACCGAGTTATCGAACCGGAATTAGCTTTTCTAGGTTTTCGAACAAGACTAGGAGTTTAAGTTTTTCCTTTAGTTTGGTTTAATTGTGACCTTAAGAAAATCGAGTTTAGAGTCCAACTTAATAGAAGAGAAGGTTTTCGATTATGATTTTGAGGAATTGGTCGGAATTGAACCGATCTAAACCAGAATTAAAACGCTATTTTAGACTTTTCTTAAAAATCGAACAGAAAATTTAGTCTTAATTTCAATGTAGTTCTTTCTTATATATTGATGATGCTGGACCTATATTGTTCAATTTCAATTTAGGGCAAAATTGAAACACTCTTTTGTAACCCACCTCCGTAATTAGTTATGAACTTAAACCAAGACATTAGTTTAAGAGATAAAATAATTAATTAGATATGATAAATGCATAATGTATTAGTTAAAATAGATCAATTTATGATAAACGCATGAGCATATTGTCGAGTCAAAGTATAATATTACACGTAAATATAACTTTACCTCATATTTAAATTAACTCGGTCTTTTTTGTTTATGAGCGACCCATAATGTGATCTAATTAAATAGAGAATATAAGTTATAGATAAGTGCAATTTGAACCATAATGTTTGCACTTAACCCCTAACATTTTTACAAATTTTATCTTAAATTATTTATTTTTTAACAAATTGAACTTTCACATTTCAACTATCGGCAGTTTATTTAACAAATTATATTTTTTAACGTGTCCGGATATTTGTAACTTAATTTCAAGTTGTATTCTGCGATAGATAGATAGAGTTCTAAATCATAGATAGTAGATTGATGGAGCTCGAAATCGGGTCATGAATCGTCAGAATAATTAAAAATGTGACTAAAACACCAAATTTAGACGGATGACATAATAAATCTCATGCAAATTGATATAATTTGACAAATGAAGAAGCTAACATAAAGTATCACAAATCACAGTTCAATGACATAAACATACAAACGATTAGTAGATCTTCTTTAATTCCTAGATAGCTTGCTCAGTATTAGTATATACTTCAACGACAAAAACAGACAAAAACAGACAAACGGCTAGTCGATCTTCTTTTAATCCTAGCTAGCTTGCCCAGTATTAGTATATATTTGAACAAAAAAAGCTCTGGTTCTGAAAATCAGCAGGAAGGCAAACATGAAAACTAATAATTGCATAATAAATAAGAAAATAGACCTTCTTTCTGTGCATAAAAAAAGTACCTGATTGGCGAATCCCCAGAACAATACAGAAACAACAACACTTCCCCACAATTCAGCCATGACATAAAATAAGCAGAAACTCCAGATCCTCATGATTGCTAAAGGCCCAAGAAACCTTGGACCAAGAGTGTTGAGAAGTTGATCAGCAAAAGCTTGAGGATGAATATAGCTGCTGAGAGGATAAAGCAGAAAGCCAAAAGCCCCAAAGAAGGCAATAAAAGGAACTATAACTGTGTAGAAGAGAGACTGCTTAGACCAAACATTAGCCAGTTTTGTGTATAACAACATAAACCCAACAGCCATTGGCAAGTTTACCCATGTCTTCAAAAAAGGTATGATTTCTGCACTACTTCACTTAGCTGTCACAACTAACACATCCTTCGTGTCGCTCAGTATTGTGTAATTCAAAAGAGTACAGAAGAACATCAATCTAAGCGGGACAATTTCTTTCAGGGTCGTAAGTTCACTACCCAGAAATTATGGACTTTCAGTCTCAGTTTCCCCCAATAGCGGTTGCCCATCGGCGGCTTCAGCCCTGCAGATTAGGGAAACTCCTTTTTTCTGGAAAAATCCAGGGTTCTTAGAGGCAAAGGCCTGAAAATTCGGCTAGGCTTTTGAAGACACAGAAAACTCGCTAATAGCTTTAGGTTTTCGAGAGAAACTTCTTCGTGTCAAATGTTTAAAACCAAATGGTCCCCTGGATTTGGGGCTTGTGGGTAGGGAGATGAGACCTTTGCCCTGTAGAACAGCCTTCATATCTCTCTACTTCCCTCGAGGAAAACCCAAAAATGATTGGTCCTTCAAGCGCGGAACATAAAGAGAAACACAGATAAAGAGGACAACTTGAAGTTAAATAAGAGGCAGATGGAGAAGAAAGATTTCTCCTTTTTTAGAGGATAGGAACAGGCGGTAGGTACAGGAAAATCAGAGCTGAAAAACCCAACCCGGGAAGGAAGAAGAAATACCAAAGGGTACTGCTTTTTATGGCCCAAATATTCCCTTTCCTGTGATTCTAAGAATACCTTCTTTCCTTTTCCTCCATGCACTTTTATACACGCACTCTCTCTCTTCTTCTCTCTAGAATGCCACAGTTTTTGAGAGACTGCTTGACTTTCTGGAGTGAAAGGAAGTAAATCCCATAGAAAGTGATTGAAAATGAAAATAACGTCATCAAGACCCGAAAGAGAAAAGCAACAGCCTGACTGTTGCTTCTTCTCCAATTTCTTTCCTCTTTTTGCTAAGAAAATATTTTTATTTAAAGACCCTCGCTCCGACGCCCTCTTCATCGCCCTCAAAATGAAGCAGGAGAATAACAACAAGGTGGGATGCTTGGGTTGCTTCGGGAAGAAGGTTGGTAAGTCTGGCTTTCTCGATCACCAGAACACCGTTCACAAGGGGGATAAATTCGAGTGCAAGAAGTGCAAGAATCGCTTTAGGAGCAGTGGAGAAGCACAGGCTCACGAAGAGCAGTGCAGAAATGTTTTTCGGCGATGAAGTTCTTCTGCTCCTATTTGTAATTTAGTTCAGTTAGTACTTCTAGTTTAATTAGCTTTTTCAATTATTAAACCTACTAATCTATATGTACAAACTATCAGAATGAATGACATTTGACAAATATCACTACTATCAAATATCACTACATTTGATAAAATGTAGTGATATTTGATTAGAAAAGAAGTGATATTTGTCAAATGTCATTCATTCGGATAGTTTGTACATATAGATCAATAGGTTTAATAATTGAAAAAGCTAACTAAACTAGAAACTGAACTAAATTACAAACAGGAGCAGAATAACTTCATCCCCGGAAAACATTTCTGCACTGCTCTTCGTGAGCCCGTGCTTCTCCGCGGCTTCTGAAGCGATTCCTGCACCTATTGCACTCGAATTTATCCCCTTGTGAACGGTGCTCTGGTGATCGAGAAAGCCGGACCTACCAACCTTCTTCCCGAAGCAACCCAAGAATCCCACCTTCTGGTTATTCTCCTGCTGCTCCATTTTCGAGGGCGATGAAGATGAAGATGGCGTCGGTAGTGAGTCTGTTTAAATAAACAATTTCTTAGCAAAAAGAAGAAAGAGATTGGAGAAGAAGCAACAGCCAGGCTGTTGCTTTTCTCTTTCGGGTCTCGACGACGTTATTTTCATTTTCAATCACTTTCTGTGGGATTTGCTTCCTTTCACTCCAGAAACTCAAGCAGTCTATAAAAAACTGAGGCATTCTAGAGAGAGAGAGAAGAAGACGAGAGAGATGATAAGATGGATGGAGAAGAAAGATTTCTCCTTTTTTAGAGGGTAGGAACAGGCGGTAGGTAAAGGAAAATCAGAGCTGAAAAACCCAACCCGGGCAGGAAGAAGAAATACCAAAGAGTACTGCTTTTTATGGCCCAAATATTTTAATTGATTGCCAAAAATGAAAGAACTTTCATCGAACCCACTACCATGGAGAAAAAGAACAAGTTGAAAAATCTAACACAG
Organism: Begonia masoniana; assembly: GCA_022432975.1. Taxonomy (NCBI): domain Eukaryota; kingdom Viridiplantae; phylum Streptophyta; class Magnoliopsida; order Cucurbitales; family Begoniaceae; genus Begonia; species Begonia masoniana. Next base: position 1,348,999 of record CM039513.1, on the reverse strand, counting down.
GCCGAAACAAAACCGAGTGTCCGCTTCAGAAAAGTATCCCAACAAGCTCTTAAACAAGTGTCCAAGAGGATTCTTCTTGTGTTGCCCTTTCCTGTGATTCTAAGAATACCTTTTCCTGTGATTCAGCAAAACGAGTTTGTTCTACTTGTCCAATATCTGAAAAGACATCGTCAAGTTCAATATTAGCCTTAGCTTTATAGTCGATCGAATGATGACTATTAGTTAAAGCATATCCTATTAAATAGGTTACTGTAAAGACTTTGTCGCCTTCATTCATTAAGTCTGAACGGTCAAACTTGTGAATAAAGCTTAAAATCTGATTCGGGTTCTTAGTCTCTAAACTTAATCCGAATTTAGGATATACAGTAAACATAAACTTACCGTTTGCTGCTCCTCAGGAGGTATTTTGCTCAACCTTCGGTTGATCTCTATTTTTGTCAGTAAAGGCAAATAAACCTGTCCTGAGACGTTAGAAATATCAACAGATAATTCTTCAGTTGAAACATAATAATAAATGTGATTTTTTCTTTTAAATGCATTACGCATTACCTGTGTTAATATATTTGGCATATTAAATACATCATTTTTATTTAAAGTTAAACTAACTTTATTAATTTTGTTTAAATGGTCTTGATTAACCATTAAACTGGATGAGAATCCTTCATCTGTTTCCTACGAGATACTCACAAAATTGTCAAAAATATTAATTTCATTATTATCTTCACTTTCGTGATTATTCAGAGAATCAATTTCTTGATTATTCATTTTATCCAAGGTTCAAAGAACAAGGCTCTGATACCAATTTGCTTGGGGGGGGGGGGGGGGGGGGGTGTGGAGGGAATCATCTTGATACCAGAAAAGAAAAGCTTTGATACCAATTTGCGGAACTATCTTAGAATTTAACAAATTTGACAACTTGTTAATCAAAATTGTGCCGAATCTCCCATAAAGGAGTCTGCACACTATCCTCTAGCTGTAAGTCCGAAGACTTTAAGGAGGGAGCAATCCCTTCGATTAAGCAGTCAGATGTGCTATATTCATCGAGCAATAAAAACTCTTCTAATTCTGAAAAAACCCAATTAAATTCTTCGCTATTTTTACTTGATTGAGGAATAATCTTGATACCAGAAAAGAAAAGCTCTGATACCAATTTGCGGAACTATCTTAGAATTTAACAAATTTGACAACTTGTTAATCGAAATTGTGCCGAATCTCCCATAAAGGAGTCTGAACACTATCCTCTAGCTGTAAGTCCGAAGACTTTGAGGAGGGAGCAATCTCTTCGATTAAGCAGTCAAATATGCTATATTCATCGAGCAATAAAAACTCTTCTAATTCTGCGAAAACCCAATTAAATTCTTCGCTATCTTTACTGGATTGAGGAATAACCTCTTTATTTTCAAGGTTTATAACCTGTTGTCTTTGTGTTTGTTTAACAAAACAATCAATCAAGTGTTGAAGTGTATCAATCACTTTAGATCTATTATTAGACATTGTAAAATGTTCTTTTATTAAAGATTTTGCTAAACCCAAAGTTTTAGCTAATCTAGGTTAGTCGGGTCGGTTCGTCCCGTAATGGGCTCGGTTGACCCGGCCTGATGGACCCATGTCGGACCCAGCCTGGAATTGGCCTCGGGTCGAGCTTGGTCTGACTCAACCCGGGCCCAACTCGACCTTGGGCCGGAGTCAACTTGGCCCAGTGCCCGAGTTGACTCAGCCCACAGCCGAGTTCACTCGGTCGTCGACAGCCGAGCGCCGGCGACCTCGCAGTGTCGAAAAATCACATTTTCTAACCTGTTTTTCCGCCGAATCTCGTTTCCAACGCGTTTTTTATCTCTTTTCCAGTCGATTCCTGCCAAAAACATCAAGAAATCGACCCTAAATCTCAGATCGACAAACTTCCAAAAATCTGAAACTTCCCAGCCAAAAATCGAGAGGCAGAGAGCTTACTTTAAAAAAACTCCCTTCGCAAAAGTTGATCTACTCTTCGAGACGAAGATTTTGACACCAAAACTTCGCCGAACGGAGGCGGCTTCGTCGTCGGATCTCCTCTCCTCGCGCAACGGCGTCTCTTCTCTCTCTCTCTCTCTCTCTCTCTCTCTCTTTTCTTTGGTTTGCCAGACACGATGAATACCTAGGGTTATCCTTGACAACCTATTGTTTTAATATTCTATTTTATTATTTTATTTCAATTTCATTATTTTATTTTAATTATTTTTAAATTTTATATTAAATCTATTAAATCCATTTAATAGAGTTTCGATTTCCAATTTAAAATTCTCGAACAACTTCGCTCGACAATTTCAGATGTTCTACTCTCGTGGATTTAATCATCTTAAATTGCACGAACGTCAACGTCTAATTTTAACTTAATTCCGTAAATCTTAAGCATGTGTCACACATAACCAAAAACTCGTACGTCGCACGTTTCTAAAAATTTGAGCGTTCAGTATAAATTCTCATTTAAAATTCGCGAAAAATTTATTCAGAAATTTTCATTCATAAAAATTTTGCTGATTTTACAGACCAGTTCCGGTTTCGAGAAATAAATTTCCGAAACTACCGGTCCGGTTCGATTCCGGGGCATAAACGGCCCGGACCAGACCATGCCCAACCTAGTTGGTTTGAGAACAGCATAATAATTTAATATATTTATAACATTTATCCTTATTAATTTTCTCATCCATACACACGAATATTTAATTGTGAACGAGGTGAATCCGAAATCATGGTCATTTACTACTATTCCCAAAATGTTATTTTGGATTTGTTGGCAGTACTGCGATTAGTTTATGCTGCTTTTTGACTCTGAATATTTACCTAGCTAGTATAATTGTCTTACCCATTTTGTTTATGAAATCAAGATAGATAAAATTATGAGCAGATGTTTATTTGAGATTTTATATATTTACAGTAATTTAGTTGCCCACTAAAGACTAGCTAATGATGTTTCAGTGGCCGACATTGACCGAAATATTTTGCGGTCACAAATTGTCTGTCTACCCTGTAGATTGCATAAATAATGTGTTTTAAACTTCAGAAAGGATCTTTTTGATGAGCTTCCAGTTAGATCTAGACGTGAAATGGAAAGTACTGAACGAATGTTTGAAGGTAATTTCTTTATTCTCTATATTAGAAGCTGGTTCCATATTTGGGTCGAGGCTTTGTAGTATGAACTCTGAACTCTGTGTTTTGGTTGTTTATGTAACTATATATAATCTTTGGTAAAGTGGTTAAATGATCTGCTTCCTCCTTTAAGTTTACCAGTGGAAACTTCAAATAAAGAATTGAGGACATGTTTAAGTGATGACACTGTTTTATGCAGCATCCTGAACAAATTATGTCCAGGTTCAATTGAAGCGGTGAGATTATTACTCTAACTTGTGCGTTTTTACATTTGCCGACTTTTTTGTCATTTGTTTTTAAGATTTTTTTTTTTCCTTTTTCTGAATGGTTTTTTATCGTCTTTCACACTAATTTAATATCTTTTTCTATGTTATTTAAACTTGATGGCAATCTCTAGAATGACTCTTTACAACCCCATTATCTCAAATGTTGAAAGCTTTCTCTCAAATGTTGAAAGCTTTCTGGCAGTGCTGGATGAATTAGGATTACCAAGCTTTGAACCATCATATTTGGAGCAGGTAGGTGTGTATAATATGGAACAATCATAAACAATATAATTGTATAGGTTTTTAAGTATAAAACTCTTGCTATCAACCTCACTTCTGCATTATTTAGCAAGAGTTAGGCTTATATTTAGGTTGCTATTCAATTGAAATGATCAGCAATGATGCAAAAGGCCGCTCCTCCGTCGTGTCTTGGAATTTGTGTCAACTAAGCTAAAGTGATGTTCAAGAATGGAAAGCTTTGGTTATAAATTGCACTTGACCTACTTTTTTGGTTAATGGAACTTAGAGATTATTTGCAGTGATCTATGGAGCCAATTTTGTAGTGCCTTATGACTCTTAGAGCATCTTTTGATTTTGACGTTGAAGGAAAAAGGTTCTCAAAATTATGCAAATAAAAAATGGAATATGACTATCGTAGAATCTTTTGAGGAATCTGATAACCAACATGGAGATGTGTTTGCTCGTGGACATTTTAGTGAAAATAGGGAAGATGCAATATGATTCTAGATTTCAAGATTCTGAGAACATATTTGTCAGAAATCTAGTCAAAATATTATATTATTGTATTGGCAATAGAAATATGAAAACTCTAACAAGTATTTTCTTTTACGCCTTATTTTTTTATTCAAATCTTTAGAAAAAACTAGAGGACTGGGGTTGAACGTTCATTTACATTGTAAAAGCATTGAGCTTGAAATACACTTATTGTTTGTGGATTTTTTTGAATCCTTCTGCTTTGTAGCTTGTTATTCCATTATCTAGTCCAACTAAAATTATAAGATGAACTCAAGTATATAATCTTTGAATTAAAGAAGTCAGACTTTCAAAAATGCAAATTCTAGTTTTTTATAGCACTGTATCACGTAATTGTTCAATGACTTTTACATTGATCTGTGGGCCTAGTTGCACAAAAATATGGGTAGGCTTGTGATGCGCCCGAGGAGGAAGGAGAGAGATTATAGCAGAAGAAATGAGAAAAGAAGAAGTTCTAGAGAGAAGATGGGTTGAAAAATAGCAAGACATTGTAATCAATCAATATTCATCTTAATTTGTCATTTCAATTTACAATACTATAATTTAAATAAGAAAATGTTAACCTTATAATGAAAAATTATCTTTAATTGAAATAAATAAATAAAAAAACCTTGAAACGGTCGATTTGGAAATAAATGCTAACCTAGCCCAATCCTAGTCACAGGCTTAACTCTGACTACCATAATTGAAACGTATAATAAGTAGCAGAATCATTCTATCAAGTTGACAGGCTTAAAGGGTGGTATCCAAGTATGAGGTTTAAGGTTTCCTCCAATGGTTTATTTAAAAGAAGTGTCATAATAGCAGAGGTTAAAGAAAGGGTGTCAAGAAAATTTCAAAAGAGAAATTTGAGAGGAGTATTACCTGCTGATTAATGGAATTTTATTCCAAAAGACGACCAGCAAGAAGATGCCTATAATACAGCTACCAGAAGAGTTCTTTCGCACGCCCAGGTTAGCGTGTTCTTCACGAATGTTATGTTTTTCATGTTTCCTTGACCTTTTAGTATATATTCTAGAATGATTATCTATGAAAAAAAAAATGTTGTCTTGATCATTTGATGATGCTGCTAAATCCTAGAAGAGAGTTTTAAGTATTTGGACACAAATACTGTCACAACCCGAGAGGGGGCCTAACAGAAACGTTAGGTTAAACGATCAACTTCAGGGAGGTCCATCGTCTAACCTAAAGCTGAGCGCGGAAGTTTAACATTGATCCAGAACCTCCTCGAAGCAACAAACATAATAGAGTACAAACAATAGTAGAAAATACAAGATAAATGAATATAATTGCATCCCATACTGAGTTTATCACTCACCCCAACATCTCCCCTCTCTACAGGTAAAGGAAGGAAGGCTAAGAAGTGAGCTTTGTTCGTTTTGGGATTTTCCTTGAGTCTCACCTTTTATTTCCTGCAGCTTTATATTAGGTAAGACATTTGAGATTGTACCTTACTTTGTTTAACCTGGCGTTTCTGTTAGCCCATTCTCGGGTTGTGACACATACAACAATATGTTCATTAATGCAATCCATGGCTGCAAATCTGTTAATTTATTTCAAAATAAGGGCCTTAAGTTTTTGTTAGTTTATTTGTTCAGACTTTTAGGCAATCTTACAATGAACCAAAGATCATATTACATTTCATATTTGGAAGCTTAAATAGAAACAAAAATATCTAAATCATTCTGATAGAAGGAATCAAATCCTACAACAAAGATGTAGTTTGTTGTATCTTGAAAAAAATCCTCGTTTTGTGTTCTAAACGAGTAGCCTAATATTTCTTGCACTTAGCATCTCTCAGTTGAGGCGATGTTCATGCTAAGGACTTCCTTTATGAAGTTCTTCTTTCCTTCCACGTTTTAATAAAAAATGTGGAGTAAACGGCATTGCAGTTGAATTCAAAAGGAGAATAGGAAAAATGTGATATGTATATTCATTTTAACTACAGAAATCATACGTGAATTTGATAACTATTCAAGTTCTTGAGTGCTCTTCCTTTCTTTGGTTTTATATGTTCTTTCCTTTTTTAAATTGATTTTTCTTTTGGATTTGTTAACCTTATTGTAATTGGTTTTTCTCCCGCAGAAACCTGAAATTCTCCAATGAATTTTATTTTTCACTTTTCTAAGTCCGTTATCTGTTGAATGATGTAGATCCAAAGTTTATCAAAAGGTTTGTTTCAAGGACTGAATCACTGTTCCTTAATTGTTTTTCTGTGACGCCGAATAACCATCGTGTCACTGAAGTTACATGTGCCTTAACAAATGGCCAGCGATTGGTTTTTGTAAGAGATTTTGTCCTCCTTCTGCATCTCAGAGTTTATTGATATAGTGCTTCATGATGTCTGTCTATATTGCCTCACATTGTTTTACCTTGTTAACACGTAGGATGGAAGGACTAGGGCTTGCAAGAAGTTGGTTGATTTCAGAGGGAAAGCTAATGAGTTGAGCTCTCGCGTTTTGGACTGTTTAAAATTTTCCAAGGCAAGCTGCAAATCTGGTTTATTTCATAGTTTTATGATATTTGTTCACTATGGTTTTTCCCCCTAGAAGTAATATTTTTATATGCAGCTTAACTTGGAGAAGACTATCAATAAAGATTTGGATGCTGCCCAAGAGAAAAGGATTAAGGACACTGCAACTAGCTCATCTGGTTTGAGATGGGCCAAAGATGTTGTTTTAGGAAAGCTGAGTGATCATTGTTTCCGTATGGTCGTCGTTGGTGATCCTAACATTAAGCTCAGTGAAGTTGGTATATTCTGTCATGTTGCAGCTGCTCATTTGGTTTTGGAGAGTGGGGTTTTCTTGGACCATTTTGAAATTCAGCAGCTGCAAATGTCCTCTTTGGGGCAATTACCATAACCGGCAATTGTAACTTAAAATTCGCTAAAATTTAATAAAGATAAATTTTAGAATAAATTTTTTGCAAATTTTAAGTATAAATTTGAGTCCAGTTTCGTTAATTTTTGAAAAGTAATAACGTACGAATTTTTGGTCATTTATGATCCGTATGAAAAATTTAAAAAATTAATTAACTTTTAACGCCTCCTCCATACCCCCCCACGCCACCACCTCCACCTCCACCTCCGCCTCTCTCTCTGCCACCGTCCATCCTCCGCCGCCGTCCACCGCCCTCTTCCACCTCCGTCACCACCTCCGCCTCAAACCGTCACCTCCTCCACCCGCCGCCGCCACCATCCTCCTACCCGCCACCGCCATCACCTCCGCCACCATCCTCCATCTCCACCACCACCATCTCCACCTCCTCCCCCCCAGCTCCACCACCTCCATCACCACCCACCCCTCCACTCCCCCACCGCCACCTCCACCCCCCCTCCATCTCCCCCACCGCCGCCTCATCTCCACCACCACCGCCGCCCTCCACGTCGCCGCCTCCATCG